>JAKOGI010001199.1:0-190000 GCA_029747015.1 Carnegiea gigantea
ATATATATATATATATATATATATATATATGTATAGACATGTGTACATATATATATATTGTGACCCCCCAACCCAAGGAGGGGTCACACCATCAAGACTTACTAGAGGAAAATTCTTAAGGCTCTTGAAGATCGAGGGTCTGGAATAGCATTTAGATAGTTATTCTAATACAAAACTGTAAGGGTTTTCCCCGTTTTAGCAACACTTTAGGGTCTTTACTCATCTAAGGGTACCTGTAAACTGGTAATAAGATAAGATATGTGCTAAAATAATCCAAATTCACAGCCTCGGGCCGCCTGCCTGGGGTTGCTAACAATCAAACAACTAACACAAGGGTCAAAAGGATATATATACAAGTACAGAGGTGACTACATGCTTACACATACAACAATGGGTTACATATTTACAACATGATAAGCATCGAACATTTCGCAAGGCTGGTAAAGGACTCCTGATGGGTCAGCATCAAATAACTTCAAAGTGTCCTTCATACCTACTCAACCGGAACTGGAAAAGGGAGTAAGTAAAGGGATGAGCAACCACATGCACAGTAAGAATTCCTCGACTCCTTAAAACAAAATAGTTGCAGGCAATAATACTAATAATAGCCACATATCCCGCATTTATACTTTACTATCGTATTATGCAATCATAGTCCCCAAGGAAAGATTATCATCCTTAAACTTCATTCCAACCACTCAACTTATTTCCAGGCTCTTGATGATCAAACTTCCCTACTAGCAAGCATTCAGGCACATAAACAAGTAGGTAACAAGGATTGAGTATAAATCCTTTCAAACTCCCTTTTGAAAATGAAGTAACTCATGATATGTTCCAAGAATAGTTTATAAATCATGTTAACTTCTTCAAAGCTCATAATTCTTTCTAAAAGTTTCTGAAATACTTATATTAGTAAGAAAGACTTGGCAAGAAACTTTCTTTAAAACTTCATTTAACTATACTTGGGATCTCATTCATAAAACATGCAAGGAAGCTTTCTTGAAAACACTCAACTTAGCCTCTTGAGGCTCACATTCTTAAAAAAAAAATCTCTTTCTTATTGGTCCTCTAATGATCCTTATGAGCTTTTCAAATCTTATTCAATACAGCCTCATAATGGCCCTTAAAATCTTTATTTTCTGAGATACTTAAAATGGCAAAATGCCATCTATTTTTCTTACTTATTAGGAAAAATACTTAGTATAAAATCATCACATTGTGTTGGCTAGGGGAGATCTACACTCATCCTAAGTGAGATCATCACTTACAACTCACGTTATCCCCAGGGTATACATAACATGACATTTGGCCAAAACGTGTCTCAGCAGAGTAGCTCTAACTTCGATATTGTCCTCTGTAGGGGCAATAGCTCGCGCCATCTTTGCGTTAAGTCCCCCCCTCAAGGTTTTATTACGCATCACTCATTATCATACATTATCTTTATGAAAACAGTTTACGCCATCTTTGCGTCCAGTTCCCAGGAACAGCTCATGCCCTTTTTGCGTCTAGTTCCCAACATTACCTTTGGGGGAAACAGCTCATGCCGTCTTTGCGTCCAGTACCCACCCTCAAGGTCTGGCCAATTGCCTAGCACTTACTTAGCCTTTAAAAGCATATTCTATTTCTCTTTTTCAGTTGCTTACTTTATTAAAATTTTACTTTCTAACAAAACAACCCATAACCTTACAAATATTTTATGGTTCTTTCGTTTTCAGCTTAAAAACCTCTATAAACATAATAAATTTGCTAACTGGTAAATTGAAACTCATTTGGAACTTAAAGTTACTTAGTTAGCTTTTAATTCAAACTAGATTCGTAATCAAAGCTCACTGAAGCTTAAAGTAATAAACTCATTTAAACTAGCATATAACTCAAACTAGGTTTCATAATAAACTCATCCAATTGCTCAATTTTAGTTCGTTTGAAATCCTTTTTAAACTCAAAGAAGGGTGCTTAAGCAAATTAAAACCTTAAATTGTTCTCAAGTTTGCTACTATTCGAGACTTAAAGTACTTAGCTCACTTATAATTCAAACGAGATTTTGTAAAAGACATTTTCAGTCGTCCATTTTTAATTTATTTAGAATCCTTTTTAAATCATATAAGGAAGGAAAGTGTGAATAAGGTAAGGCTTCAAAACATTTTCGGATAAATGTCTAGCTTAATTCTCAGCTTCCTGAACCTGTCAACTAGTCAGTTGGGTCGTATACTGATCAGTTCGACAATTTAGGATCCCTTTTTAGGTCACAAACAGCTTGACAAATTAGTCGGTAACTGACAACGTTTAAAGCACTTGCGATTATAAAACAAGCTTTTAGCGACCCCCTTTCTAAAGATGTCTAAAAGTCACAAATAGCTTAACAAATTAGTCGGCAACTGACAATGTTTAAAGTACTTGCGATTATAAAACAAGCTTTTAATGGCCCCCTTTTTTAAAGACGTCTAAAAATTTAAGAATTAGCCACATAGTGTCACATAGCACATCAAGGGGGAAGGGGTTCACAAATAGCACATTCATACACTTCATAGCACAACTTGGCAGAATATACTCAATAAGCCACACATGGTCTCGCAATCCACACGATTGCGGTAAATAACAACCTAGGCTTCCTCCTTATATAACACTGACCACAAAAACCTTAAATTTCTCAATAGTTTTACCCTGAACCATCCAACTACCAAATTCTGTTCAATAATGGCATGCACGACTAATAGTATGTAAAACGATCATATATAGGTATAACATTTATATGCCACCTTCCCAATAAGATTTAATTGTGCTAAACTGATGCAATAGAAACTTTAAAGCGATATCTTAATTTCTAGTTCGCAAACCAATATCTATAGAGATAGTATTTCATTGTAATTACTACGAATAAACTATTAACATGCCCCAAACTGATTTTAGCTATAACCCTTAGACCTAATTCAATTTACTCCACCATTACTTCAATTGCTCAGCTAGCATCTTTAATCTTCAAAACAAGATTCAAGTGCGACAAACTGCTACTATAGCAGTCCTATGGCAACATTCCATTTATCCTAAAACCTTTAACTAACCGGTTCATTCAATCATGCATTGAATTAACATGCAATTAACCCAAAATCAGTACCATGCTTGTAATTTCTCAATATCGATTCTAATTCACCCAAACTGATTATTAAACTTAGAATCGACATGTGCTAACTAAATTTAGTTAAATTCGTTGAAAATAGTAGTAATTTTGGAGTAAAAATAATCCCCACCTCGATTTCAAGCTAGATGTTCGTTCAAAGGCTGCTGGGCTCGGCTTTAGGTGCTCGAACAACTCCAAATTCTTCGGCTCTTGCTCACCCATGTATGAACAGACGCCAGTCTTGCCCAATTCGTGCAATTTAAACCCTAATTTCAACCCAAACGTTCACCCACTGACTTGAATTTGTGGTGGATGTCAGGTATCTCAAATCACCCCAAATTTACAGTGGTTTCAAAGCAACTAAAAGCAAAATTGCATGGTTGAGTTTTAACAAATGTCTGGGCTTTGAATTCGCGCTCAAACCGACCGAAAAAGTGGTGGGTTCTTCTCGGTTTTGCCCAGATTTCACGCCAGATGGAGGCCAGCTTGTGGGAGAGGTCAAATGGGTAGGTTTTGCAGGCTGGGTGTGGCGAAAATTCTCTGAAAAATGGAGCTTGGAGGGTGCGTGTATAGTGGAGGAGGAGAAGAGGAAGAAGAACGGCAGAGAGCAGAGAGGGGAGAGAGAGAGATGTCAGGGTAGGGGGGAAATCGCGAAGGGGGAAGGAGGAAAAAGGGGGGTCAAGTGAAATTACTAAAATGCCCTCCTTTCTATCTTTTTTTTTTGGTTCCAAGCTGTTCAATATTTGGCACCGCTAGTCTAATTCGTATCCCGAATTCTAACCCAATCGCTAAAACAACCTTTCATGGATTATTCATTCGTAAAAATATCGAGGTTCGATTTCATAACTAACGAAATGAATTCTAAGGTTGACAACCCAATCGTGTTCGGGTTCCCACTCGATTTATATCCGTCAATAATTCTTACTAATGCTTACTAAAATCACCGAAAAATTTTCAAACTACTAATAATAATGATATTAATAGCGACAAGGGTATCATTTTTAATAAAATTAACGCTCACATACGCACATCGATAGTAATTTAGCTCATATCGTTAATAAAATATGATTTTCGTAACGTAAAAAGGCATTACAATCAGCTTTAATGGAAAATAGAGTATGCGAGCATCACATATATATATATATATATTTCTATGTGTTTGTATGTGTTTGTATTTATGTATGTGTATGTGTGTATGTATGTATGTATTTATGTATGTATGTACATGTGTGTGTGTGTGTGTTTATTGATGGTTAGTAAAGTCTCACACAATTTTATCCATAAAAGTGCTAGGGTTAAGTAGGTATGGTTTACGGTCCTAAGCTCATTCTGATATCAAGTACGTATTTTTGTATCCCAATTAAGAAGTTTTTACTTCTTAAGTCCTTTAATAGAGCTTGATTATAATTTTATTGGTTTGGACCACCTGAGTTGTGTAATTCCCAACTCTCTTAAATATGGATAAATTTCATTCACCTTTTTTGTTCCAAAAACACTTGAATAATTCTTCCGTACGTACTTCAAACTCATTAATCCCATCACCAAGATCAAATTATAATAACCACTCTTCACGCTTAGCTTAATTATTTTATAACTACCATCCCAATTTACGTACTTAACCCTTTTTCTATTCCTTAAATTAGTTCTTAAATTCATATTTTGCACGCCTATTTCAAAAATCTACCCAAAAATTACATTTTCCTTCTATCTCCCTCTTCATCTTTATTCTACCTCAAGCCTGAGTAACCCTTCCATGAAAACCTCTCACACACCCATTATTAATTTCTTACCTTTTTACTCCCACATAATCAAAATCCTCAAGTTTTAACATAATCAAGTTGCAAGAGCGCAATCCATTACCCATATTCAAATTCTCAATTCCTCCATGAATACCCACAAGACTCCGACATGCCCAACTTTTAAAGTTTTCATCAAATGCCAGAAATTCCCCAAAAATTCATCTGAATCAAAATTCATGAATTTAAGCACTCAAACCATAGTCAATACTTAAACCCTTCACAAACAACACCACCACCTTCCAGTGTAAGTCCTGCTTTTGCAAGATCTGAGAAGATCTAGATGTAGGTAACCTTACCTCTACCGGTATCCCTGCCTGTAGAAAAGGTGAATCTAAGAGACCTATAAAATAAAATTTTGTGAAAACATTTTATAAAAGAAGGATTTTGTGAAAATATTTAATGGAAAAAAACTAAGAATATACAGTAGGGAATGAACTAAAAAAATTCTAACAGATCAGGTGGCTATAACTATGTACAACATAAGTACAACACAATAGAGGAATGTACAATACCTTAACAAACAGAGGTAGGCAAACAATGTCTCTTCCCAGATGTATGTACTACCTGCATATAAATACGACATATGAAAAAAAATCATAATCAAAACTACCCTATTGCAACCGAAAAATCACAACCAAATCAGGTGGCCAACTCTCTGTGATCCAAGATCCTAATCCTATCTCGTCATAGTCTCTTATCCTGAGCCATGTCATCTGTCAATCCTACAACTTTCAAGTCCTCTTTATTCTGCTCGTCCAAACTCTTTTTTGATCGTCTCCTCTCTCTTTTACCTTCAGGGATATTAATCCTCTCAAATGTCCTCACTGGAGCATCCACACTCCTTCTTTTCATATGGCCAAACCATTTGAGTCTTATTTCTCTCATCTTATCTTCGATGTGAGCCACTTTAACTAAGTCTCTGATTACTCCATTACTAATTCTATCCATTCTCGTATAACCACACATCCACCTAATCATCCTTATTTCTGCTACCATAAACCTTTGAACCTATGTTTTTTTCATAGGCCAACACTTCGATCCATACATTACAGTAGGTGTAACTACCATACGATAAACTTTGTCTTTTAATTCTATAGGCATCCTCTTATCATACAGCACATCTGAGGTATACTTTCATTTTTGCCAACCCACTTTTATGCGTTGGTTAATATCTTCATTAATATCTCCATTCTATTGAATGATCGAGCCTAGATATTTAAACTTCTCAACCTTTGGCATCTTCATCCCATCAATGGTGACTTCTGCCCCTCCATCTTCCCTTCCACTGAAACAACAATGCAGATATTCAGTTTACGATCTACTTACTCTAAAACCTCTAGACTCCAGTGTATGTCTCCATTACTCCAACTTGTCATTAACTCACTTTCTGGCCTCATCAATAAGAACAATATCATCTGCTAATAACATACACCATGGTACTTCATCTTGAATTTCTTTTGTAAGTTCATCCATAATTAGAGTAAAAAGAAAAGGACTTAAAGTGGAACCCTAATGCAGGCCCATACCAACGTAGAAGTCATTGGTAGCCCCCTCCTGGTGTTATAATACTCATCCTACCTCCCTCGTACATATCCTTAATAACTCGAAAATACACAGGTGACACTCCTTTCTTTTCCAAGCATCTCCATAACACATCACGCGGAACTCTATTATATACTTTTTCCAGGTCAATGAACATCATATAAAGATCTACCTTTCTATCTCTATACAATCCCATGAGCCTTCTAATGAGGTAAATCACTTCCATGGTCGACCTGCCAGCATAAAACTAAATTGATTTTCTGATATCAAGATATTCTTCTATAACTTTCTCTCAATCACCCTCTCCCATAACTTTATAGTGTGACTGAATAACTTTATGCCCCTATAATTATTACAATCATGAATATCACCTTTGTTCTAATACAATGGGATGATTGTACTAAACCTCCATTCTCTGGGCATCTTACCAGGCCTAAAAATAACATTAAAAAGTGCTGTTAGCCACTCTAATTCCTCTTCATCCAAACAGTTCCACACTTCCACCGGTATCTAGTCTGGTCCCTCTACCTTCTCATTGGTTATCTTTTTTAGGGTCTCTTTAATCTCATACTTACTGATAGGTTCACACAACTGAGGATCAAGATGCCTCTCGCTACTCTCTCTTTTCCTACTTTGAAAATCTTCCATCATTTCACTATTAAGGATTTTGGAAAAGTATATTTGCCATCTCTCCTTGATTTCTGTATTCTTAGATAGCACCTTACTATTTTCATCTTTGATGCATCTCACAACCCCTAAATCTCTTATTCTTCTTTCCCTAGCCCTTATCAGTTTAAAGACTTCCTTCTTACTTTCCTTGTTCTCCAGTTTTTGATATAACCTATCATAAGCTATGCTCTTAGCTATAGCAACAGCTTTCATCCGTACTGTTCATGAAAGCAGCATACGCCTCTTTTTTCTCCTTAACTTTCTCCTTTACATCCTCATTCTACCACCAGGCTCTCTTTATTTTGCTACCACCTCTCGTAGATATCCCTAGGATTTCCTTAGCTGACATTTGAATACATTCTGTTATTGCCTCCTACATTGTATCTGTATTCTCTACCTGCCTCTAAACTCCTTCTTTAGTAATCCACTTTGCCTCCAAACCCTTCACAAGCACCACAACATATCTATTCAAATGCTTAAAACTGAAGTAATAATGATAATCCTACGTAAATACACACTTATTCAAGCTAGAAACCCACTAATTAATCAAATTAAGGAATAAAATAAGTGAAGCTAAATGAGGGGGATTAGGGTTCACCTTCCAATCCACCATTGAAACAACGCCAAGGAGGAATTGGATAAGGTGATTGTTGGCTGGTGACTGCGGTGACTGGCGGTGGTGGCAGACAGGGAAGAGTCGACGGCAACAGGCATGGATGCGAGCAGCCCTGGTGGCGCACTATTCCAGCCAGGCGAAAATCGGGCAGTGAGGAGCAAGGGAATGGGCGAGTGAGGCCTAGCGTGATGCAGAGGAAGAGAAATTGGGGGGTGTTGTGTGTGAAGTTGGTAACGTTTAAGAAAGAGCTCGATTAGTTTTGGATTAATTTTTAATTTTCTTCCCCATAAATTTAGATTTCTCTGTTTGTTTCTTTCTTTCCTTCTTTTTTTTTTCCTCTCTAGCTTGTAAATTATTTGGTGTTCATATTTTGGAAAAGATAATAAAATTTGCCCATCTTATTTAGCATGCCCTTTCCATTTATTCCTATTTTGTTTATTAACGTTATGATTTTATTTACATAACATGGGTGAGCAAATTGTGGGCATAAATACATGTTTATATATTTAATGAAATCATAACCTTCAACCACTTTTATAAATGGCTAATTTTCTATTTATTTAGAAGTTATGAATGATTTTATATAGAGCATGACTAAATTTTATTTTGAGGCCACTTCATCGTTTCAACCTATGATTGCATGAATATCGAACGCTGAGTTGAAATGTAGTGCCCAACTTAATTAATTTAAATAAAGATTAATCAGAATAATTAACATGATTTAGGTTCGGGCTTTATAGCCATTGAAGGGGAAGTATTTGAAATTGATTAAATACAAGCCCGACAAGAAGAATTAGGAGGCATTGATGAAAAAGGATGCAGGCCTTACATCATAACAGAACTACCAACAAAGGATGGAAAGAGCTTTCAACTTGAAAGTGCATCCCCAGAATATTAGGGTAGGAGACGTAATGGTAAAGGACATTCGGGCACCTATTACCCACAAGAGAAATTCAAGCCTTGTTGGATCGATCCCTACTATGTAAAAGAAATCCTCTCAGGAGAAGTCATGAAACTAATGGATAAATACAGTTGTGAATTCTCACAACCTACCAACCTACACTAATTGAAGAAGTTCCACATCTAAAAGAGTTAAAAGAAAGGAGTTAGTAAGTAGGTGGCATAAAAATTACTGCCCCTACACCCAGCATCATTAAAAAGTGTGCCAATAGAGCCTAGAGGCATAAAAATCATAGTCACTGGGGTCTAACGACATTTATAGCCTACTACTAGCTTCTAGTAGTGCCCAACAAATTATAGTCTTTTTGGAAAAAAACCCAAAAAAACTTTGAGAGTTTATGCAAGTAAAATAAAAAAATGTATAAAGTATGACTCCTTAACCCACTTAGGGTTTATCCAATCCAACACTACACAAGGGGTCACAACCTCTTCACTACTCTTAAGTGTAAACATCAGTGACAACTCATAGTTCTGAGAGGTCATTGTCCTTAGGGGAAGTACATGTAGCTCATAGGGAAGGGCAACAAAGTCAAACCCCTTTTGCAAGATAACGATGGGGACCACCTCCTCTTTGGGGTATCAGTGCTTTCCTTTGGGGATGCTGAGTGGGAAAGATTCTCTTCTCAACCTTTAACACCACTGTGGTGTTTATTAAAGTTATTATACATGGTTTTGGCATGGACCCAGCTATCCACTGTTTTCTGTGTACTTTAAGATCCTGCGACACTCATGGGCTAGTGTTCTTGAGCAAATGTGTTTGGGTTCTAGCCTCTACGACATTCATCTGATTTTCTTGCACTGACTAGGGTTCAAATCATAGAAAAGCCTCCTGAGGATAAGGACATTTGGGACAGTTATATCTTGCCCTTTCTTTTTTTTGTTTTGCATAACTTTTTTTATTTGTAGGAATTGTGACTATGACTCTTTTCTTCTTTTTTTTTTGACTAACTACTTCTTTCATATTATCCTGATTAAACTTGATGCTGGAGTGTTAATTCTTTAGGTGTTTGTAGTTATTATTAGATTGCTCAATGTTGGAGCATAAGTATTAGCTGTACGGTCTAATGGACCAATAAGACAGTCCACAATGTTTTTTTATTTCAAAAAAATTCCATGAGAAAAAAATTATTTAATAGACCATCTTTCCCATAGTTTTTTTGATGTGAGAGTTTTTTAAATTTGAGAGAAATGAAAGAAAATGAGTAAAGGAAGCAACGAAAGAGGATTTTTATTACTTAGATAATATTTTCACAAAATTTGGTGCCCAACTCCGATTTAGGAATTGAATATCTCAAAATATTGCAGCTAGAAGGAAAAAGGAAATTAAATCGCATAATTCCGAGGTCAACTAACTCAACGGCATAACTTATGGCCTAACGGCAGCCGCTAGTCCCTGAATTTTGCTGTTGACCCCATGTGGTAGGAAAACTTATGTCGATGAGCTATGCTATGTTTCTTATTCATTGGTCTTTAAATCTGAAGCTATTTGGGCATTTTTTGCATTGTTTTACAGTTTCTTAGAGCACCAAACACCCTTGAGCTTTTATCCCATTTGGCTTCCTTTGGTGTGCTTCTTGACTCTTGGAGCCGAAACTTTAGTAAGGCTCATTTTGGTATGCTAGAGTCTTATGGTCTGAACACTCTCTATTCCCTTAGACAAGTGAGCATAGATGATGGGCTGTTGAAAGTACTACAATGTAAATGGTTCAGCGGTCTTCATGTCTTTCACTTCCTAACTGAAGATATATATCTAATGGTTGATGAGTTTGAAGCTGTCTTGCAGTTCCCTTGAGACAAATAACCTATTGTCCCTCAACTGAAGGACTCCTATACAAAAGAAGTGCAATCCCTCTTCAAGTTGTCTTTGGAAAAGGTCAATAGGGTCATTGATAATGAGAGGGAAAATGCTGCAGTCGAGTAAATATGTGATAAACAAGTGAAAGAGTTTCTCCTAGGAGAGACCATCTGAAGAATCCTCCAAGGCCTCCTTGATAATGGAGTCTTAGATGGAGTTGGACATCAGAAAAATCTCTTGGCCGAAGGCCCGAACAGGTCAACATGCTTCTGTCTCTCCTTCTTGAAGTCCGTGTAATAATTCAGCGGGTTTGACCTAAAAGGAACCCAGTCAACGTACAAAGATCTGTGGGGTGATCATCATTTCATCTAAGTGAAAGTGAAAGGTGTTGGTGGTGTCCTAAAACTTCTCTATCATACTCTTGAGGAAACAATGATCAGTTGCCTTCCAGACCCTACAGACCTTGATCAGATAGTTAAAGCCAACATCTGTCACCATTGTCTAGATGGCATTCGAAAGTCCCCTATAAAGGTGGTCAATGTTCTTAAGATTCCCTTACCTTTTCATGAACTCTTGGTTCTGCAAAAAGAAAGAAGCAAGATTGTCATATTGACTTTAAAAAACAACTCATGAATTATCTAAAAAAATAGCATTAATTCATGAAAAGAAGAACCTACCATTCTTTGTCATGCGATGGTAGGAATATGATGGTGCCTATCTTTTGAGTACAAAAAGTTAGAGGTATCATTGCAGCTACTGGAAGTCCCTAAACATAATCCCATAATCATCCCTAAACAACCTTCCTAAGGAACTTATCGTCACCTCAATAATGGGAATGGGGAGATTGGTCACTAGTTATATAATCTATATACAAAGCATAAAAAATCACTTTAAAAGGCAACAGGTTGGAGTTCAAACCGGCTGCAATATGCAAACGCCACATGAAAAAATTTCGACAGCATTTCTGCAGGAATTCAATAGAACCAAAAACTTATAAAAAAGTCCAACTTTCCCCACTAATAGTTCTCTGCATTCTAGAAACATTAAACATATAAATTTGCCAATCAAAATCTCAAAACGGAGATTAACACAACTAAACCAAATAAAACCCTCCAATCTTCCAAGTGGGCTTGAAATTCAAATTTTCAACTCAAAATGCTAAGAATTGAGCAAATAATGCGGAAAAAAACAAGAATGGAGCAATTAAATTGAAGAAAAAACATGAGCTTGACAGTTTAGTGGACAGTGGCATTTTCAACGAGAAAGGGAGGACGAGTTGTGTGCAAAATGAGGAAGAAAGGTCGTGGTAGGTGTTTTAAGTTTTTGGTGGGCAGATGGGATGGCCTATACTGCCACTAGGTGCCAAATCATGCCCCTAAAACAAGACGATATGTCTAATCATGCCACCACCTCAGCATTTGTCCCAGCAGTAATCCGAGTCATGCTGTTGGAACCTGACTTCCAAAAGAAAGGGGGATGATTTGCTTGCTCAAACACCAGTAATGTCCAATGTATGCATTGAACTCGTCCCATAGCTATGCAAAAGTTACAAACACCCCTTTAACTTTCTTTATCTTATCAAATTTTTTGTTAAAGGAAAAACCTTTTCAAATTTTTAAAAGCAATGTCAGAATATCAAGTTACAAATTTTTAAAATCAATGTAAGATTGTCAGGCCTTAAATTTTTAAAACCAGTGTGAGACCCCAAGTCTCAAATTTTTAACACTGATGTGGTTCTATCAAACCTTAATTATTAAAATTAGTGAGACAAGCCTTAAATTTCATCGGCGTGAGACTGTCAAGCTTGAAATGTTTAAAACCAGTGTGAGCCCGTCAAGCCTCAAAATTTCATCAATGTGAGGTTGTCAAGCCTCAAAGTTTTATTGGTGTGAGGTCATCACACCTAAATTTTTATCAGTGTGCGACTATCAAGCCTCAAGTTTTTTATTGGTGTGAGACTGCCAAATGTCAAATTTTAAAAACCAGTGTGAGACCTATAATCCCCAAAGTTTTAAAACTGGTGTGAGGTCGTTAGGTCTTAAGTTTTATAAACTGAAGTGAGACCATCAAGCCTCAAACTTTTATTAGTGTGAGACTATCAAGCCTCAAAATTATTTTATCAGTGTGCAAGTATCAAGCCTCAAAATGTTTTACTCTTCTATATGGAATTTCAGACTTTTAGGGAAAGATATGGGCCTTACACCTTCTAAAACCATTTTTTCCTAACAAGATTCCAATACTTTCAGCATCGCTTTCCTCAAATAGGACTTTTGCCCCTAGGGCGAGGATTAGTCCCCGAAAGCGTGTTTGTATTCACTCCTATATTACGATTCATCGTCTATGACATTTGCGCTTTGCTGTAATGGCCTTGGCCAAACTGGGGGGCCCTATAAGCACCAAATTAGTGCTCGCATGATTGTGGACTATCCACATGATTGAATGTCCAATTCATTTTTCCCAACAATGATAAGTATCTAACCTACCGAAGGTAAAGCAACACTATTCTTGGATTCCAAACAATTGACCCCAAATAAAATGTTTCTTAGTGCATAAAAAGTTTTAATAGCATTTAAAACCCAAAAGTTTCAAAAACAATTAACAAAAGAACAAAAAGCTTGAGGTTTGCGTGATTTGCTAGTGCGGGGATTTGGACCCGAGACCTTGAGTATGAGTAAGTGAGATTATAAGACATTGACTCGCAATATAACTTTAATGAACAATTCTGTTAAAGAAGAAACAACACCAACGACATAATCTTTGCTAGCATTGGGACCCAGTGGCAAGTTTTGCTACCCAGTCGCTATCGTAGGGTCCTAATGTAGACCACTAGGTCCTACCTTGCATCCAACTTCCAAAAATCCCATGTGATTTTATTATTAATTGATGTAATCAAGCTAATCCAAGAATGATTAGCTGATTGCATGCTAATCAACCTAATGTTTCCTCATTTTACAAAATAAAAAGAATTAAAATGATTTAATTGTTATACTTAAATTATTCTATGTTTAGCATGACCAACTTGCTAGAATTACAAATAGAAACGTGCATCTCTCATTTTAGAGGACCTTCATCACCTAGAAAAGCTTTGCTCTTTTCCCTTCTTAAAACACTTTTCACCAAGAAGAAACTCAACTTCATTCTTCCCTCACACAAAGATTTCTCAAAGCTTAGTAATTACAAAACTCTGCCAAATTCTTCACTCAAAACTCTCTAAAAAGGGTTGAAAAACGGATTAACTTCATTGTACCCTAATGCATTTGGGAGGAAGGAAACCATGAACCATTGCTTTGCCGCTTTACTAGGATCAAGGCAAGTCCTAAGAGCCATAAACCAAAGAGAATAATTTATTTATTGCTTTCTTCATCATGGTCTTGTTTGACCCTTTATGATTATGTGTTCAGCACTGATTATCTCACTTATTATCTTGTTTACAAAATAAAGTGTTCATAATAAAATGACCACCAAAATTTATTGCTTTCTTATATATTTCAACTATTTTAAAAATTATTTACTAATAAGTGGTTACCAAAAATCCATTTCGTCTAAGATGCCTTCATACTAATTCATGAAAAAAACCGTTTGTGTGGAACTAAAAAATAAAAGTTTTGATACATTCATTTCCAGTAGAGGCTGCAATTTTAGTGGGTATTCTAATGGTGGTTTTTACCATCCATTAGATTGCACCTTCACCCTGGAATCTATTCTCATCATTTGCAGCAATGAAGTTTTTAATCCTCATTTGAGAACCTTAGTAATTATAATATTATAGGGCAAACAAACCTTCTTCTTCTTGAAAATCAAGTCTTATATCCCCTAGCTATCTCTTTGATTTAAATGATTTGATTGAAAGATGATATTTGGTATCTTCTATAGAATTATAGGTTTGTACGTTTCCTTTGAAAATTTGATGATCACCATTACACGAACCACATTTCAGTATGGGACCACCATTGTACACAGAAAAAGTAAACATGATGCATGTCTCAAAAGAGGGTCGATTGCAAGCGGAAAGGAATGCCTATTAAGCCTTGGTGAGGCCTAATCTGATCCCCCTACATACCATAAAGAGCCATCAGTCTTCGAGTGCTTTCAAGAGCATTTAATGACCTTTACTATCTATTTGAGTATCTACTGGAAGAAATCATAGATTATTTACATGCATGCTTAAAAATTCTCTGGTAATTATCCAGTAAGGGCATCAAATCAATGCTTAAGAAAGATCTCAAAGTTTTTTGTTTTTAAAGTCTAAAACAATAAGTATATAAGGGTATTTTTAATTAAGTGCTGAAAGATATGTGTCCATAAGCATAGATTTGAAATCACCATTAAATTAGATTAAATTACGTTACTACTTGTGCATGCAAATGGAAACTAAAATTTTGAAGGTGTTTTTCCAATGGTTTTCAGCCAATGACCTAAAAATTACACAGATTATACACATAAGTGCATAGATCAAAAATTATTTATTTTTGGTGATTAATGGACTATTGGCTAGCTGTGAAATGATTTAATAAATCTAATTCAAATGGCGTACCTTCCGACATTGTATATGTGTATGCTTAACTCACAACTAAATATATATGTTACTACATGAGTCAATTGGCTAGCCAAATGATGACTTTGGTTTGAGGTATGATATGGAAAATGTTAGCTTAAACATGTCTTATGTGCCGACACAAAATCTTATTTATTGCATAGTTTTTACTTGCACAAAAGTGACAGACAAGCTTATACTAGTTTTATTGTTATTTCTATTATTTCTTCAAAATGATTTTAAGGAACACATAAGAAAGGTAAATGAAAAAAAGGTTCATAAAGCATTTTGTACTTGATTCTATGCACAACGTCCTAGTGGTTTAGCTCAATTGGCTCTTAAATGAAAATAGGCTAGGAATAGGGTTGCGATTTAAGTATTTTCCTTCGTATTTATGAACATGATATCTGATTTGGTTTTACGAAACTTAGGTTTAAGTTTTATAGTGAATAATGAATAAAGTTGTTGTTTGATTTATGCCTTGCTCATGGTTTCCTTTTAAAGGAAAAAATGCTTTTTAATCTTGCCTTGTTATTATGAGCAAGTGCCGATAGTACCACTTGATGTCTTTAAGTATCTCACTGCTATACCTGGCTTAATTCTCTAGCTACTGTAGTTATTTAAGTTGATAATTATAGGGTGTTATAGAGGTGGTATCATAACCCAATTTGAGAAGCCAACAAGTAAACTAGGTTATACATTATCATTGGGTCAGGTCATATGACATGTGATTGCATCATGCATAATTTATGAGTAAAATTTGCGTAAACAGGATTTGAGTCATATGGAACAATTTTCACATGTTACATTTACACATTATGCAGATCATAGCAAGTGATCCATATCATGTGAGATTGGAGCCTAATGAAAGGTTGTTAGCTATTTTCACCGCCGCTGTACCGCCTGATAGTGTCAAATTTACATATGATTTTTATGAGGTTGTTCTTGCATTGTTAGGGATAAGCGCACATTTTTAGTGATTTTCTATCCCTTTTCTGCTTTATGCTTAGGTTTGGCATTATTGTTGATATTTTATAGGTTTTAGCTAAGAGAACCAAAGTGTTCGTGCAAAACAGATCAATAAGAAGTAAGAGGCCAAGAGCCAGCCATGATTTCACTCAAACCAGCCACAAATTGCCCACAACTGGGCTAAACTGAAGGTGCAAGAGAGGAACCTGATTCAGTTATTGGGTCACTTGGTTCGGTTCTGCAGCGGGGCCAGATTTGCTAAGTTTTTCCCAAAAACCTCCACAGTCAGGTTGTGGCGTAGGCCCAGAATGTGGGGTCCCCACGATTTCCCATGGTGGGTCCCTCCTCCATGGTTTTTCGATTACTTCACAGTTGTTCACTTTTTAATCGGCTTTGAAGTTTGGTTGGTGCACTTTTTGACTAATACAAGCTTGCTTTTGACCTCATTCTTCATCTATCCACCACCTAATTCATTATCTAGATTAGGTTTTATATTAGATTTGAGTGCAAGAGAGTGAATTGAAGTGGAGAGTTTGTAAGGATTCCATGTCGAGTTTGCAATCGATGGATTCAAGTGTGTTCTTTCGCTCAGCAATCCTCTTCCCTTCTCTTCTCCCTTCTCACTTTAGGATCTATGATTTGCAACCTAGGTTAGCTTTTGTTGCTTAGATCTTGGATTTATGCAAGTACTTGTTAATTTTCTCAATCTTGTGTTGATCTCTTTGGTATTTTTAATCTATTGGCTTGTTTTTCTAAATCTTAGACGATTATTGTCATATGAGAGACTTTAACACTTTCTTGCATGTTTTGGGCATTGGATGAAGTACTTAAAAAATGAAATTTGATACTAGAACCCTTGACTTGATTGCGTGGAGTCTTGAGAATGTCACACCAACTAAGAAACCACTAATCCAATAATTACATGCCAAACGAGCTTAAACAAATCGAGAACCCCTGATAAATAGTAACTGGTTAGATTTAAGTATTTCACTTCACCTTGAAAGAGGGTTGTGATACTTCGATTGTCGATTTTAAAACAACCAATTGAGGAAGAAGTGCTTGATTGATGCGTGGATTGAGTGACTGCTTGTTTACCTTAATTCTGTGTTTATGAATTCATTAGATTAGATGGTTGTTTATTTTAATTTCAATATCAAGTTTTGGTTTGCTTAGCCTATGTAGAGAGAATACAACCCCGATAGTTTGACCTAGTCTCTATGAGATCGACCTTCATTTGCTACAACGCCACTGTCCGCTTGCAGCCCTATCAAGTTTTGGCACTGTTGTTAGAAGCTAGTGTCAAATATGCTTTTCCTGATAGGTTTCACTAATCATTTTGTTTTTATTTAGAAAAAAATCTAATGAAATTGGAAATTAAAAAATCCAAAAAAAAACCAATGGCAATTTTCCTTTTCCCCAATTAGAACATTAACGATTTTGAGGTATTTTAATCATTTTCATATCTTTCTTACTCAATGTGATTATTGTGTAAATAAATGGTACATTTTAGACGTTATTAATGAGGATATGAATAGTAAAACCTAATCTTTTTTAGAGTATTGGGGTTTTCAAGGTAAAAGTGTTGATGAGGCATGACATTTGCTTAAGTGGATTGCTTGGCATTCATTTAAATTTAAGAAGACTAGTCATGTTTCGAGGTATTCTTTCCCTAATCCTTATGCATTCTATACTACATCATATTTTATGCCCCTTTTGGTGTGACAATTAAACATGACATAAGTTTGTATCCTTATTATGCATGTTATGCTCAACCTGACTTTGCATCACCGATGGACAAAACTAATGTTATCCAAAACATACCTGATTTTCCTTTAGCTTAGTGCATGGGGATCAAGGCAAACGACCCTTTTAGGGTTGTTGCTAGGGATGCTATTGGTGACACATGTTGTAAATTAGAAGATATTTTTGATAAGGTGCATGATCTGGCGAATACTCCTTTGGAGGAGTCATATGATGAGTTTGTGCATGAGAAGTCCTATCCTTGGTTGTAATAGTACTTCCCCCAATCCCTTGATCATACATATGCTTCATCTTTTTTGTTCACTACCCTCTCTTTCCTCCAAGTATTGCATTGGGAAGCCTATTAATAGTTATGTCATGTGCGAAAATCATTTAAGGTATAGGTTGTGTTGATAACAAGTTTGATGTGCTTGGTGGGAATGCTGATGATTATGTATCCCTAGGTTACTTTAGTGGATATGATCCCTCCATTAACACTTATTGTGTACACTTAGAGGACTTGCGTATATGGACTACATTCTCTAGTCCTTCCTTTGATTTTTCTAAGGCCTTCGATAAGGTCAAGAGGACACTTATTCTATCTGAAGTTAAGATAAAACTTATTCTACATGGTGTGTGCATTCTTATTGCCTCTTACCTTCTATTTTCTAAATTGTGGTCCTAGGAGTTTCACAAGCTCCTGGGTGCTTTGGATCTAAAGAGCCGACTCTTGAAGTTATGATGGAGTGGTTGATACTCCATGTGCCTCATTTGTTAGAAGGCCTTAGTTTAGGTGCACCTAGTGCCTAACCTAGTATGGTTGTTCTCTTTTATTTCACACCCTTATCCACATTCATTTCATTCAAATAACACTTTGCCTAAGCATAGGTGAATGGTAGTTTCTTATTTCTATTTTCGTTTTTAGTTTTCATACTAGTTATAGCATTATTTTCAGGTTTCCTTTAGTTTTCACTAGTATGTTGCATGTTATTTGCATATAGGATTGCATATAGGGATGGTGTAGCTTGGATTGAGAAGCCCTCCTATGATGCTTGTGCTAGGTATGGAGCTTTCATGCGTTTGATTTCCTTTTACTATGTAATCTGTTTTGGTGCTAAAATTTGTACAAGTTTTGCAAATGTCTCATGTTTTGGCCATTCTCTTGATTGAGAACTATGTCACCCCCTTGGAGTCCTTACCACTAATGTTCGTACATGTCCTTCATTTTATGAGCTAACTGAGACTATCATAGATATCCTATGAGATCTTGAGGCTTATTTCGACCGCATCATTATATTTATTCCCTGGTTTCTTCATGCATTTGATTCTTTTAAGTTACATCTCTAGAATTTACCTAAATTCTTGTTCAAAACCACATTCGGATATGCATATCTAATGGTATAATAGAGGCACTCTTTCTTTGATCATTTTAGCTCCATAGCCAAAAAGCCCATCCTTGTGTTACATGTTTACTCTCTTTGCTAGTGCCTTTCACTTTACATTTATCTTTGTTATGATCTCATCTATTTTAGCCCTTGTCCATACAAATATACATATCCTTAAGTCAAATCTATTATGGAGCATCACTTTATGTATATTGTCAGCAGCTTTTTGGGATTATCTGTAGTGATTATTGACATGTTGGCTTGAAGGGGAGATGATAGACTTGTAAATTTGGATTTATTAACCCTCTTGTTTGGGTTGTGTATCTATGCATGTGGATATGAGTTGACAATTGAGTTTTCCATGCCTTTCAGTAGTTGAACTTTCTATCCTTCAATTTCAAAAAAATAAAAATAAACAAGAACAAAATAAGAAAAGAACAAAAAAAAAGAAAAAGGAAGAAAATTTTCAAAAAAAAGGAGAAAAAAGAAAAAATTATGGAAGAAAAAAAGGTGAATGAGTGATTGGCATTGGATATGTATGTAGCTTGTGTTCCTGTGTATGTCGACTCATTTCCTATTTGTTTTATTTGGTGAATCTTCATTGCACTGTTGAATTGGGACTATTGAAAATTTTTATACTTTATTGATCCATTGTTGGTTGCTCCTTACTCTTCTTGGCTATTAGCTCCATATGTCCCAAAATGTTTATCCACCTCTTTTCCTTAACCATTTAACACACATTACAATCGTGTAAAGCTCTCTTGGTTGTCATGTGCACATTGCATTTTTAGTGATTTTGTGCCCTTTTTTTTCTTCATGCTCGGATTTGGAGTTGCTGATATTTTACATTTTCTAGCTAAGAGAACCTGTTTGTGCGCCTGTAAAATATATTAAGAAGTAAGAGGCCAAAGCCAGCCATGATTTTCCGTGAACTGACTACTAATAGCCTATAATCAGCTTGAACTATTTATTCAAGAGAGGAACCCAATTGGGTTCTTGGGTCACTTGGTTCGATTCAGGAGCAGAACAAGATTTGCAAAAGTTTGAAATTCCAAACG
Organism: Carnegiea gigantea; assembly: GCA_029747015.1. Lineage (NCBI taxonomy): Eukaryota > Viridiplantae > Streptophyta > Magnoliopsida > Caryophyllales > Cactaceae > Carnegiea > Carnegiea gigantea. The sequence goes on from JAKOGI010001199.1 coordinate 20,183, forward strand.
CCACCATGGCTAGGTCATGCTGTAGGCCACAGACTGTGGTGCTCCCCACGGTTTGTCTATGGTGGGCCCCTTAGTTTACCGATTTCTTTATGACTGTTCATTTTCCAAGATATCTTATTTTGATATTTAACTGGTGAATTTTTCAGGACAAAATCCTAATTTCAAATTCATTCTTCATCTATGCCCCATCTCATGGATCCTTTAGATTAGTTTTTAGGTTATATTAGAGTAAAAAAGAGAGAATTGAAGTGGAGATTTTACAAGGATTCCATATTGAGTTTGCAATCGACGAATTCAAGCATGATCTTTGACTAAGTAATTCTCTTATCTTGTATTCTCTTTTCCCACTTTAGGATTTATGATTTGTAATTTGGATTAGCTCTTGTAGTTTTGATTTTGGATTTATACAATTACTTGTTAATTTTCTTAATCTTATGTTGATTTTTTTGTTATTTTGGGATCTATTAGGTTTTTTTTAATTAAATTTTAGATGATTATTGCTATGTGAGAGATTTGATCACTTTCTTGGATGTATTTAGCATTGGATGAAGTATTAAAAGGTGAAATTTGATACTAAAACCTCAACATTTAACTTCATTACGTGGAGTCTTAAGAAAGTCACAATGATTGAGAAAATCACTAATTTGATAATCGCGTGTTTAATGAACTTAAACAAATTAGAGCCCTTTAGAAATGGTAATGGCTTAGATTTAGGTAGTTCACTTCACTTGGAAAGGGGATTACATTGCTTTGATTGTTGATTTTAAAACAATAATTAAGGAAGAAGTGCTTGATTGACATGTGGATTGAGTGATTACTTATTTTGCTTAATTCTGTGACTTCCTATTAGTTAGATTAGATATTTGGTTATTTTAATTTCAATCTCAAGCTTTGATTTTCTTAGCCATCTTGAGGGAATGCAACACTATAGCGTGATCTAGTCTCTATGAGATCAACCTTGATTTGCTACAATGCTATCGTGCACTTGCATCCCTATCACTGCCAGAGCCTTCCAGCTTGGGAAACCCAACTCTAAGTTCCACTATGAAGTCAACCAAACCCACTGTTTGCTCTATGGTCTCCCAAATAACCACCCATAAAATAATTTTACAGATAAGTACTATGAGTTCACTCTTACCCAGAAACCTATAACCACAAAGATCTTTTTGAAAAGTGAGATGGATCATTGAGATGTGTCCTGATTTGCTTAGGGAGCTTACAGAAGGTATGGGTCTACCATTAGAGGGTTCTGTGGAAGCTCTTCCTGAGTGTATGCTAAGGGATATTTAAGTCTCGCTACTCGCACTAGTTGATGCCCCTATTTATATTGAAGCCACTGACCTTGCTTGGTTAGTTAGCATAGATGATGAGTTTAGTAGTGCCAGTAGCTCAGGTGGATTTAACATAAAGGCTATTGACACCCTTTATAACATGCCTCTCAAATCTACAATCCTAACATCCCTTTAAACCTTAATAATCCAAACAATATGCATGACAATTGAATGATTAATGGTTTTAGGGGGGGTGGCTTTTATGTATTGGGCATCTAAAGTGTTTACGCCAATGGTGGTGGCGTGAGTTATGGGGAAGCAAGCGGTAATGGCACAAGCAATGGCTTTCTACATGGTCATGACTCCGAAATGGAATATGACAGTGATTGGACACCTCTGGTTCGAATACGGCACTAGGGACCCATCTCAAATTTAGGAGATGAAAGTTAAAAGATCAAATTTCAAAGTTGTTGTTATAATATATTTGATTCATGGACCATTAGCTCTTGCAAGCTTTAGAATATGTATAAGGACCACATCCTAGGGTTTATTACCCAATTGCGGTTCCCCCACGAGTGGTTGGACTTGCTTGCTAGGCCTTCGAATTTGGAATTGATTTTTAATATTTTTCTTTCTTTTTTTAAATCAAATCATGCAGGGTAATGGACTAGACCTGAAAATTGGGTCAAAGTCTTGATCCAGGAACCCAACTAAGTTCTTGAGCCAAGACCAAGTCCCATTTCATGGTTAAATTCTAGACAACACTGGTTATCTGATCTAGAGAACTGGGCAGCAGCTTGATCCAAGAATCTGGCTACATTTCTAGGCCAGATCTAGACCAAGTTCCTAATCTAAATAGTAATTCTATCCACTATAAGAACATAGGACTTCTGTAGTAATAAATTTTACCACAGTAGGCAAAAATTGTGCTACAATAGCCTTTTGTAGCATTTTGAAAAATTGCCACAATGTTGCCACAGACACCTCATTACAAAAGTCTTTTGTGGCAAATTTAAAAGTTTCCATAAATTCGATAAGTTTTGTGGCAAATTTAAATTTCCACAATTGCTAGATTGCTACAATATCTTATGATTGGATCAAATTTGACTCCACCACAAAAGTTCTTTTACTGCAAATGAATGATATTCATGGCAAATATGATGTGCTACAAACCACATTTTGGTGGTGGAGACTTATTTGTGGTGACTTTTATTTGCCACAAGACATATGTTGAAGTTATTGTAATAATTGTATTGTAATTTAGAATATATAGGTAGAAACAATGATAAAATTAATATTTATGATTAATAAGTTAATAATGTTCTCCAACGACATCTAATAAATGAGAATAAAGGAAACAACATCATGGTTAAAAAATAAATAATATATATATATGTAATATATATATATATATATATATATATATATATATATATATATATATATATATATATATATATATATAAAGAGAGAGAGAGAGAGAGAGAGAGACTCTTCATGTACATGAAGTTCATCGATAAAGTAGCCATTGCACTATTAAGAATCATAATTCATCCATAACTTATAACTATGAAGAGATGTAAAATAATTCCATAAAGTACTCAATTTTTTTAAATTCTGGGAGGGGGGTCAAAGTATTTGTCCTAAGAAAGGTGGAAAAAATGACATCTTCGTGATCCTCAGTTTTTTAAACACCAAGCTAGCTGTCATATTTGCATTGTTGATCATTAATGTTGAATATCTACAAGAAAGATTAGGAAATAGATAGGTATTAGCTGCTAAACAAAACATATGCAAAGACTATCATTGATCAAGGCAATTTCATATATAACATTGTTTATTTGGTCTTCGTTTGATTATAAATCTCGGCAAAGAACAAGAAAGATTCATATGATCATATTTGGTTCTGTTCAATTTGCATGCATCTAAGATCAAAATGAATAACATTTTGACCCCTAAGCTATAGAAATGACATATAAGTCCTACAGCTAAAGAAGACAAATTGATTGATAACACTATAACTGGTACTTGTATGACATATTGAACTAACATGAGACTGCAGTTGAGCAATTTAACTCAACATATACCATAATAGTATGGAAATATTCAGGATTTCATACCAGACTTGCATGAGGCACCATCCTCTTCTTACCCTCCACGGATTTGGAATGCCTTAAATAGAAAGAGTGAATCAAGTCTGTTATAGCCTATCTTGAGAGTAATAATGTAATGACAACAATTGACAATATTAAGAGCTCATCGGCTTCAACATCTTACAACTTAATTTTACTTCCAACATTCACTGTGGTCAAATATCCCATGTATAAAGCTAGAAATTGAATATGACTGACATAGAGACCACGAAGTTAGATTTATAATGTATGAAAATCCCAAAATGCATGGCCACTTTGACTCTTGGACATGCACATTTGCTAGACTTAAAGAACACATCACCTAAATTCAAGGGCTCAATCGGCAACAAGACATCCATTACAATAAATGAAGCCAGACTAAATGATGAGCAACAACAATATTTGCCAATGAAATCACAGGCTCAATTGTTAATCTTCATCTAAGAATTGAACCAAGTTGATACAGTAAAGTTAATAATATGAAGAACGGACGTAGAAATAAGTTTGTGGCATCCCTAACTTATCAATGACAGAAACTCCAAATCTAAGCTCAAGCGTGTAATTTCTTTAGGAAAAAGTTAAATGCCGACTGCAATAAGATCACATTTACTCACCTAGACATGAATACCTAGTTTATATGAATCAACTTTCCTTTTTAAACTTTTTCTCAGACAATAAGGAGTTTTTATAAAATTAAAAAAAAGGCTACCTACTATCTAGCTACATTTAAATGAGAACACCACCCCACTACACGTAGTAGCATGCAATTACACAAACAACAGACAAACCATCTAACCACCGTCGCCTTGTCTCCTTTCTGCTATGCTTTTGGTCATTATGAGATCAAAACAAAATTAGTTAATGAGTCCATTAAATGACAAGCAACACAACAAAAATTAAAATGTATTAAACTCTGGTGCTCTAAACATTAATGATTTGTAGAATAGAAAAGGACTGACTTCAATAAAAGCATCAATTAGTTCTGGCATGCTGGCAACATCCACTAGGCTATAGAAAAGTTAGGATACTGTATGCTTTAATCCAATATCCCATCTTAAATATGATATTCTAGAGGATCACTCATATTAGAATATCTTCCCAAAGCTTAATGCCAAACAAGAGACAAGAAAGAAGATGGAAACCCATACTATATCCTTCCTATTTTACGTCTTATATTTACTCCATCTCACTAATACAAGAGTTCTATAAGACAATAGGGCTTAATAAAATCTAAAATCTAGTTTTCCTAAAAACACTACCAAATATGCTATGATACTAACATGAATAAGAATAAGACACTAACGCGATAATCGGTAAAAAAGCTTATTTTTTTCCAATTAATTTCATTATGAAAACATATAAATGGGAATCACTAAATAAAAAAGTAGAAACCATGACATGTATTTTACATGCTGATATTTTTTTTTTCCAAAGAAGCTTAATTTGTAGAGGTCATGAAGTACCTGCAGAGGATTACATTACTAGGAATGAGAAGCGTGAGATGTCATAGATCACGGAGTGAGGTAAAACAATAACAATAAGCTTACCTCTGACATAATAACTTTCCCTATGAATCAGCAGAAAGGAATGAGAAGTCTCAATGCAAAGATTCGATTAAGCACACTTGCCAACCAAGCATCAAAATTATATATGAATATACCCAATTAATTGTAAGCAAGACGTAGGTAAGAAAAAAGAATTTAATCATACCTGACCCAAGTCACCAGCATTTGATCCATTGTTAACAATCCAAGGTCTAATGTCTATCTTCTCAATCAAAGCCTAACCTAAAATGAAGATTCGAACGTGAGCTCAAAATCACGTTGTGTTTGTTCCTCTGCTCAACAAAGCTTTAAATTTTTCTACCAAAATGGATGCAAAATGTGAGAACTTCAAATTATAGTAGCACACAAATTGAGGCGAATTAGAAGATTGAGAACCATAAACAAAAATCCTAAACTAGGAAAGGAGTGAAATGCTTAATTTAGATTACGGTGAGAGAGGACTGAACAATAGGGACTAAAATCAATACCAACATCAGTGGAGTCACCATTGATATCATCGTCGCTGCTGTGGTGAGAGCAAAAGGGATGATTTACTTATTTTTGGGCTGGGGATAGTAAAGGTGGAAGAGTTGTGGAAGGTTGATTTTAAGGAGAATGAAATGATTTATAAAAAATTAAGGTTTGCACTAAAGTTTGTTTCTGCTCAAGTTTTTATGGCAATTTGGTCCAATTGCCACAATAAATTGATGTTTTGTAGCAAATTTCACTTCGCTACAAAGAGTTCAACTTTTATATATATTTATAGCAATTTTGAATTTGCTACTAATAAATTGCTACAAAAAATCATTCCTCTTGTAGTGACCTCAGATTTAGACCCTATTTTGCCTTAATCCAAAAATAAAACAAAAAAGAGATAAAAGCAGTAAAATTAATTAATAGAGTCGCCACTGAGTTTTAAAAAAAACTTATAGCCAAGCGCACTTTCTGAAATGTGCGAGACACAAGGGACATCGAAGGAATAATAGGCTCTTGTGAGCCATAAACTGAAGGAACACCGAAAGGGACATTAATCTCGCTTCAAAAAAGTTTTCAAAAGGGCCCCGAGTAATCACTAGGTGGGGACCATCTTATACCATAGGTGCAAACTGAGGATCCAGATTTGGGGGCGAAAGTATGAAGTCATGATAGAATGCATCACAACATCGCTTGTCATCGTCAATGGCTTTTACTGACCAATACAAGAAACTCAAATCTAATTACACCTAAAATAACAAACACATAACATATTAGAATTATTAATTTAAATAACAAAAATCAAAGCATAATGTCAATCTACGGAAATTAGAAGAAACAATTCAAAATATTACAGTGGGCAGGGATAAAACTAACTAAACTACATCTTTATCAAACCCGAAATTAGATAAACTAAAAAGAAGTAAAGTAGAGAGACAAGGTGATGGGACGATTTGATTTTTTGCCTCATGATGACCTACCTGATTCACCTAGGAATCTAGAAAAGAACATACTTTTAGGATTAACAATATTGCCTCTCGAGTGTTGTAGTATTCTCATTGAAATTCTCTTCCTCGGATTTTTTAGCCACTCACTAGTATTTCTTGCTAATTTTTTTGATTCTTCGCTTAGATTTTTTATTATCTTTAACCCTAGGGAGCAGCCCCCTTTTTATAGCGCTCAACTTATGCGAAATTAGCTATAGAGAAAGATTTCCATTTTAACTTCTAGTAGACTTAATCCGAATAAGTAGTATCTTCGGATCAAACTCTATAAATGGAGTTGATTTGATTAAGGGAAAGCGGGACATGAGGGGTCCTGGGTAAAGAACCTAGTTAAGAACCAGGCGGGGCTAAGCCGGCTGGGCCCTATGCGTCCTTTTTCCTTTTTCTTCTCTTGTGTTTCCTTTTTAGACATGAATTTGTGATTTATTTTGCTAGGCCCCCAAATGCATAGGTTTGGGGCATGATTTTCAGCATCGCCCATTTTATAAAGTTAAAAACGGTATTTTTAAGCGCCTTTAGTTAATTTCAACTTTGATCGAGCTTATATAAGGTTGAACTCAACCTTTCACCAGTCTAATGGACCTTTCATCGGGCTAGGAGGTTTTCATGTCGACGTTTTGTTAGTTTGACGGACTTTTTACCGAACTAATGGACCTTTCGTCGGTCTAATGGATTCTGATGTTAACCTTTCGCCGGTTTAGGTGGACCTTTTTCGATCTAGCAGATTCTGATGTTAATCTTTTATCGGTTTAGTGAACTTTTCACCAGTCTAATAGACCTTTGGCCAGCCTAGTGGATTTTGATGTTAACCTTTCGTTAATTTAGGGGACCTTTCGTTGGTCTAGCAGATTCTGCTGTTAAACTTTCGCTGGGTTTGTGGCCTTTCACCCGTCTAGTGGATTCTAATTTTAACCTTGCACCAGTTTAGTAGACCCTTTGCCCATCTAGCGAATTTTGAATTTGACCTTTCGCGGGCCTAGTGGACCTTTTGTCGGTTTAGCAAATTCTAAATTTAAAATTTTACTAGTTTAGCAGACCTTTCGTTGATCTAGCAGATTCTGAATTGACATGTTAACTTTCTAACATTTCACCGGTCTAGCGGATTCTAAATTCATCTAATTTTCCTTTTTGGAAATGGTTGAATGTCTTAAACCCCCTTGCAAGTGGAGTCTTTTTCTTTTGTTTGTTTGCTCCCACTTGACTCATGTTTGTTGGTTTCTTTCTTTTCATTTGTTAAGTATTTGCATGCCCATGGAGAACCTAGTGAGGTCTCCCTCTTGGCTTTTTCCTTTTAATTTCTCGCTTTATTATCTCTATCATTGCCAAGTTGATAGAAGATTTTGGTTTCATGCACTTCAAAATCCCAGTCAGACCCCCATGCATGCTTGTGCCCTTGATTTTTTTTTTGTTTTTTTTTGTTTTTACTTCTCTTGCATACTGAAGATAATGATGATGTTGGTGCATGTGAAGCTCTCTTCTCTAGAGATCTTACCTGGGTCCCATGCTCTTTATTTTCTTCTTTGTTTGCATACATGATGGATTGACAAGCTTTGATTTTGCCTATTGATTTAAATACCAAGAATCCCAGTAGGGTTCCACTTCCCTTTGGCTCATTGTGATTGTTTCAAGTAATTGCAACGCATGCATGTGTCTTGGTATAGCGAACATGACTGGGGTCTCCTCTGGCACCTTTCTCTTACTTATTACCTCTCATTCTCTTATTGTTTGTTCCAAGCATGTGTAGTACATGAATGTATTGCATGCATGGGGAACCCGATCGGATCCCACTTCATTGGCTTGGCTTTATTTCTTTTCCCTTGTTTCTTTACACTTGGCTACATGCATGTATAGTATATGCATGTAGTTGCATAGGAACCCAGTCAGTTCGTCCTTTGGTTTTGCCTTTTTGTGTGTCTTCCTCTTGCCTTTGGTTATAAATAGCATGCATTCAGGAGCTTCTCTTCACCCTTCTGCCAAGCCTACCTCCTTCTCCTTACTTATGTTTTTTTATTGCTTCCCATCTTTATTTCTTTAATTAAGAGTGGAGTGTGAAATTTGTGCTCTAAAATCATGAGTGTAAGAAAAGTCATTCACCACACAAAGAACTCCCTTAGATTCTTTCATTGAGGGGGAGTGGAGAGTAATTGAAATTTGAAGTGGAATACACCTCTTGGTGGATGTTGGATGTCATGCATCTAGCCAGACTATTTCAAAAGTAGTAAGCATTCTTCATTCCTTTTCTATTATTCATTTTTGTCACGATCACGATAATACTACTTGCTTTTCTTTCTTTTCAAGAATATCTTGTTAGTTGTATAAGTGCCCCTAGGAAATTTGTAATGGATCTTAGGGGTAGAGAAGCTCCAGCCCAACCTGTGTTAAACAATGTTAGTTTTGGTGCCTTCCATTTTGCTCTAAAAGAGGTAGTATATCTAACTAATGGATGTGTGCTCGAGCGGTGATTGAGAGATTTTGGGAAACCACTAATACTTTTTCTCTCCCATTTGGGAGGATGACCATAACCCCTCTTGATTTTGCTATGCTAATAGATCTCAACATTTCTAGGGACCCGTTTTATCAAGAATACTTCCATCTACACATGACCGACTTTTTCAACTCTTCATTCCCATCATGAATAAAGTTCCTCATGGGAATTGTTTCCCCTACAGTATCCTTTTTGATGTGATAACTGATGATAAGTGCTAGGCTGAGCATTCTATTAATTAGCAAGCCTGTATTATTTTAGCTGCTCTTCTTAGCACCACTATTTTTGCCGATTTGGGCGATTATTGTTACTTCTATTATATAATCAACCTCATTGGCCTTGATAGAGTGAAAGATTTGAACTAAGGGGTTCCCGCATATTCCATCCTTATTTGTGGTATGTGAGTTGGGGTGTGAAAAGCCGAGGAGACTCACGGGGAACGTAATACTAGCTTGTCCGTTGGCGGTTTATTGAGGGTAATCGAGATAATGATCTTCCTTGAAAAGTTACTTCCTGTTCTTGATTTGTAGCTCTCATTATTGAGTTTTTTTTTTTTTACAGCTGTGGCTCTATGAGTATTTTCATGAGCATTCACCAAAAACAAGTAAACTCGCTCATTTCTAGCCACGATATCATAGACTAAGGAAAATCAAGTTTAGCGGCAATTCCGAGCCAGAAGTTTTCAGTAGCTTCGACAAGTGAAAAGAATTTTGACCACCATATTCATTGGCCTTAAATGTCTTGTTAAAATTTGTTGAGTTTAATCTTTAAGTTTTTCTAATTTTCTCTCCGAGTAGGCAAATTTTCACCCATTAGGAATGCTTCTCTACTTCTGGCTGCACGCCACTTGGTACAACACACTAGCATCGAATCCTTATGGAGGGTTCATTTAGTTTTATTTGGTATTTGGGCGAAAGAGTTACAGCTCAGCATGCAAGTCACTAGCCTCCTTTCGTCCCTAAAGATTCACCTCTATCCACATTTCGTGCACGAACTTTACCTCCTGAGGATAAAGATCAGATGAAAATAGGTCACGATTTTTTTTATAAAAGTGACAATGCTACCTATCTACATTGCATCATGACCAATTTGGTAACCTATCCTGCCATTCTCCATCTAATTATATTTTCCAAACTTTTGATCTTTGTGCATCTTTCTCAGGAATTAAGTGCTAATGCTCCCATATCTAGTTTGAGAGTTAACAAGGTAAGAGAGGGAGAAGAGGTGGTGCACATAGATGTTCCATTGGTCCTAGAATCTGAATGTCTCGGGCTCCCATTTCCTCCTACCTTTAGGGCGTAAGTATGTTACGTACTTTGATTCTTTAAAATGTGTGTGTACTCATTTGCTGCTTCTTTCTTTCAATATAATCGAGAGCAATCGAGCATGTTTGGTTATCACTTTTACTCCATGAAAAAGGCATTTGCGAACCTTTTTACTTGCCGGCATCCCCAAACAAATGAGGTGACCTATCGCCTCTATTTCCTCAATGTAATTTTTACACTTTTGCCGAATTTTGTTTTTCTTCAAAAAGGGACGTGAAAGCAAGCCCTCAAAGATCTAGTTCGATATCTCATGGATTTCTTTCAAGGAGATGTCGTTCAAGGGGGCAAGATATCCTAGAGTCCTCTCATGCTAAAGAAACGGAGCCTCATCCATATTCATCAATTAAGGTGAAGCCGCTCCAAGTTTATGATCCATAGGATCCCTAGGCCCTTGTCTCTTTCTTTTGGGAGCCTTATATGCCTCAAATTCTGCATGGTGAGTCATCATCTGGGACGATGCGAAGCGACCCTCCACGTCATTCTTGGGCCCTGAGGGGTCATTCCCATCCTGATATTAGTACCAATCACTCATCAGTCGATTCTAACTTTGTGTCCAGTTACCTTGACTACTGCTTCGGTGATAATAGCAGTGGGTTCTCAGATGATCAGTAGAATTAGTCTAATGGACTTATATGTGATGCTTTTTATTATGATGTAATGATACTTACTATGCAATGCCACTTTTATGCAAAACTATATATGTTAATATAAGGCACTCTAAAAATGATGCTTTGTAAATATAGCCCCCACTTCTCCCAAAATTAAAAAAAAGAATAAAAATAAAAAAACACAAATAGATTTCTAGAGTTGTGTGGTCCTGAGTAACAATTCGAAAATTTTATTAAATAATTGCTTAATTATAATAAGCCAAAGTTGCAAATATTTCGATCAAAAGAAAATAAAACAGAACTATGTGGTAGCCCAAACCAAAATCATGGTTAAGTTCGCTTGACTGATCAAATTTGGATCCTAACCTTATCTTATTCAAATTTGGCTTAGGACTATTCCTAAGATAGGAACCCAGCCAAGTTCTTGTTGAATTGTCAATCCGATTTCTACTTGGGTTTGAATTAGCTATTTTGTGCAGCCATAAATGAAGGCTTTCTAGTATTTAATTTTTCATCCATCCTAGGAGCAATTTTCCATAATTCACCATGTCTTTTGAAAAGGTCTTATCCCCTTGGTAGCCAACCTTGATGCGAGAGATAAGCACAAGTTAAAACACCTCTATTTAAGTAGCCTCCTTAGCTTTTGCCAAGTCAAAATCTCCTGGCAATTTGTTAGAGGTGCTTCCGCATTTTAGGATTATGAACTTCTTGTCTTTCGGTTCGGAGAATGCAAATTGTTCCCTCTAGTCAAAGAGTTTAATGTTATCCTAGGTTTTCCACTATATTATCCCCTTGTCATGCCAACTTATTGTGCAGATATGTCCTTCCAATATCATCGTTTCTTAAGTATAGTTGAGAAACACATCTGAACCATAGTTGTTGAGATGAAGTGGATATTGTATCCCTGATTTCTTATTTTCAAAAACAGAACCTGCAGGCTCTCAAGGGTATACACAAATGCGAAGAAATTCTCCTATGCCTTTTAAGAGCCTTTCTATTCGTTAGTGGCTCTGAAAATAGGGGACCTGTATAGGGGTGATCAAAACCGATTAACCGAAAATTCGGTTAACTAAAAATCAATTAACTAGGAAAGTCGATTTGCAAAAATTGGAAACCGAAAACCGAACTGAAACTTTTGGTCAAACGAAAATCGGTTAATCGAATTTTTCGGTTCAGCAAAAATGTGAACCGTAACCGAACCGAAAAATTCGGTTAATCGGATTTTTAATTCAATTACCGGTTAACCGTTAATTTGAATTGTTAATTTTCAATTTTGCTCTTTTTTAAAGTTAATTTAACTATTTAAGACACCAAATATTAATGGACACATTATTATATATTTATCTTATCTTTAATAATTATAAAATCTACACTTGACCAATATAAAATTTATTTTTTTAAAATAAAAGTGCAAGTTCTGGTTTCGGTTAACCATTAGTTAACCGTGCAGTTAACCGAATCTCAAATGGCGGAATCGAAACCGAAACCGAAACCACAAAATTTTTTCGGTTCGGTTAACCAAACTGAATTTTTTAGAAAAATCAAACCGGTAAATCGGTTTTTCGGTTTTCCGGTTCGATCTTTCGGTTTCGATTTTTTTTTATGCACCCCTAGACCTATGATGTTATTAAACATAGTGGAGGGGATTTGACATGATCAAACTCCTATTCCCCTTGTTGCGAACACCATACTATGCTTGGATTGACTTCACCACCACTCGGATCAATTCTTTTAAGGCAATTCACTGGTACTTCATATAGACTTCCCCTCGTTTGGACCTTACCTACAATCACATGGACCTAATGCCCAGCGGGGTTCATCCTGGGCATGTGTGGGCTCTAGCAACTGCTCCTTTTTTTTCGTATGCCTTTTTTTGAGCTTTAGGTTGGACCATAGAACCCAACCAAGTTCCTCCTATTTCTAACCTTTTTTCCACCTTTTTATTTCAGTTGGCATATGGATTTGGTTGCTAGAACACGTCCAACTGATCAAGTTTCCCAAGAATGTAGACATATACTTAGTTGCTCAATTGTGCCAAAGGAAAAGACTTTTCAACTATCAATCGATGCGAATTAGATTAGCTTCTTAGAGAAGAACCTGCCTCTTCATTCAGTGGTTCGTTGGCAGAAAATTCATCGATTTGTTACAAATGAGGGCATACTGCTTTTGTTCATCTCATTGGCTTGTACATGGGAACCAAATTCTTCCCTGGACATTTGATTGAGACAATTTGGATACATGCAAACAATTCCGTTGTTAGACTGCATGCCTCCTAGGGGCTGTATGAATGATCTTGCTCATAATAAGTCCTGGGTCGATTATTAACTTCATCGTCCCAACATTATGATGTCGTCTATCACATGCTCTGCCTATGTCATGACACTATCTAAACTAGATAAATGCAGGTATATTGAGTTGAGCAAGGCTATTCAGGATAAGGAGAATGTTATGGAGTTGTTGAAGAGTGGAAAGGTGGAGACTGATGAGAGAAAGGGCAGCTTATCTCATAGCGAAAGTGAGAGAACTAAGGATCCTACCCCTTAGAAGACAACAAACCAAGCCAACAAGGGCAAGAAGTTAAAGAATAATTAAGAACTAGCTTTGCCTCTTACTTTTTGAATAAAGAGTTATGCTTCTCATAGTAGTATAGTACTAGAAATTTTATTATAAGTTATATGCTTTTAGAATTTTTTCAATGACAATAAAAATGTTGAGCTTTTCTAGATAACTTATTACTTTTATTACAACATGTTTGACCTGTATAGTCCAACCCAACATTTTCAAGTTCTAAGCTTGGCCCCATTTCTACCTGCAGTACTCAGTCGACTTCCTGCCTGCTGAAATCGGGCCTAATTCTCAGCGGGAGCCCGACCCGGTTCTAACAGAGTTTGGGCTTTTTTAGTGGGTTGGCCCACAATTGTATATTTTCCGTTCCTTTTTCCTTTTTTCCTTTTTTTAGCGAGTGACCAGGTGATTGGGTAAATGGTTGGTAAAGAGCAATAAAGCTGGACCGTTAAGGCTTCCTATGTACCTGCACTGCGGAATCAAGCCTTCGTAGTCAATTACATCATTGCTCTTTTTGGGCCAAGTATGGGCCTTATAAACCAGTTGTGGGCTTAAAACAAATTTTACTCCCCCTTCCTTTTGAAGCCTATTATTGGCTTCAGCATAGATCGTCCAAGTAAGCATAGTACTTTCCCAATTGATCCAGATTTGTATGCTAAGTATAGTCTTCTCCATCAATATTCATGAGTTTTACTACTCTGCTTGCAAGATGGTTTCATGATATTTGGGCCTTGGCAATTAGGCCCAAATTTTCCCCTTAGATCTTGTATTAGAGCCCTTATTTCTTTTAAGATCATGTCTTCTTACTGTAGGTCTCAAGGCGTGACTTTCTTATTGAAAACTCTTAAAATTCGAGCTTGGTATAATTGGACATTACACAATACCCTCAATCTCCTTTCATTTAGCATGACCAACTCTTCATATTGAGCTTTTGCCCACTTTGACTATATAAGTTTGACTTTTGACTGTTACCCTGAGTTAACATATTGCTATTTTGATCGGAAGAATTGCTTCAATTCCATATACTAAGGAGTATGATGTTGCTTTGTTGAAGTACAAATTGAAGTTCTGTATCCCCATAGAGTGAATGGTAGCTTGTTAGGCCAATCATTTTAGTTCTTAGCCCTTTTCATGATTATCCTCTGGATATCCTTATTAGTAGCTTTTACTCTTCCATTCGTTTGGGGCCGGACCCGTCGGTAAGGCAATCACTTATGGTGCCGGATTTTATACTTTTCAAGTGGAGTTGCTACTTCCTTTCTAAAATGGCTCCCTTGATGACTTATCAACTCATGTGGCATACGATACCTACATATAATATTATTGATAATAAACTTTACCATGTGTTTTAAAGTAATTTTTGCATAAGAGATTGTTTCTACCCATTTTGTGAAGTAGTCGATTGCCACAAGTACATATTCATGGGTGCTTGTTTCCTTTGGTGTCTTGTTTCTGATTAAACATGAAGAAAAATGCAACAGTTATCCCCAACCCCCCACCCTAAGGCTTTACAAAATCTTCAAGGAAATGGTTATTGCTACCCTCCCCCTAACTATGGATCACACATTAGTGAGGCCTAGAAAGATCAAAGGTAGCCAACATTTTCTCTCCAATGAAAATTGATTTTGAGGCTATTATTTTTGGAGAATAATTAGTTGGGGTTGTCCCATTGAAGATTTAAGAGGCCATGACAAGAATTATAAGGTTAAGCAGTTGCTTCACCCATAACCAATTGGTGTTGGGTAGGAACCTTACTGGGCTTAAGAGCATAGCTCTTTTGTTTAAAGAACCAATTTATATAAAAATTTAACATGGTATATGGGAAATGTTACTCGATCTTGGATTTGCTGCGGTCCTTGATATGAACAGTTTGTGTGCACATGTTAGGCCTTATTAGTAGCTCACACATGAGAGAGTGTGTCGGAGAATAGTTAATGAGGTTGTCCCACATTGAAGACTTAAGAGACCATGATCATGTTTACAAGGTGAAGGCGCCATGGCCCGGGGCCCTAGATCCTGACTCGCATAAGTGATTTTCTTTCGGGCTTGTTTTAGGAAGTTGAGTTATACAACAGTGAGTAGAGTTTCCACCATCTTTTAAAAAAATATGAAAATTATCTAGAAAATAATTTTTGGAAAACAATTCCCATGGTCCCAGATGGAAACTGACTTGACTTCTATGCTATAACTAATAGTTAGGTTCGAGAGTGAACGTATGACTAGTGATAGGAATACTAATCCACCTGCCAACATTACCATTCAACAATGGCGCCTACTAAGGTTAAAGAAGGGAATAGTAAAATCTAAATAATTCCATGCAATTGTCAAGTTTCATACGAGTTTGTGTTGTTCGATGATTTAAGCATCAAAGACATATACTTTATGGTGATCTCTTAGATTTATTCATATTTACATCCATATTTATTGGCTTTGTCTCAATTCGGTTTGGCTAGCGCTGGTAAAAATTTTGCTTTGGTTAATACAGGCTCGGTCAATTTGAATATTTAGACAAAAAACCATACCCCGACCCTGTGTGAATTACATATTCAGACATCATGACTAGACTCGAACTCGAAGTTGAACAGCCAAATGTCCAAATTTTTGATTTCAACCTTTGCAGATTTGACTAAATTATGTATGTGACTGAACCTAAACTCAAATCTTGATATCCATACCAAAATTTTTGATATCCAAACTCAATTGTTCAAATTTTTGACCAAAAATTCAAGACATTTTAGATCAAAATTTTACATAACCCCAATTGACTGAATATCTAAATTTGTCTAAACTCAAGTTGGTCATAAATTCAAATAATCAGGACCCGAATTGTGAAACTCAAAGCTAACTGGAACTTCAATTCCGACATGACCGATTTTATGAATTTTAAACTCGGATAAAAATATTGTGACCGAACCTGATGCTTTTCAGGTGGAACAAATCCGAGTATTCAGATTGGACAAATTTTTGCTAGCACTAGGTTTGAGAATGCTAGCATTTGAGTTTCCTTTGTCAAGTGTTTGGATGTTAATCCCAAAAGTTTTTTTTGTAGAAAAGAGGAAATCAGAATTTTTTGTATTTTTGTGAAATTATTTTGGAGTTTTGGTAGAATTGCTAGAGGAAGAACCATTCTCCTAACAAAAAAAATTACCTAGAGAAAGAGCCAGAGAGAGAGAAAGAGGGGGGAGGACATTGGTGGAGGACAAATGATCTCTTTAGGTGGGGAGAAGAGAACAAATGTGATGGATGCACAGTCAAAGAGGGAGGACCCCCTTTTTTATATTAGCTAGGGCGAGAACTCGCACGCTTTGCGTGCGGTAAGTTTGGATAAATAAGTTAATTGTAAAACTTGATAGTAACAGTGTGAAATTTCTTCAATTAAAATTTGTGATTATTCAAAAATAGAGAAGTTAATTAAATTCAATTTGTAACTTTAAATTATTAAATTAAGAATTGTTAGAATAGTGCGAGTTAGGATAAGATATGCTAATAATTTAGATGAGATATTAGTATAACATAAGTTGGTAAGCTTAGGCAAATAATTAAATAGAAAAGTATGATGGTTACATTAATTAAAAACATCTAGAACTACAAAGGATGGAGCGATTAAGTAGGCAGAACAATCTCGATGACATCATGCCCCATAGTAAGTAAAATAAAAATGATAATATGTAATAAAGAAATTTATTCACATGCTTTTGATTCATTCAACTTAAATTAAGTCAATACTCATTTTGACACAACAAGAATTAATCCAATCTTTACAAATTCATATAATTTAATCCACAAAAATTAACCCATTTAAACAAGAGGGAGGGGAAGTACTAAATTGCTCCATCTCATAAAAAACAAAATATTTTTTTATTAAAAAAACTAATATTACCCCTTGTTAAACATAATCAATTAATAAAAAAATACCTACTCTCCTAGTGCTATCTTTTAGTTCATTCACAAAGTTACACCCTTAAAACATTTTTTTTAGGTTGCAATAAATGTTATTTTGAGGATGTTTCCTTAAGTACTATTTATTTTCCATAAAAGTCACAAAAAGTAGGGTTTGTATTGTAAAGTCAAAATTGCCCATTGAAAAGTATGACCAATTGAATAAATTTACTACATTACTTCCATTTTACTATTACTTACAATAGTAACCCATGTTGTAGAATAAATTTTGAATATATAAAATTATCAAAATGTCCTCATTTAACTATTCATTACGAGAATAAGCATTAACTTAAAATGATCAAAATATCCATTCAAATACAAAATTGCCCTCAGTAGTAACTTGCCTTATTCACTTTCGAGATAGTAAGATATGGAGGAGAAGGAACCCCCTAGGCTAGGCCCAGCCAAAAAAACCATACCCGCTTAGAACCTACAAAATTCGCCCCATTGGGCATGAGTATGAGTGGAGAAAATGGAAAAAAGGGGGCATGGAACGGGTATTGCTAAAATAGGTATGGATATGAGTATAGGTCCTACCCACCCATACCCGTTTTATTAATACTCGCCCCGTACCTGCCCTGTATCTGCCCATATAAAACCTATACCCGTTTGTCTAAAGTTCTAAATTATTACTTGTACTTGGATATTTTGTTTGTTGTTTTGAGTTGTATGGTACTAATTCAAGACTTCGGGGGGACATTGTTAAAAACTGTAATTGTCAAGTGCTAATTTATTTCTTTGATTGGCAGACTTTTAATTGTATTCGACGTGATATGATATGTTATCAGAAGCTTGGTATTAATGTGACATATTGACTAATTGATGTCGAATATGGCTACAAAACGGGTTTAATTTCTTTTTCTCCAAATATACCTAAATAAAACCCGCATACTTACTATATCCAGTAGGTATGAGTATGAATATAACTTTACAACACCTGATAGGTATGAGTATGGATATGAGAATTATTTTTAAAAATGGGTATGGGTGAGGGTATGACTAAACTCACCCCGTACCACCCCAGTACCACCCCTACCCTACGCTTTGTTTTTTTTTTTTTTTTAAAGAAGGTCGATCGAAATTTTTACTTCTAAAGAATTCACAACTCAAAATGTAAAATTCAAGAGGATTAGTCATAAAAAATTAAACAGTTTTATTGGTTAAGAGTCAAAAGATTTCTTGAAAAAGTTCATTATTTAAAAGAAATGATTGACTTAATCATTTGTAACTAAAGAGCCATCCCTGAAAATAAAAGAATAATAATTTATAACTAAAGATTCCTTAAATACGTAAGAAGTGTTCATCATTTGATACAAAAAATTCATGTTCTAATGTGACAAAAAAATGAAAATTTGTTAGGATATAGATAAAAATGTGATTTTAAAGTAAATTTCAAAATATTTTTATCTGTAACATTTGATATATCATCATTAATAGAAATTCAAAATAAATAACAACATACTAAAAAAATTAAAGTGTTTTTGTTTTGAAGGAATAAAAAAAAATTAAAGAGGGAAGATGTCTTATCTAAAGATGATCAACCTATTGGATCTGAAATGTGTGATGATGCAAGCAATGTAAGTTGTACAATTGTAGAAGCTTTAATTGTTGAGTAACCGCAATTGAGTTGCAAGCAGGACATGACTCTTGAATTTGAATTTTCAACGCAACCTTATACTTGACAAGAGAGGAGACAGCTTTGGAAAAAGCTTCAATCACAACGAAGGAGAAGACATGTGCAGAGGCAGGAGGAGCTAACTATAGTTGAAAAAAGGGATACTAAAATATTTAATCCTACTTTAGTTGCTTGCTATAGGAAAGAAGGTCTGCAGGATAAAAAATCCCAGTACTGGTACACAATAGTGGTTATCACCAACTTCAACAAAAGACTTCTATTGAGGCCCATGGTAGGAAAAGAAAGTTTGAAGTGTTGAGTTTGGAAGTGGAGAAATTGATCATCAATAAACGAACCACCAGTTTTGTTGCAGACATCAACGAGTACAATCCTAATATTAGTTGTTTCTCTATTTCGGTTCCTACTTTAGTGTCACAAGATACTTACTTCTTTGTATCCTGGTTGATTAGGAATTTTTTTACTTGCTATATTATTACAATAATTGCATTACCTTATAGATAAAAAAAATTAAAGAGATGAAATGCTAGAGCAGAAATGCGGGAAACGAAAATTGGTTATACGGTGATGATAGACATGGATCACGCCTGAACACTACAATGTGTACACGGTGCAACATGCACGACCGTCTGGTAAATATTTCCCTTTGATTCCTCTTCCGCACCAGCCAAAAATAAAAAAAGAGAAAAACAACTCAAGCAGAAAGTGAGCCAGAACCCTAGCCCCCCCGTCCCCGGCTCTCTCTCTCCATTGACTTCTACAGCCGCACCGCCACCGCGCCTCGGCCTTGACCTACGACGCCCACCGCCAACACGTCGCCCCCGACGGCCGATCCTTCGCCAGATCTGTGACTTTAAGGTTAGTACTTCAGTTTGTCGTTTAGTACTTTAATCTGTAGAGTAATTTGCTTTTAGTAGTTTAATTTGTGAGTTCAGTTTGCCAATTTCAATTTTAGAGTAGCTATGTTTGTGATCTTAATGTAATTGTTGGTTAGATGGTGATTTTTTGCATTTGAGTTTTATTGATGAAATATTGGCCACGTATATAAGTAAGAAATTAAGTTTGAGTTCGAGTTTAATCTAATTGTTTGTTAGATGGTGATTGAATGGTTTAGTTCGAGTTTGGTTTAATTTGCGAATTTAATCCAATTTCAATTCTAGACACGAATTATGTATACGAAATTGAAATTGAAGTTGAAACTTTCCAGAAGACACTGATCGTAATTCTTATTTTAGGTCAAAATGCATAGATATTTCCAAAAGAAAGCTATGGAATCATCATTCCCTTCAAGTTCTAGATCCGAAAATGCATAGATGTGGGCTCTCATCGAGGACAATTAGCCTAGATGTAATGTGACAGGTATGCAATTTGGTTCAATGACTTGCTAAATTTAATATTGTGTGTACTATTATTCCGACCCCCCCTTCCTTAAAATCCTGGATCTTCCACTGTTTGTCACGTATTATGCATATGTATAACTGGGATCACTGAGCATTTTAGAGCTTTCATGTCAGATCAGTCAGAATCTTAATGCTGAAAGCAAGACTCCAGAATGGGTGTCATCCGTATTATGCTTTGTTTGATAAGGCGGCTATGATTGGTTTAGTTCTTCTGGGTATTGGATGGATCACTTATTGCTACATCATGAAAGATGGTTTTATTCATGCATGAGCTGTGGTTACTGTGCAAACAGATTGAGAATGGAAAAAATTGGTTTTTTGGGGTTTATAGGCTTTTATGCGTAGCATCTCAAGGGTTAAAGTTTGCGTACTCTTCATCATACATAACAACCATATGTTCTGCGAGCTAGCGTTTTGTACATTGTTGATTATATACAACCATACATATTAGCTACAGAGAAGCTGTCCCAGTTGGAACCCAAATTTATAAAGAGCTGCTTGACTACTTCTGTGCCATGGTGGATGCAGTAACGACATCTCGCTAAATAGAGCTTTGAGGTGGTCCATTTGTGACTCTTGGTAGGAGAGAGGCCATTTCTTTTTGGTATTGGGTTGGTTTGATTGATGAAAATGCATAGAAATGATAAGAGGATGGGAGGGTTTATTTTTGTTATTTGGTTGTAATTTTTAAGGAGCTTAACCATACTTAATAAATATATAGGTGGTTTCATTTAATAGTTTTGCCTTTCCCTTTCCAAAATAATTCTCTCAGTTCTAATATCAGGCATTATCCTCATCCTATATGACTTACGTATGTTGTCGTATAATTTTATTCTTTGTGCATTTTCCTGAAGCAACATGCTTTGTAATTTAGTATCTTCAGAGCAATTTTGCCAGGATGACCTGTGCTGGGTTGCGTCTTGTTCTTGTGCATCTAGATGTTATGCTTTTTAAGACCAAACTTATATAAAGGATAGTATGCTAAAGTTAATTATGTATAATGTACTCTTATATATAAGTTCCTAACCCTTTGGAAGTATGAACTGCTACTATTGTTCTGGGGAAGCGATATAAATATACAATGTCTATTAGAAGGCCACACTATCCCAGTTTGTTTCCCTGTTTGTGGAACAAGGCTGTAGCGGGGAACGCATTTTACACTTGAGCCGAGTTCTGTGACAGGATGTCATCTACCAACTGCAAGACATTGTATACGTTTCCAAGTTGCACTGCAACAGCTGAGAAACTATCATTAACGTTGTACTACAAACTGCAAGCAACTTGTGGGCCTCTGTTTGCTGATAATGTCTCGTGGTAGTTTTGGCATTTCTTACTGTTGGAAAACTCTGGTATATTTTTGGAAGACTAGAAGGTTTTCTCATCTTTCATTGTCTCACTAATCACTTCAGTCTAAGTTATGAAATTTTCATCCCTTGGTTAGCGGTAGCAGTTGAAGTCTGACGCTCTAAGTCCCTATACATCTTGGTCCTCTTTCAGGAAAGTAATATTTGCAAGCAGTTCCATGGATATAGATCTTAGATTGCCATCTGAGGAACAAGATAAGCACGATGAAGAACCAAATGCAATTAACAACATGTTGGCCAGTGATGATAAATTGCATATTGAAGGAGACACCAGGACCTTGCTAGATGTTGGAGATGTGCGTGGTGAAGATGGAATAACTCTCAATTCTCCCACGTCTGATCTGGTTGATCTTAAAGAAGATGTGAATCTTGAGCCACTACCTGGTATGGAATTTGTATCACATCAGGAAGCATATGCTTTTTATCAGGAATATGCTAGGTCTATGGGATTTAACACAGCTATCCAGAACAGTCGTCGTTCAAAGACATCTAGAGAATTCATAGATGCGAAGTTTGCATGCTCTAGATATGGAACAAAGAGAGAGTATGACAAAGGTAATCGACCACGCGTGAGGCAATGTAATAAGCAAGAACCTGAAAGTGCTGGCCGCCGATCTTGTGGGAAGACTGACTGCAAGGCAAGTATGCACGTCAAAAGGAGGCCAGATGGCAGATGGGTGATACATAGTTTTGTAAAGGAGCATAACCATGAGCTTTTACCTGCTCAAGCTGTCAGTGAGCAGACAAGAAAGATATATGCTGCAATGGCTAGGCATTATGCTGAATATAAAAATGTGGTTGGTCTGAAGAATGATTCAAGGAATCTATTTGATAAGAACCGTAATTTGGTGCTAGAAGTGGGAGATGCTAAACTCTTGCTTGATTTTTTCACGCAAATGCAAAATGTGAATTCTAACTTCTTTTATGCTGTAGAGTTGAGTGATGATCTCTGCCTGAAGAGTTTATTATGGATTGATGCGAAGAGCAGACATGATTATTTGAACTTCAGTGATGTGGTTGCCTTTGACACGACCTACATAAGAAACAAGTATAAAATGCCGCTTGCTCTTTTTGTTGGGGTCAATCAACATTATCAATTCATGCTGCTTGGATGTGCTATTGTTACTGATGAAAGTTCAGCAACATATTTGTGGATAATGCAAACATGGCTTAAAGCAATGAGTGGCCAACCTCCTAGAGTAATAATTACTGATCAAGACAGGTCCATTAAATCAGCTATTACCGAAGTTTTTCCAAATGCTCAGCATTGCTTTTATTTGTGGCATATTCTGGAGAAGGTTTCAGACAATCTTGGACATGTCATCAAGAAGCATGATAAGTTCATGGCAAAATTTGAAAAATGCATTTACAGGTCATGGAATGATGAAGAGTTTGAGAAGAGGTGGCAGAAGCTCATTGCTAGATTTGAACTTGAGAATGATGAGCTGATCCAGTCGCTTTATGAAGATCGTAAGCTATGGGTTCCAACATTCATGAAAGATACATTTTTAGCGGGAATGTCAACCGTCCAGCGTTCGGAGAGTGTTATTTCTTATTTTGATAAATATGTTCAGAAAAAGAAGACTGTCTCAGATTTCCTGAAGCAGTATGAAGCCATCGTTCATGACAGATATGAGGAGGAAGCCAGAGCAGATTGTGACACTTGGAATAAGCAGCCGACACTAAAGTCGCCATCTCCTTTTGAGAAGCATATGTCAACTGTATACACACATGCTGTTTTCAAGAAATTCCAAGACGAGGTTTTGGGTTCTGTTGCCTGTATGCCTAAGAAGGAAAAAGAAGAAGAGTTGACCATAACTTACAGAGTTCAGGTTTATGAAAAAAATCAAGACTTCATTGTTACATGGAATGAAGTGAAATCAGAAGTTTCCTGTATATGCCGTTTTTTTGAATACAAAGGTTTCCTTTGCAGACATGCCTTGATTGTTCTCCAAATTTGTGGCCTTTCCACTATTCCATCTCAATACATTTTGAAACGATGGACAAAAGATGCAAAAGATAGACACTTAATTGGAGAAGGATCCGAGCAACTGTCATCGAGGGTCCTACGGTACAATGATTTATGCAAGCGAGCAATAAAATTGAGTGAAGAGGGATCACTATCTCAAGAAAGTTACAGTATTGCCTGTCGTGCTCTGGATGATGCATTCACCAATTGCATGAGTGTGAACAATGCTAGCAAGACTCTTCCAGAAGCTGGTACATCAGCAACTCAAGAGCTTCTCAGCATTGAGGATGATGGCCCTAGCCGCAGTTTTACCAAGACAACAAAAAAGAAGAATCCAACCAAAAAGCGAAAGGTTTTTGACGAATGAATTATGGTCGTTTGCGGCTGCTATATGCTGGTCTGCATTTGGTTAATATTTTTGTATTACAGGTAAACACGGAGGCAGAGGCTATGGGTATTGGCCCACAGGAGACGTTACATCAAATGGTTTGTCTTGGAACTCATACTTCCATGACTAGCTCCCTGTACCATTAGAGTCGACTCAATTGAATGAACTTGAGTAGAATCTGTTTTATATCCTCCTGCTTCAATATATTTGGAGTTCGAAGAAGTTATTCAGTGGAAAGTCCTAAATAATGCCCCACTGTTATAATGCTTGGTAGTTTACCTTTTTGAGGTCTATTCATCTCTATAAATATAAAATACTCACTGGCTTTTCTGCAATTTGTAGGACAAATTAAACCCAAGACAAGTGACAACCTTTGATGGATTCTATGGAACTCAACAAGGTGTACAAGGGATGGTAAGATATGCAGAATAGCTTATGTAACAGACCACAGATTCAAATATTCTGAAGCAAATGCCAAACTCTCCTTATTCTTGGCTATTGCAGGTTCAATTGAACTTGATGGCTCCTACACGTAATAATTACTATGGGAATCAACAGACAATGCAAGGACTTGTATGTCGTCTTGTACGAATATTGTGTCTTAGCTTTCCACCATCTTAACTACTTTTCATGACCTTTCACTGTAATCTTTTTGTAGGGACAGTTAAACTCAATAGCGTCTAACCATGATGGATATTATGGTCAGCAAAGCATGCATGGGCTGGTATGCTTCTAATGCTTACTCCATTTTTACTTTCTCTGTGCAATGACACTTAAAAATTGTGTGCATAGGGATCAGTCTCTCAAGAAACTTGCAGGATTATTTCCCTGCTAATGTTGTGTTAGTTTGACGAGATTTGTGAGGCCCTGGTTTTTGCTTTATTGTAAAATGTGATGGAGCTTCGGTGACAACTTGTTCTAATCTATTGGAGCTTCAGTGATATCTTGTTCTTTTTGGGCGATGTTGCTGTGCATCGTATATAGATTTTAGAAAAGAAAATTTCGTAGGCAGCCTATGGAAAGTGATCTGTTATGTTTGGCCTCTCAGAAGTTGGAAGATAGGAAAACGTGAAACAAAGTTGTATTGTCGGATGCCAGGGGTCCCTTATCATCCAAATCTGAGTATATATCACGAGAGTCCTACGAAGCCAGAGTAGGGGGTCAGATGTTGTATCCTTGTACCTTGGATTAGAGAGGTTGGCTCCTTTACAACCTAGATTAAAAACGATTCATTCTAGAGAAATTGCGGTCCTGTATCACGGTCACAATTAATCCTAGGAAATAATGATAATATCTTATTGATTCTTTTGCCTCTATTCCCTTCCCCTGGAAAGACGAGAAGTTTGTCTAGGATAGGTGTCTCCCTTCCAAAACAATTGTACATAAAAAAAGTAGATGGCGCTATGTGAATCTCATTTCACCAAATAGTGAGAGAATGAAGACGGTGATCAACTCATGCCACATGATCTAATGTAACTGATGCAGGATAAGAGTAAAGAATGGGTAAAAAGATTTAGGAAATTAGAATATTTTGATAATGGAGATCTGTTGTATTTTTTTATTATTTTCGTAGGTTATTTTTAAGCATATTTTAGGATAGCCAAAATAAGAATATTTAGTGATATTTCATTAAGATTTAGTTTTATAGTCTATTAGGATAATATTAGGTTACATATTATTATCATTTTCTAGTTTCTATCTTATTATTTAAGTTTCCTAATGCTAGTTAGCATCTTGGTTATATAAACCATTTATGTAATGGAAGAGGATAGATTCTGAAAAAGAGTTAATATTGAATTTAGGTGGAAGTTCTTGTGTGAATTTTCTTGGTGTAGGAATTGCTCTTAGAGCATCCTACGTCAATTTGATATCAGAGCTACCTGATCCTATCCTAGCCACTGTCAATTTTCTCTTTGCTTCCTATCCTTTGTTTCTCAAATAAGCCACAAAAAAAAAAGACCCTAATTTGTGAAACTCTCTTTTCCCATCGTCTAGCCCAATTTAGTAGTTTCCAGCACTGTTAATGTCAGTGCTGCTAAGATCTAGTACTGCCGACATCTATTCATGACTGCTGCCATATACGTTCTTGCTATTTGGTCGTGTCTCCACAGTTTGATTGAAGATTGTTGCCCACAGCAGCCATGGGTTAGTGTGACAAACATCATCGAGCACTATTTGTGATTATTCGCAATAAAGAACTCCCTATTACAACTAATGTTCTATACCGCATTTTCTCTACTTGTGGGGATGTAGAACACATTGCCAGATTTCGAACAATGGGTTATGTTCATGCTCGGGTAAATTTTTATTCACCCGAAGATGCTATAAATGCTTTCTGCAAGGTTGTCAGATTTATGAAGGATGTTCATGTTCATGCTCGGGAAAATTATCTTTTCCTTGTAAAAAAAAATTTAAAAAAAAAAATCCACTGATGAATATGGATTGTTGAATTTAGAAGGTATATATTTGCTCTCTTATTGGTTCTTTCCTGTCTCTATGTCCTTTCTTTCCTCTAATCTTCATCTCCTTCTCTGCGAATTCTCCTTTTCCGTATCTAACAATCTTTCATTTCATCTGAACTCTATCAAATTAGTATTCGAGCATCTGGCTATTATCCTTTGTCCAGTCTCGTAAATCAGAACTATGTCATCAGCAAGTAACATACTTTAAGAGACTTCACCTTGAATCCATTGATTGAGGTCATCCATAACTGATGCAAAGAGAAAAGGACTTAAAAAGTCTATCCTTGGTTCAACCCCATATCAATAGTTTCTTATCCTTAAATCTCTAGACCTCTTAACTCTAACCTTGCCTCAATGATGCATATTTTTATAACCTCTGACTTGAGCTATAGCGACCTCTTTCTTGCTCAAGCATGTCCATAAAGCCTCTCATAACACCTTATCATAAGCCTTCTCTTAGTCGAGAAAAAGTTGAAGAGTGATATACGAATGTTACTTTTTGTCTGTATATTACTCCATAAGTTTCTTATTGAGATGAATTGCTTTTGTAGTTGACGTGTTAGGCAAAAACAAAATTGGTTTTCTGGGATATCCATGTCCATTGCATCCTCTTTCACCCTCTCCCAAAGTTCCATAGTGTAACTACATAATTCAATTCTTTTTTAGTTTTTCATAACCCGAATGTCTCTTTTGTTCTTAAACAAGAGGATTGGAGTGCTACACCCCTCTGTGATTGGTATTTTA
Organism: Carnegiea gigantea; assembly: GCA_029747015.1. Taxonomy (NCBI): domain Eukaryota; kingdom Viridiplantae; phylum Streptophyta; class Magnoliopsida; order Caryophyllales; family Cactaceae; genus Carnegiea; species Carnegiea gigantea. The sequence goes on from JAKOGI010001199.1 coordinate 47,493, forward strand.
GTCCTGGGAATCACATTGAACAACGTAGTTAACCAATTGATCGCTTCTCCCATGCATCTCTATACTTCCATCAGGATATGATTCGGATTCCAGGAAAACTCCCATCCCCCTTTTGAACTTTCTCCTCTAGAAATGCAATGAGAGAACCTAAGGATTTATTGTATCTCTAGAGTGTTCCATATCATGTAGAGACATGTTACCATTTCCTTGTTATGCAGTTTGTGAAAACATAGAGCTACCTCCATGGGAACCAACATTTGTCTTTGACGCACGCTTGCTCTTGGTACCCGGTTCTCTTCTTGGTAGCCTTGACTAACTTAAATAGCCCCTTCTCCCTTGGGTTTTCAAATTCTGGTGTAACCTTTTTGCAGGCTCTAGATTTTTCTTTAGCATAGCTTTCTCGACTTCCTTCTTTGCCATATTGCAACATGCTTTCTATGGCTATTAGCTAAATCTTTTGATGTAGAGTAACATGTGAATTTCGCTAGGATCAACAAGAACAAGGCTAAAGGTTGATCATCTCTTATGTGGATTCAGAAAAGGTGGGTCTTAGGAGTTGATTATCCAAGTACTTTAATAACTTAGGGCCTTTTAAGGGGTTCATTTACGGTCACGCTAGGTGTCCTTTTATTGACTTATTAGCCCTAAGTAGGGAGCTTACACTTTTATTTCCATTGCCAGTTTTCATTTCTTATTTGAGCTTTTTGACCAATTCCCCCCCCCCCCAAAAACTTGTGGTTGAGCTTTGAACAATCAAATAAGCTCCAATTTTGGTGAATTTTATTTGGGTGGAAAACCCTCAAAACCTATTTTTCAACAAGATATGGCATGCCTCAAGGCTTTTAGTCTTGTGGAACTTATGAAGCAAAAATTGAAGGTGGGTCAGTGTAGGCTCAAAATTGTAACCTTTTGATAATGAATTTTTTAAGGGCTTTAATTGCACGAATTTGTGGGAGACGTTTTAGAGGGATTACTAAACACCCTAAATTCCTCACCCCCAAAGTAATATAGCATATTCCTCCAAATGAAGAGGTTAAGGAAGCTTCCAAGAAGGTCCAAGTGTAGCCCAACTCACCATTTCTGGCATTTGGTTTCAATTTCCTTTTAAATTTTGCTGCATAATTTTGTAAGAATCTTATTGGGTGGAGATAGTGCTCTAACCAAATTGGTTAAAATTCTGTAAATCCCATTGGCGCTTGATGGCTTGGGGAAGGATCTATCAAAATTTTCTAGCTTATTTATTCCATTTGTGATTTACAAATTTTGTAGATTTTGAATGAATGAAAGTTTGTTCCTTATTCCTCTTACTAAAATCTCTTATTTTTATCTCTTGATTTAGGAGTGGTGATTTGAGTCTTCCCTCTTAGACTTTTACTTGGTGCTTATGCTTTAGAGTAGAGATTGTTGGGTTGTTTGGACCAAGGTGGTGAAATTATCCTATGTCCTTGGTCATATCTCTTCCTTTATGCTTGGATCCGCTCTCCATTAGTGGTTTGCTTGGAATGCTTGGATTCGCTCTCCATTAGTGGACCAAGGTGGGTTGCTTGGATTCGCTCTCCATTAGTGGTTTTCTCATCAGGATTATTTGGTTTTCTCATCCAACCGCATGCCTTTATTTGGGCAAGTTCATCTTTGTAGGCCAACGTGCTTCGCTTTGAACTTCTTTATGACCTCCTCGTCCGCCATTATGCTCCCGCTGCTGACCTCACTAATCCCTCTTGAACCTCCAGAAGTTCATAATTTAAAAACTGATATTAATGTGTTTTGCACCACTTTCTTGCTTTGTCCTCAACCTTTCACATGATTTTGAAGTGGTGCGAATATATAATGCCACTATTTAATCCTGGCGTTTGCATAGCCTGTCTTCTTTTTCTCCATCACTTAGTGTTCACATTCATAACCAAAAGTTTATATTGACGCTAGGCCTTCGTTGGGAATAATCGTATAATCCTTGCATATGTGTTGCCACTAATCTTTAGGAGGAAGTAATCAATTTGTCTCCTCATGGTACCTGCTTTGGACATAAACACTCCTCTCCTTATCCCCCCCCCCCAAAAAAACAAACATTCCTCTCATTTCTTCAAGCGTGAATTTGCTATCGTCAAATCAAATCCTTTAAAGAAGTCCACGATCACTTGTCCATGTCGATCTCTATGGCCAAAGCCTGTCGATCTCTATGTCGATCACTTGTCCATGACCAAAGCTTCCAGTTACTTTGGTATGTCTGTTGTGCTTTACTTCAATATGGCCGAGGTCATCATTTATTAATAGCATTGCACATTTGCACTTCGAGCTTTATGACAATCAAATTGCTCAAGTCCTTCCCATGGTGACGTTTAATCCCCTTTAGTTCCCTTGAGATGCCTACATGCTAACTACGTTAATGATCTCACTTCATGCCACTACCTTATTGGTTTATCTGAAGATCAGGTCTGCTGGTCTCTTAACTTATTGACCGTAGCCTCCACCAAATTTCTATTTTGCACAACTATTGAGTACCATAGCTTGAACCCCACAAGCCTTTTTCTGTATTCTGCCTCGTTTCCTGTGTAGAAATTTTGATTCATTTGCATTTTTTATGATCTTTGCTAGCTGAATAGACTCCTTTACTCTTTTCAGCTCTGTAGTTCACCAACTGACATGCACTAGACCTGATGATGTAGAGAAGAGGTCATGAAGAATACATCTCAGCACCAGAGGTCAGTACGAAGTGAATAACAAAGTAGGAGTCTAGGAGAGGTGCTACAAAAAAATGTATGGTTTGCCGCTAGCTCACAATTGTTTAGAACATACAAGTACATAAGCCAAAGCAGTAGACAAAAAAAGTAACAATGCCCATTAGTAATTATTTGTTCTTTTCCAGGACATACATACATAAGTGATAAACGAAACAATAATGATATAACTACAGACAGATATAGCCCAATCTCAGGAAAAACAAAGTGCTCTGTACAAATAGGAGGACAGAGTTGAAACAGATTAGTACTAAAAGACAAAATATTAAAATAAAAGAACAGTAATAGGGACAAAACAAGAGTAGTGCAGTTTGGGGGGGGAGGGGGTTGGTATATTGATGGAGTCCTAGGCGACTGGGAAGTACGGAAAGGGAGACGTGGGGAAAAAGGGAAATTAATATTAAGATAGGAAGAACGGGAAATCAGAGGAAGAACATACGAAGAATAGGCAAGTGGAATAATTGAGACACAAATCCAAATCAGCATAATATAAAAATGCTAAGCAGATAAAATTCTAAGAGGAGAGGTAAGAATAATTTCCTGATTATTTTTCTATAATATGTTTTGTTTGGGTCACATACTCACATAATGAGACCTATGTTGCTCAGACTCAGGGTACCTGTGGCGGACACGGATACATATCGATGTGTTTTGACTCGCCTTGGCACAAAAACTTAGAACACAGGGACTTTGTCCTAGAATGGGCACGGGTATGGGAAACTCCATTTTTTAAATTTTTTTTAAAATTTCTGAATCCTTCATTTATTCCTTTTTTTTTTTTAAATTTCAAAGTATACCTTTGATTGCTGCTTTGGTCCGAAATCTATATAGCTGAAAAAAGACAAGTTTGGACTATTTTTTTTTTTTTAAATCTTGGATTGTACAGATTAAAGCAAAATGTCTCTCTAAACTTTCCTTGCTCCGTTTCTGTGAAGTAATAGATAGTTTACAATTTTTAAATCTAGGGTCAATCGGAACCAATCTTTCTGTAATTTTGCAATTCAGGTGTAAGACTACTATATCAGACATCACACACCCCACCTGGTGGCGAGATTTTTGGAGTATTGGATTTGGATTTGGATTTGGACCTTTGATTGTTGCTAATATTTAATAACTAGCACAAATACAAATTACTGGCTTCAGTGAAACTGGGGACTGAAAGTGTTGGACTTTGACCAGAGCCGAAATAAATGCTGTTGCTTGAATAAAAAAAGAAAAGTGTTGGATTCACCTTGGTTAGAGGTGGCATTTGTGAAAACTGAAATGCAGAAACAAACTGCAAAACCCTAGCCTCGTAGCTAAGTGCTGATGTGCCACATGAGAGGGGTGGGGGAGATAATGGCACATATAGAGAGAGGGGTAGAAACAAAAACCCTAGGAAGACTTGAAGAGAGAGAAGATGCCATCAATACTTCTAGATGTGTAGATTAAAAAAGCTCTAGGCACGCAAAAGCGCAAAGGGTCCTGATTGGCTTTTTGGATTCAAGGTGTACTTTTATTCGGTAATGCTTCAAAATCATTCCCAAACAATATTTTTGACAAATAAGTGGGATGATGGCATGAAACAAGTGATTAGACATTGTTATAGTTGTGAAAGACACACCAAATAGTCCTAGTTTACAATAATAAAACATCAAATAACCATACTTTTGAAAATTGCTGAAATTTTGTTCTCAAAACATTTTTTTAGGTCAAATCATAAATAAGGTCTTTGGATATTCAAATAGTTCCTAGCTATATAAGTATTGCGTATGAGATCAAGGTAAATAAATTCTACTAAACTTGGCCAAGAAAGGATTAAAAGAATCTTGTGAAATAACATAGTAGGTATTTATTTTTAGCAATCTAGGCCCGAAGACCCCATCCTCCCTTAGAAACCCTAGCATTTAGGGAAAAAGGAAAAGAAAAAGGTATGATGTCTCATAATTATTGGGACAGCAACAAGAAGAATAAGAACTGAAGAAGACGAAGTAGTAGGAGGAAAAGAAAGATGAAGGGCGAGAGGAGTAGGAAGAACAGGAAGAAAACGAGAAAAATCCAACGAGTTACCTGGAGACTGGAGTTGCTAGCGACTTCCTCCTTTGGCGACCACCAGAGACAAGCCATCTGTGCCTCCAACGTAAGGTTTTACTAGGCTTCATTCCCCCACAATTTGAGATTTTCAAATTTTGCATTGCGAATCAGGGTTTGTAAATCGAACCTTAGATCGACAGAATCTGTTGCAACTGATTGAGGGCTTTTGCTTGAATTTACCAATCATGACATGGATGAGTTCCAATTTGGAGAAATCTTGGCATTTTGATGAGTAATTTCTCAAAAATCTCTCAGCCATCACATACTACTGTGAACTAGCGAACAAAGCGCCGCGCGTTCACCTTAGCTAAGGCGCCTTTGGAATGAGATGCGCCTGGGGTCACCTGAGGGGCCGGGCCTGTTACCTCTCGCCTAGGCGTACCTCAAGCGCACTTTTTAAAAATAAGTATAGAAGTGATGTTGCTTCGCATGACAAAGTGGTTGTCCTTCTCATCCCTCCTATCTTCAGCGCAGCCGTGTTCGGTTGCCCACTGCCAGGTCTGACCCGTATCTCATGCGGGTTCCTGTCGTGCTGTGTTGACAATGGTTTGGCATGGCAAAGTGTCGGAGCATCATAGAATGAGACATGGGGGGGAGGGGGTAGGTAAACCGAGGGCCAAAAGAACAAAGTGAGAAAAGGCGAGGATGGGGATCATTGGTGCACTGCCAACCATTTTTAAAAAGTTGAGGCAGGAGATGGGGAATTATGTTCATTTGCTCCGTTGTGGTTTGGTGTAATAATATTTTTGGACCCCTTAGCTTTTGTTTCGGATTTTTCGAACTCTGAGTTTAAGGTACTGAATTTTGGGCCCATATTTGAGAGAAAAGGGTTCATTGTAATTATGTAATGACTAAAAGCGATCCCTTAAAATGATTTAAGAATTACCGTCCAATGTTACTGAATTAGTTGAAAACCCCCAAAAAAGGGGATTCTTTTTAACTAGTGAAATCCCATCACTAATTTACTGTTGAAGTTGCTAATTATCCATTATAAAATTAGTGATTGCAATGTAAAAAAAATAGAGGTTCTTTTTTTTTGGGGGGGGGGGTTTGGGGGGGGGCTTTTGACTAGCTCAACGTTGAATTGCCTAGGAACTTTTCTTAATGAATTTAGGGGTAGGGTTTCTTGAGTAAATTTAATATTCTAAGGAATCTTTTCAAATAGAGTCATCTTAATATAGTCCCCTTGACATGTAGGTAAATGTTATTATTGTCCCTCAACGTTTCATATTATTATTTAGCCATCCTCACTTTTGCTATTGTTTTCATGTAACTCTCATTTCCAGCGAAGTGTATTCAAAATTACCCTTAGTTTTAAATTTTGCTCTTGATTTTCATGCAATTAATCGCCTTGCTCTTAATATGAAGTTTAACCTTATGATTTGGAGTCGTACCTACAAAAATTATGCTTGCCTTTATGGTCTGAATTCTTTTTCCTTCAGTACTGTGTTTTCTTTCTGCTACTAATTGTTCTGCTTCATTTTGATCGCTGATCATGGTTCCAACTCCATAGATGGAAGTTTGAAAGAAAGGAATTGAAGTTGGTACCCTTAATTTTTTAAAATTTAGGGCAACATTATCTTTTTTCACATCTCCAATTACACGCTCGCAAGAAATTGGTTTTAAATGTTCACTTCATCGAAATATTAGGGGCCAAATAATAATACCGAAAAAATAACATTTACCTACATGTCGAGTGGGCATACGGAAAGTTTTCCTTTGAAATATGAACATGAAAATTAAATCCTTAGACCTCGAATGTCTTTAAAATCTGAAATGAAAGATAAGGTTTCCAAAAATTATTGCAGTAACCTCCGAGAACTTCTAGGCAAATAACATTTCCTAACTCAGAGACAATAGACAGATGGGTGAGCAAATGTGCCTGTAAAAGGGCCAGAAAGAACAATGAGGAGTCTAGGGTCAACTCTTGCAGGGCACCGTCCAAGTTGCTGCTGGCTGTCAGATTATGTGAAGTCATTCAATGCAAGGGGAGTACTGGAGATGAGGGAGGAAAGCTGATGAATGGCAGTTATCATATATAGGGAAATTTCTGAACTGGGTAACTGTGAGACTAAGCATCACATCATGTGAAAAGTGCCATAAAATCAGACTCTAAATTGACAAAATGGATTGCCATCATGGAGTTCACTACCCAGATACAAGGGTCACGAATAGACCTGGCAAAACTGATCCGAAATCGGACAGACATTCAAAATAGGCTCATCCCAAAGTGGACCCGAAATCCAAATTGACCCGAACCGAATCATATTCGACTCAAAATTATCTACAAAGTTGCTTATTTTTGCATGACAAGCGTATTGGACCAAAAAGCGGTTGACCCGAAGCCGAACCGAAGTTCACCCGACCCGAACCAACCCGACCCGACCCGAACTGTCACTTAACCCGAAGCTTGACCTGACCCATACCCGAACTGAATGACCCATTTGCCAGGATTCACAAATTGTGCACATAGCAGCACCTTCTTGTGGCGGCATCCGTGGTGTGCTGTTTTAAAATTGTTCTGAGAAAGCTGCACACCATGACTAACTGACTGCGAACAAATAAATAAATGAAACGAAATAGTTGAACAACATTTACCACATTCAGTTTTACCACAGTTATGTTTAAACAACATTTACCAAATTCATATTCAACGCAATGATTGATAAGAAATGCCCAACAGTTAGCTCACAAAGAGTCGTCATATGCAGGGACAGATGGATTTCTTTCGAGCGCCACCTGGTTTTGCTTATGGAATTCGGGTTAGTTCCCTAGTGCCACATCAGGATTTGAAGCTAGCTTACTGTTTTTGTTTGCATCTGGGTTTTGAAGGAATCACTGTTTGCAGGAAGAACCTAATGTGAGGTCCACACAATTGCATGCTGATGGCGCAAAGCATGCCTAGAAGAATCCCATACACCCCCCTTCTTTTCAAGCAGCTCCAGGTAATGTGGCTTACGCAGGGATCTTAAGCATGCAGAAGCGGTCACTATGGAGCAGGGAACCATGGAGGGAAGCTTGCCATGGAGGTAAACATAATCAAAGTTGGCTTGTGAGGAACATCGCTGTCTCATGGATACTATTTGTCAATGTGCTGGCTTAAGGTGCCCGCAAAATTCGGCCAGACACTTCTGTTGCTGTAGTTTCATGTACAAGTAGACTTTTGAGGCATTTCAGTTTAGTTATGTCAGGCTCGCATTAGTCTGTCAATGTAAAATTTGTTGTGTATATGATGTATCTACCTATAGTCACAGGAAGAATTTGTAAAATTCTAGCGCTAACCATTCAAAATGTAGGTTTGTCCTCACGCTGTCCGAATTCCTTTTTTCAAATTAACCCATCACTTTTCTTGGCAACATCTTTTTATAGAATAACGAGGGTAAAGCTGTATAGGTCTGAACTCCTCAAATTCTGCTATGGCAAGACTTAGTAATTATTACGATGGCAGTGTGCTGTTGCTGTGATTTCTACCGCTGAAGGACTCAGAGGATCTGAATTATCGTTCATTGATCGGTCATTGATTCAGCATTACATGTATATGAGTGTGGAAATGTTGGATGAATATTCCCACTTCTGAGCTTCCTAGGCTTTGATCAATGTCAATGGATTGCTTCTGTGTGTTTTCTCTCGCTTTTTCCCCCCTCTTTAAAAATTCCTTCATTTTTTCCACGGAACGTGCATATTTCCAATCTAATGGGAGGGGAATCCGCGTAGAGAGTGGAGAGATCATTGAAGGCTTATAATCTTTTAGATCCTATTTGGTGGCTGGAAAATTAGGTGGGAAGAAAAGAGAATTGATATTGCTCATGTTTGATTTAAGGAAAATGTAATGAAAATTTTTACAGGAAAAATGTGCCAAAAATCAAGTAATTTTAGTCCGCTATCCTCAAGGAAACTTTAGGTCTCGTTAAATTAACCTGTATTATTTAAAAGAAATCCTTTCAGGAGAGGCCATGAAATTAATGAATGTAGATGGGTGTAAATTTTCACAACTCAGAAACAGGGACCAGCTTGAGATTTTATTTAGAAGCAAAGGCATCACTAGCAAAAGACCAGGGCTACCGTTGGAGTCCAGCAGCATAAACATGACTGCCACCAAATCCCAGTGGTCAGAAATATTACATGCTGATAAATCAACTTTTGGCGTGGCTGATAACTTGTTAAAAATAATTTATAGGTACTTTAACCTGGGATAATTTGTGGTTCCCTTTTTCCAAAGCCTATATCATATTCTTAAGAGCATATACTCCCATAAGCTACATCAGTGCCACATATTAGAATTTGTCTATATGATAAATACACGTTGGAAAAATATGTATACTTGGTAAGTCAAAGTACATACTCCTAAGTATATCATATACGTTACCCTTTTTCACTTTAAATGAAGTAGTTGCCTTTTCACACAAACAAAATGAAGTAAAAGATGTTGAAAAATTATCAAAGTATAATAAGTCTTGTCAACTAAATAAAAACATATAATAAATAGTTAAAACATCCACATAGAATACAAATTAGGATAGCTTGAATAATTTTTCTTTTTTAGATCACATAAATTTTTATAGAACATTATTCCATCATTGTATATGTAAATTATTTTGAAACTTCATATAAATTTTAATAAATTATTTTATAATTAATTACAATGTTTTTAAATTTTTTGTACTTTTTGGTGAGTTTGTCTAAGTGATTTGTAATCTTCACAATGTTTTTGAAAAATTTGTGTTTTACATAAAAATATAAATAATTTTGTGAGAAATATTACATTTGTTATATAATTCTATAATAATCTGTATAATTTATATTCTATTTGAATTCTTATCATGTATACTTTTGTATTTGTTTTACAATATTAATTGTTGTTTTAGGAACTTTTCTGAATTTTTTTGAGGATGATGTGGGACGAGAGTGGGCTTACGTGATGGGACGAGCCTGATGCTTGGTGGTCTGTTCCTCGAACGCTGAACCTGCAAAAAGGGCAACCCCGGGTGGAGATTCGGAGGACGCATCTCCAATGGTCAAGTCAGTAGGGGGTCCCAAAAAAAGACAGTGCAAAGAACAGAGAGTTGGAATATTTATTGTATGGGGGAATGTGTCAGGAAAAAAGTGATCCCATTTTCCAAGATAGGTACGGGGTATTTATAATCCCTATAACTAGGGGCAAAATAGTAATTTTACTTAGGACGTTCCTCTAACGGGCCGCTAGGCGGTTTTCCACGTTGGGCTTCTGAGTAGGGATCTCCAAACCGAAAAGCTGTTGAAGGTAGTTGACCTATCCTGGCCCATAGGCGTTCACATGGGGCCCCACCTTGAATCCTCATATTTTCTAAATTATTTAGCTGCTCACATTTTGCCTGCACGCTCAACTAGAGTTGGAAAAAACTGACCCGATATGATTATCGATTCAAAACCAACACGAAGTTAAGTGGGTTTGGGAATAAATTTTCAACCCGTTTAATTAAATGGGTTGATACATTCAACCCATTTAATTAAATGAGTTAGGTTTAGGTCGATATTCTCGACACAAAAAAGTTCCTATTTAACCCATTTAATTAAATGGGTTAAATAAGTCAACTAATTTTTCAATTTGTCATTTATCCATTTACTTTTTATTAGATAATTAAGAATATAAATTTTTTTTTTAAAATGTGAATTATGATGAATCGGAGAAATTTTAAAGAGTAATAGTTTAATGTAATATGTAAACTTAATTTTTAACGCTGTAATTACATATTGGTTGAAAATATTAAATGCATAAATGGTTAATTTGGCAACTGAACTCGCCCTGTTTATCTTAAACGGGTTAATTGGGTCAACTTGTTTAAAAATTAAATGGGTACAGGTCAAGGTTTTTCAATCCCTTTAATAAACGGGTTAGGTTTAGGTCGAGGAATTCTTAACCCGTTTAAGTTCAATATGAACACAAACCCGACCCGACCTGACCTATTACCCAGCTCTATGCTCGACTAGACAGATAGTCAGGCAGGATGTGGAGTCAGTTCATGCCGAAGGGATTATCTGCGGACCTCGGAATGCAGCCTTGTATCCGGGGCACCCCATCATCTTGTAACACTTGGGTTTTGATTCTGATGCCGGGGGGTTTCTAGAGGCGACTAAGTTCCAGAGGTGCAATTGTTATATGGGGAGTCTCTCACTTCTGGTATATAAAATGGGGTTTGCTTGAAGGTGTTGCCCATCCCTTGTGTCCCAGTTTCATTCTTGTGAGGGGGTCTTCCATCATGGTGTTCCCTTATTTTCTCAGTACCGAGGAGACAACCCTTCATGTTTTAGAGACTTTTAATTGACACCTGATAAGGGCCACTCACCCTCCTCGACCACTTCCGGAGGATTATTGCGATCTATGCTCGGACTTCGTCCTATCTGATGCCGAGGAGGCTGCGCTTGACTTTCGCATACCAGAAATGGTTCAGGCCATCTTCTACGCGATGGTGGTCAACGAGGCCCTGGAGTTGGGCATGTTGAGCAGGGATCTGGCTGAGGATCTGAAGTCGGCCCTCATAGGCCTGCGGTGGTTTATTTTTGAAGCTTGGCTGCAACTTAATAATAACAGTCTCTTACAGTTACGGACACATCGGGTTGGGCCGATCGATCCAGGAGCAGGGTCGGGGCTCGCGAGTGGTTAGGAGGAGAGCTCGGGATCAAATGAGGCCCGCCCCCTCCAGTGATGGCGAGGAGTAGTCGCGGGCTTCACTATAGCTCAGCTCCTTTCTTCTCTTTTTTTTGACTATGTAATCGACCACTTTGTAATGAGAAGATTTTCCCTTATTCAACGATTTTTCCTTTTTGCTGATGTTCTCATGTGACCATTGGTCGTAGGTCCGAGTCATAGTTTGCAAGTTAAGCGTTATTTGTCCGGGCGTCCAGGCCCAGGCTGCATTGTAAGACTGTTAGCCCTTCGAGGGTAAAGGCGTAGCGACTGGCCCTAAGGACGTGTTTTGAGCGCCTTAACCCCTTGGAGGGACTCAAGGCATAGTGACCGGCCCTAGGCCGTGCTTAGAGACCCTTGGTGCCTTGGAGGGGCTAGAGGTATAACACCTGGCCCGAGGCCATGCTTTGATAGCCCATTGGAGGGGCTAAAGGTATAGCGATCGGCCCTAGGCCATGCTTTGAAGGCCTTAGCCCCTTGGAGGGGCTAAGAATATAGAGACCGGCCCTACTGGGTCATGCTTTGAGACCCTTAGCCTGTTGGAGGGATAAGGGTATAGCAAACGGCCCCAAGACCGTGCTTTAAAGGCCTTAGCCCCTTGAAGGGGCTAAAGGTATAGCGACCAGCCCCTGGCCGTGCTTGGAGACCCTTGGCCCCTTGGAGAGGCTAGAGTTATAGCGACCGGCCCTAGGTTGTGCTACGAGGGTTCCAAGTTCAATTCCTTCAGGGTTGAAAAAATGCATATGTGCTATGTGTCCTGGGCTGGGTGGAACCCTAGCTCTGTTAGCGCCTTGGAGTGTGTGTCACCTCCTTCTCTTCCCTTTCGCTTCTATTTAAAGGGACTTGGGGTTCGGTGGGAGCCTATTCTGAATTTGTCCTTATCTATTTCTAGAGAGAGAAGTTCTCACCTCTTTCTACTATCCCTAGCGTTTAGCATTTGAAACTTCAACTCCCTTCCTTCATGTCATCAATATGGTTGTTTATCTTCAACTGCCTACTCTTTGAATCTTCAAACGGGGTTGATTATCTTTAACCCCTGCCTTCAACCCTCTTTAACCTTGGTAGGTACGTGCCCCTGGGCATTTTTTTTAAAGTTTATTTTGTATTGGGTTATTGAACCTAAAAAATCTGAAGTTGGGGAGTATTGAACGCCAATTATCCCAACTGAAAATTTGGACGCCAACGATCCCAAATTTGCACATATTTATTTTCCTTGCACTCCCACGGAGTCCAACTCCATTGTTTGCTGATGGGGTGGTGGTGCTACATTACGTGGAGGGTGGCATTTAAATGATAAAATTTGAGAATCTTTTTGAACGGGACAAAATAGATTAATGATTAACACATCAAATTAATGACGTTGCAAATTGTTTTGAAATAAAATGAACATTGGCGACCTTCTTAGATTAAAACCCAAAATAACTAAACCTGCATCATAGTTCTCTCTCATACTCCATCCCTGAATGCTTTGAACTTCATAATTGCAAATGGATGAGAGATTTCTTAAACCCTGTATTTCAAGAGTGGAGTGAGCTTCATAGTTTCAATTAGCGTGGTGAAGGTGGAAGGTTGTTCTGATCTAGTGGGTGTTTAAGCAGTTGAGTTGGTTGGTTTGAAACCATCAATTGGAGGCAGGATAACCTGAAATCAACCAAACATGACTGATGGAGCTCGTAAAGGTAAGCATGAAACCCTAACTTCCATTATTCTCTAATTTGGTGTCTGAATTGTATAATGTGGGTATTAGGTATGTGGAATATAGATTTTCCTTATATTATGTACAAAATTAGTATGTGAGATGTGTAATGTTTGATCAACTGGTTTGAAAGTGCGTGTTGTTGTTTGGTTGTCATTAGATGTTCTAGTGGGAGGTCCAGATGATGTTACTCTAGAGATTAACTGTGGAGGAGTGTTTGAGAAGGGGGAAAGTGGCTGGGAATATAAAGGGGGTGAAAGTAGGATCGTTTGGCTAGTGAATACAGATATGTTGTCATATTTTGAGGTGAAATGGCTGCAGAGGATGTTGGTTTTACTAATGTAGAAGCTGTTTACTATGTCATACCTTGGGTGATTATGGAAGATGGCATTAGGCCCTTAAGGACATATTATCATTCATTGGATATGGCTAAATGTGCTAGGAGAGCAAAGAAAATTAGTGCTTACATTGTCCACAAAGTGGATGAACCACTAGTCATTCCTCTAACTTTGCCTAGTTGTAAGGCTGAGAAAGAAACATATACCTCGAAGCAACCTAAAAGTGCAGATGGGAAAAAGGTGAAACATGTGGCAACCAAGAGGACAAGTCCAATAGGCAAGGTCCCCCCTTCAAATGCTGAAGATGTAATGCCAAAAGAGAAGGGTCCTATTGCAACTGTCAATAATTCAGGGTCAACAGAAAAGGCCCCTGTTGCAGCAAAGGTCCCCCCTTCAAATGCTAAAGCTTCAAGCCCAAGACAAAAGACCTCATATGAAACTAGCAAAGGTACAAGTCCCAGTGAAACTATCTGCCTTAGCAAAGGTCCTGTTGTAGCAAAGGTTCCCCCTTCAAATGCTGAAGTTTCAAGCCCAAGATAAAAGGCCTTATCTGAAACTAGCAAAGGTATAAGCCTAATTAAAACTATCTCCCCTAGCAAAGGCCCTATTGCAGCAGAGGCCTCAAGCCAGAAAGAAAACGGCCTCATCCTGCTGATGAAAGTACAAGTCCAAAACAAAGGGTTTTCCCTTGGTAATGCCAAAACACAAAGTCCAAAATTGAAGGCCTCCCCTATACCAACGAAAGCCCAACAACAATTTGCTAATGACTTTGAGGATGATAGGTCTGACTCTCCAATCCCATGGGGTGTTTTGGTGGGGGGATTCCAGTGAGTGGTTCTTCTGGAATAAGTGTGTATGAACTAGAATCTAATGAGTAGGAGGATGTGGACTGTAATGAGGATGTAAGTTTAAAAGACAAAAGGAAGAGGAAGTGTAATGATGCTATTGAAAGAAATGATAATGATGTACTTGAAACTGAGGATGATCTACTTGAGGATGAGTTGCACGATGTGAAAGACATTGAAACCAGTGATGAAGAGTGGGAAGTTGCCATTAATAATTTAAGAAAGTTCAAAAGACATAAGGAAGTGAAAGCTCAAAGGGCAGCAGCTAAAGATAATAGTGAAGTACCTACTGCATGTGAGAATGGTAGTGAGTATGAAGAGTCAGATGCTGATTTGGACACGCCTCCCACAACTGATGAAGAGGATAACATGATATAAGTAGAAGAAATAAAAAGAAGAGGGTCAAAATTGATGAATGCACAAACTATAAGAAGCTTAAATGGGAAGTTGGGATGACATTTGGTACAATACAAAAGTTTAAGTAGGTTGTGATTAGATTTGCTTTGGCACAAGGTTATGATCTAACATTCAGTGTGTCTGACAGTAAGAGAAGGAGGGTTAGAGCAGTATGTAGAAGTGGTTGCAAGTTTGAATTGTATGCTTCTTGGGATAAAATGAGAGCTCCTTGTGTGGTGAAGACAGTGATCAACCACCATGTTTGTACAAGAGATATACGGAAGAACAGATAGTTAAAGTCTTCATGGGCCACAAACTACTACTTGCTGAAGTTCAAGGACAACCCTCATTGGCCAGCTAAGGATATAATTAATACAGTGAAGGTGGACTTTGGTATTGTGTTAGAGAAATGGGTAGCTTACAGGGTGAGACATGCAGCTTAGAAACTCCTTCATGGGTCAATGAAAGACCACTACTGCAAACTAGGGAGGTATATTGAAGAGCTGAAGAGATCTAACATAGACATCATCTTCATATTGCAGACATCCATGAATATGACAAAGAACATCCTAGTATTTCAAAGGTTTTTGGTTTGCTTTGATGGGTTGAAAAGAGGATTTCTAACTGGATATAGAGCTGTGTTATGCATAGATGCCAGCTTTCTAAAGACTTTTCTTAAAGGCACATTGATTTCTGCAGTTGCTATTGATGGAAGCAATCAAATGTTTCCACTTGCTTGGGCAGTAGTAGAGGGAGAGAACAATGATAGTTAGTCATGGTTCTTAAACAATGCGAAGACTTGTATTGGTGCCACAGATGGTAAAGGGTTGACTTTAGTATCTGACCAATACAAGGTATAGCTGACTGTGCTTGTTGCTTGCTTTCACTAATGAGTACATTAGTTTTTCCAAAATCTAAGCATATAAACCAACATTCTTTACGTAGGCTATCATACATGTTGTTGAGAATGTGTTCCCTGAAAGTGAGTGTAGGAATTGTGCTAGACACATATATGTAAATTGGCACAAGACTCACAAAGGAGAAGAGCTGAAGTTGTTATTTTGGTATGCTGCTAAACCCTACAATCAAGCTGACTACAAAGATGCCTTGCATGCTATGAAGCTTATTTCTGTAAGGGCAGACTTTGTCTCACAGAATCCAAGGGCTTTTTGTAGGGCTTTTATTGACAAGACCCCTAAGTGTGAAGTGATTGTGAACAATATTGTTGAAACCTTTAATGCATATATCGTGCAAGCAAGGGCCAAACACATTATATATATGTTGGAGGATATTAGGGTTGCCTTGATGGAGAGGGTGGTGCTGAAAAGGGCTACTATGGAGAAACTTGAAGACCAAATTTGCCCAAGAATAAGATTGAAATAGGAAAGCAAAAGGAGGAAGCCGGGAACTATTTCCCTATACCTTCAGGCAATTGGATTTTCCAAGTGACTCATAGACTAGGTACTTTGCATGTGGATATGAATGAGGGGAAATGTACCTATAGAAAATGGGATGTCACTGGTATCCCATGCTGTCATGCAGCCTTCTGTGCAGCTTGGCTTAAGGAAGATCCTGCTAAGTTTGTTTATCCTTATTTGCACAAGGACCACTATCTGAAGTCATATGAGGGAGCAATATTTCCTTGTGAACTTGAGAGGCATGGGCCTCAACATAACTTCTACTTAGATCTACCTGACATCATAATTGGCCCAGGCAGACCAAGGAAGAATAGGAAAAAGGATCCATATGAAGATCCAAAAAGCCAGGCAAGCTAAGTAAACATGGTTCACAGATGTCCTGCGGGACTTATAGATAACATGGTCATAACAAGAGGTCATGCCCTAACAAGGACTAAGCAAGCCAGCCACAACTAAGAAGGGGAGGGGTAGACCAGGAATAAACCCTCAAGTTGAACCTGAAGTTCAATGAATGCCTACTGCCTCCCATGCTCAAAGAGGAAGAGGCAAAACTACAAGCAGAGGCACATGGAGAGGTATGGGCAGAGGCAGAGGAAGAGCTACTGGGGGAGGCATAGGAAGAGAGTGAACAGCAACGAATGTGAGTGCTATTATCCTACAATTTAAAAATGGGATTTCACTCGCATAAACTAACTTTTTTATGTGGGTTTTCAATATCCTAAACTAAGACAATGCCAGCACAAGTGGAGCAACATCTATGGCTGATGTAGAAGTAGTGCATTTTCTTAGTCAAACATTTGTTGGAAGTAGCTGTCTCCCATAAGCATGAAGGGATTAAAGATTCCTCATTCCCCTGAAATGCAGTTTCTGAGGTTGTGGTCCCTCATTTTGTATAAATTATGGTCCCAAATAGTAGGTGATGTAAACCTTTTTAGGTATTATATTGTGTAAATGCTTACCAACAAGCCATATGCTAGACTGTAATGTTGGTGTAGTTTTTTTTTTTTTTTTTGGAATGCTAAAACACTTGTTTAATGTTTTGTAGTTTTGAGCAAGTACAACATTATCTGCCAATTCATTGTTTTGGTTTTTCTTTACATTAATGTTTTGTAGTTTTGAGCATCAACCAATTAACTAACTAGATTGTTTTGATGTCAATGAGAAATTCACATTTCACACTGGCATTCACAAAAACTGAAATTTCATTGTTTTGGTGTCAATAACAACCTACAACTGATAGCAATTTCCATTTATTACATAAATCTACCTATTACAAGAACTATCACTATAACTGCCACACATAAAACAACTTTATCTTTCCGAGAACACTTCAAGTCAAGTGCCATTAGTTCCTCTCTAACTATCTCTGCTGCTACCCTTTTCTGCTTCTCCTTGGCTATCTTCATCCTTAGTATGGAGATCTCTTCCCTCATATTCCAAATGCTAGCTGAATTATCTTCATCTCTTATGTTCTTCCCTTGCTTATTACCCTTCAAGTTGCCCAGCTCATTTTATTTCTCTATCCTTTGTTCCAGAATTTTATTTCTCTCCCCAATTGAAATCTCTACCTCTTCATCCCACTTGAAGCACCCACAATCATCACTAACCTTGCAGATTTTAGAAATTAAATAAGTAAAAATGATTGCAATTTCACTTTCAATTAACAAAAAAATTCAAACCCTAATTTCTAATTTGCACACTTACTCTCCATAGAGGACAACCGAAAAATTTCTTCCCCTTATTGGGAGTTCATTTGCATATTTCATAGATAACAGGAAGCTCATGAAAACACTTCACCATAGACAACTCTTCATTTCTGTTTCTTGAAGAAATTCTTCTACTTGAGCAAGATGAGCCCATCTCTGTTTTTCTTTTTCCAGACATGTCCCAAATCTTTTAGAGCTCTCTTCAAACATAACTTCGCTTATTATTGCTCTTCTCTTCACCCAGTTACAGAAGAATTTGAGGTTTGTCTTATCCAAAATTAGGGTTCACTTTTTCACAGTAAAAGGAAGGAAGAAGGTTAGATTTAAAGAGAATCGAGGGTTCAAGAAAATAAGGTTCGCAATTTTCATTTTATTTCAAAACAATTTGCAACTTCATTAATCTAATGTGTTAATAATTAATCTGATGTGTCCCGTTTAAAAAAATATCAAATTTCATCATTTAAAGGCCACCCTCCACGTAATGCAGTACCACCCCCCCATCAGCAAACAACCGAGTTGGACTCGGTGGGAATGCAAGGAAAATAAATATGTGCAAAGTTAGCATCATTGGCGTCCAAATTTTCAGTTGGGATTATTTGCGTTCAATACCCCCAAACTTCATATTATTTAGGTCCAATAACCCTTTTGTATTTATTAGATTAGGGATGTCGTCCTGCTGTTTATGAATTGAGACTGTCCCTGAAAGGACGGCCGGTGTTCACGGAGAGACCCGTCATCCCCAATTTCCCAACCTTTCGAGCAAGATTGATGGCTGAGTGGTGGTGACCCCCCCCCCAAAAACCTATTTAGGGAACCTAAAAAGATCCCCTACGTCGTACCTATTTATGAACTGGGGACTCCCTGATGGTCTAGTTATGAATACTCCTCTAGCCCCAGCATTCTCAGTATTGAAGAGGAGGTGATTTACCCCTAGGAAATTGACGTGGTTGTTTCTCCTATGACCGATGTTCAAAAATGGAAGCTGGCCCATACAAGACAAACCGCTTGTCCGAAAACAGTCCCAGAATTGATGGCCGAGGGGCTCACGGCAGGTAATTCGCACTCTTATTCTAAGTACTCTTAACGGAGCTTTGGGGTGTGCTCAACTAGCACTGGTTTGTCGAAGCAGGAAGGCAAGGCTTGTTCTTCGGGGCCTCATTCTTCCACCCCTAGGGCAAAAAGGGGGCGGCCTCAGGAAGTTCCTTCTAAGGAGGTGATTATAGAAGGTACTCGCTTCCCGAGTGCACCCGAACCCCCGGGATAGGCCGAGCACACACTTCCCCAATCCAAAGGTGGTGAGATCTTTAAAGAGGCCGGCCTTAGAGGAAAAATACTTGCTTCCCACAGGTTATAAGTTCGTTATTCCGAACACAGACACCACGATCAATAAGCCTCCCCCAGGTTGTATTGCAATGTATCGAGCGACCCTGATATATGACCAGAGGTTTCCTCTTCACGAAGTGATTCTGGAAATCCTTAATAAGTATGAGTTGACGCCTGCTCAAATAGTGCCCACGTTATGGCAAAACATCTACTCATTCATGGCAGTATGTGAGTTGAGGAGGCTAGCATCTTCAGCCTGGGTGTTCGGATTGGTATATACAGTGCAAAAGGCACCTAGCAAAACTGGGGAGATGGGCTGGTATAGCTTTAACAACCAAAAGGGTTTTATGACGGTTATAGAGAAGAAGCCAAAGATAAAAAATCAAAAGTACGACTTCCTCTTCATACACAGGGTGGCCAGTTGGGCCGACGTTCTTGATTGGAAAGATGGCAAGCCGGTGCGCAACCCTTTTGGTGAGCCGATGTCTAAAGAGAGGCCACCACGCAGTACTTTCAGTACTACATCCGAGAGGATGATCGGCTGAAGCCTCTGCCCGCCCTATGTCGCATATAGTGGATACGGGAAAAGAGCCCGAGCACTGCTGGGTTAAATCAGGTGATAGGGAGTCGTTCAACTGGCTCCTCAAGTTATCTTACTTTGAGAATGACTTTTTCCTTGTAGCCATCGGTGTACTGATCTTAGAGAATTATTCTACAAGTATCATTCGTTTCTTTCTTATGTTGTTGCCTTTTCTTTTTCTGACCTAACTTCCTTTCCCTTTTTGCAGAGGAGGTCCGGGCGATGCTGTCTCCCCTTAAGAAGGAACGCTATCGCGGAGGAGATTGCCTAAGTGAGGGAATCTAACTCTCCTTTATCTCGTCCATGTGCCTAAGATTTTGCTGCGCTAAGGGAAGGTGTCGATCGTGGCGATTAGCCTTCCCCCTTCTACCACGCGTAAGAGGCCGAGACAAAAGACTCCTTGGGCTCAGGCGTCTCAGCCCTGACTCCCCAGAGACGTAAGATTCCACAGCCTGAGCCAATGGAGACTGAGGTATCCGGAGAGTCCATCCGCCGGGAGGGGCCTGATCATGTTAGGGGGTCGTCCCCTCCTACGGCTCTCTAGGGTGGCCGTTCGTTGGTTACCAACTTCTTGGAGGCCGACCCCTCCTTCAAAAGGGAGCTAGTCAAGAAGCTAGCCCACTCTTGGGGTCCGGTGCTGGCGACCGCCTTGAGCAGGCTAACACTCTCCGAGGACCACCTGGTAGTGTCCAAGGTATGAAAACTTCTACTATTGGGCGGCTTTTTTCTTTTGTTAAGTTCCATGGTCTAACCGAGTATTTGCGATTTGCTCAGGGTTTTGCTCGAGTCCTTAAAAGGATGATGTCGGCCCCCTTCCTTTTTGATATGGAGGAGAAGGTCCGACAGTTACAGGAGGGCCAGCAGCAGGCAGAAGACTCAGCGGCTAAATACAAACGCTGCTAGGAAAAACTAAAAAAGGAGAATGAAGCCTGGGAAGAAGAAAGGGAAAAATAGGCTAAGGAGAAGGAGGACATGACTTCCCATCTCGAGGAGGCTCTTGTTCAACTAGAAAATAATGAGATGGTCCTCGAGGAAGCCACGGCTAAAGCCTAAGTGACCGGCTTCGTGCAAGATTAAGAGGACTGAGCAGACTTCTTCCGTGAGCTCCTAGGGTTGTTGGTGCCTACGAAATTTCATAGGGAGCGCTTCTTTAAGGCTTGGGTCCACTATGTTGAGGACCGTCGCCGAGTTGTGCAAGCTGCTGAGGACATGAACGAGGTTGTTTTCCCATGCGACCTATCCAACGATGATGACCCTAACCACCCCAGGAGTACCGCACCGCTTGATGGTGATAGCGAAGGAGGCAGCGACGACGACCTTGATGTTTGAGGCTGCACCCCCCTCTGCCCTCTGTTCTTCTGTTATCCCTTATTTTTCTTCTTTTTATTAGTGAATGTATCTCCACTTTTACATTAATGAAAGGATTCTTCTGCTATTTTCGTTGGCTTGTTTGTTCGCTGTCCCTATCTTTACTCGTATGCATTCAATGTCGTTGTTAGAGCTCCTAATCGTCTGGCCCCAAAGTGAAATAACAAGCCTAGAGCGTATAGGGTGAGCAGCGTCGGCTATGTTAACCATGTTGTAACTGAGTCCACGTGTAACGGCCAGCCCTGAGCCCATTCTATAGGCCCCGAGGCCCCTTGGGGGCTAAAGGTATAGCAACCGGCCCTAGGCCGTGCTTTGAGACCCTTAGCCCCTTCGGGGCTAACGGTATAACAACCGGCCCCAAGCCGTGCTGTAGGACCCTTAGCCCCTCCATAGAGGCTAAAGGTATAGCGATCAGCCCAAGGCTGTGCTGTAGGACCCTTAGCCCCTTGGAGGGGCTAAAGGTGTAAGAGAGCCGAATGGGTAGATATGCGCCTTGGCGGTTAATGTCTATGTGTGTATTTATTGAAAAACGTAGTCAGTACATTGCATAAATCTTAAGGAAAAACTGATAGTGATAATACTTTTGTAGATTATTGTCATGCCATGTTCTGGGGATGGACGTGCCTTTAGGGGCTACGAGTTGGTACGTGCCCGGGCACACCTGCTCAATCACCTTGTAAAATCCTTCCTAATTAGCCATGAGCTTACCGTGTTCGCCTACGCGTGCGACAGCTTTGGTCTGGTGAAGGACCAGGTCCCTGACCCTGATGGAATGGAATTTTACTATGCAATTATGGAGCCATGCAACGCAGAGTTTATAAAGTGTCTCTCTCGGGAGGGCGTCAACCTGAATAGAGGGGAGTAAATCGAGGGCCTCCCGAAGGGCTTCGTTGTTGAGTTCTTCTTGGAAGGTGGTAAGACAATGGGTGTGGAGTGCTACCTCGATGGGCAGCACGACCTATGTGCCAGCATAAAAGGTGTTTTCCCCGTGGCTGTTTTTTCAGTGGTACGGATTAACTACAAGACGCCATGTAACTCCTTGGCCCATTTTCCCTTGCCGTTGTCTAGTTTCTTCTGCAAGCCGTGGAGGATAACTTTGTTGGTAGTTTCTACTTAACCATTCGTTTGCAGATAAGCCACCGTTGTGAACCACGCTTAACACCCCAAGGCGTTGAGATAATCGCTGGTCTTTGCCATGTCAAACTGTCAACCATTGTCAAAGACCATTGCCCGAGGGACCTAAAGTGGGTGATAATATTCTTTGAAATAAACTTCCGAATCTCGACCGTGGTGATTGAAGCGACGGCCTTGACCTCTACCCATTTGGTGAAGTAGTCCACCGCAACGAACAAGTATTTTCGTTGACCTGTGGCTTTAGGAAAAGGCCCCAGTATGTCCATTTCCCAAGTGGCGAATGGTAGGGGCTGATGATTGGTGTAAGGGGGTGGTGGGCCTTTGCTGGATGGGGGTGAATTTCTGACATTTGTCGCATCTGTGGAGCAGATTCATTGCATCTTCATGTAAAGAAGGCCAATAGTAACCGGTCCGTATTGTGGTGACCGCCGGGGCACGCCCGCCAATATGAGAGTTGTACACTCCTTCATGCAACTCTTCGAGGACCTTCTTCCCTATTTCTAGCGTCATGTAGCATAGTAGTGGCCGGGCATAAGACCGTTTATATAGGATCCCATCGTATAGTATAAACCAATTCCCGCGTCTTTGCACCTGGTCTACTTCCTTGGTGTCTAGGGGTAGCGTGTTGTCCGACAGATATGCACGAATGGGGTCCATCCAGGTGGAACTCCTATCCAGCTCAAAGAGTTTGCGGGGTTCAATGCTTCATTCCGTCAAAGTCTCCCATTGGATTTGCTTTGGCTTCTCATCCTCTGAGAGCTAGGCAACTTCAAAAGAGCATCTGCTTGCCGACTTTATGATTGCGGTATATGTGTTATCGAGAAATGCTCTAATAGTCGGGTGGCCTCCTGTACGCGGCAGACATAGGCCGCCATGGTGTCATCCTTTACTTCGTACTCCCCGTTGAGCTGATTGACAACGAGTTGGGAGTTCGGGAATGCCCTAACCGAGTTTGCCCCTACCGTGTAGCATAGCTCCACCTCCACTACCAGGGCCTCATACTTGGCCTCATTGTTAGATGCCTTGAACATGAATTTAAAGGCGTGCTCCTGCCTCTCTCTTTGGGGGGTTTCAATGATTAGGCCAGCCCCACTTTCATTTTTAGTGGAGGAGCTGTTCACATAGAGGTTCCAGGAGGGGGAAGGTGTTACCGCCTTGGGCGTGATGCTAGCATTTTCAGCCAAAAAATTTGCTAAGGCTCGAGCCTTGATTGCTTGTCGTGCCTCGAAGACGAGGTCGTACTTAGATAACTCTACCGCCTACTTCAAGGGCCTTCTGGAGGTGTCCAACTTTTGCAAAACATTTTTGAAAGGCTGGTCGGTGAGGACTGCCACTCTATGCACTTCAAAGTAGGGTCGTAGCTTCCGGCTGGCCATCACCAATGTGTAAGCAAACTTTTCGATTAAAGGATGGTTTACTTCAGCCCCTGCTAGGACATGGCTTACGTAGTATGCCGGGATCTGTTCTTTAGCCCTTTCTACCACTAGGACCACACTCACGGCCTGCTCTAAGATGGCTACATAGAGTAGGAGTGTTTCGCCGAAGAACGGGCTGGCTATTTTAGGTAGGTGAGCCAGGTACACTTTTAACGCCTAGAAGGCACCATCTGCCTCTTTGTCCCACACAAAATTGGCACGCCTTTGAAGGACGCGAAACAAGGGCTGACATTTATCAGCGGATTTTGACATGAAGTGGCCTAAGGCCGCGATACATCCGGTTAATCGCTGGACTTCCTTAATGTTCTATGGGGCCTTCATGCTAGCACTACCTGGGCTTTGTCCGGGTTGGCCTCTATCCCCCAACTGCTGATCAAGAAGCCTAGGAACTTCCCTGATCGGACTCTGAATACGCTCTTCTTCGGGTTGAGCTTCATGCTGTATGTTCAAAGGATCTTGAACGTCTTTCACAAGTCCCCGCTATGTTCCACGTCCTTCTTAATTTTGACTATCATGTCATCCACGTACACTTCCATAGTGCTTCCTAGGAGGGGTAAAAAGACTTTGTTCACCAGTCGTTGATAAGTAGCCCCAGCATTTTTTAGCCCAAAAGGCATCACCTTGTAGTAGTGTAACCCCGGGCGGTCACGAAAGCAGTCTTCTCCTGATCCTTAGTGCGTAGAGGTATCTGATGATACCCTGAAAATGCATCTATAAAGCTAAGCAAGGCATGTCAGGCTGTGGCATCCACTAGCTTGTCTATCTTCGGCAGGGGGTAACTGTAATTTGGACATGTCCTATTCAGGATGGTGAAGTCGACGCATATTCGCTAAATCCCACTGGCTTTTTAACAAGAACCATATTCGAAATCCACTCAGGATATTGGCACTCCCTAATGAACCCCCGCCTCCAGCAGCTTTTATACCTCTGCGGTCGCTGCCGCAGCTCGCTAGGGGCCTATGTGTCATTTCTTATGAATCACTAGCTTGTGAGCGGGATCTATGTTCAGCCGATGTTCTATTATCGCAAGGTTAATGCCAGGTATTTCCTCGGGGCCGAAGGCAAAAACGTCTTTGTACTCTCGTAGGAGGTCAACCAAGGAACACCTGGTAGCAGCCTCCATCTCTTGGCCCAGTTGAACCGTCCGGTCAGGCCGTCCATTATCAAGGGGAATCTCTTCTATGCCATCGGTAGCTTCAGGATGCGGCTGTCCGGGATCGGCTGAAGTTAGAGTGCATATCGCCAGGGTTTTAGTGGGAAGAGGAAGCGTGGTCCGCTGCCTTTTATGCAAGGGTGGTGGCACGATGGGTTCACGTTCGACCGTACACTCTGCTAATGGTCGAATGCAGACAAGGTAGTACTCCCGAGCCGTTCGTTGATCTCCTTGGAGTTTTCCAACACTGCCGTCATTAGCCTCCAACTGAAGTTGAAGTAGGTACGAGGCGATGACAGCCTTCACCTTGTGCAAAGTTGGTCGTCCCAGAATGACGTTGTAGGCTGAGGGGACATCAACTACCAAGAAATCTACTTCCAGGTTCCGCGCTTTGGTCTTATCCCCGAATCGTGGTGGGAGTCGGATCACGCCAGTAGGGTTCACTTCCCGCCCACCGAAGCCTAAGATGGGGTGTACTAGAGAGACGATATGTCTTCTTGGGTGTTTGAACTTTTTCAAACAATCCCATGTGATGATATCTACGGAGCTCCCGCTGTCGATCAAAAGTGGTCGAACGAGGGCGTTGGCCACTTTCAGCTCGACCACCAATGGGTCGTTATGGGGTGAGGTGCAATGTAAGCCTTCGCGCTCATTGAGCACCATAGTGGGAACTATAACACTGCTCAACTGTTCTGTTGTCATGACCTGCTGTGCCCCTCGCAGTTGGGCCTTTCATGCGGCCCGGGTAATACCTTCCGCATACCCGCTGGCAATAGTGGCTACTATTTTCATGGAGCACTCCTCTTCTCAGGGCTTAGATCATGCAGGCTCGCGTTCTTTGCAGAGGAACCGAGGCCCTCTCTTTAAGAAATAATTTATCTGCCCCTTGTCAGTAAGTTCATGAAGGACCTCCTTTAACTCCCTGCACTCGGCAGTGGTGTGACCGTTTTGTTCATGAAACTCACAATACTTCCGCACATTGTGCAGTTTCAGTGCCATGGTCATACGTTGCGACTTTCTCTGCATCGAGTGTCCCTTCACTTCCATCAGTATGCTTCTCGGATCCACAGTGAAGTGAGAGTCACTATCATTAGGCCTTGGCCTCCTGTCTCCTCATCCTGCATTCCTGTCTGCCGGAACCTTGGCCCCCTTAGAGGCGTCCGCGCTTTCAGCGCAGATTTCCGTGGCTCGAATGAAATCGGAGGCCTTCCTCAGGACCTCAGCTAGGGTGATCTCCTTCTGCTCGGCTAAGGAGAATTTGAATCACCCATTCTTTAGGCCGTTCAAGAAAGAAGTGTATGCCACCCAGTCTTCCAGATTAGGGATCAAGACAGCCTCCTGGTGGAAGCGCTTGACGAACTCTACCGGGGATTCTTGTGCTCCCTGCTTGATTTGGATAAATGAATGTGATAAGTGCTTAATATGTACATCTTTTTAGGGCTATTTTGCCTCTTTTTTAGGAGAATTTTGTGCTTAATGATGTTGTTTACTCTCCTATGCTCGATTCATGCTTGGGTGTAGTTGTTTTATGTGTTTTGTAGGATTTTTAGCCTTTTCACCCAGCATTTGCCCTTTAATGGCTGTGTACCACGGTCATCTATGAGTTGCTACGCCTGTGGAACAAGAAAAGACCAAGAAATCGGTTCCAGCGCAGATCACGGTCTGACTGTGGTAGGCTTGTAACTGCCGCCTCTTCGTTTTCCCTCAGCTGTGTGGCTGAGATCAACTTGAATTTCCTATAAATAGTGATGTTCAGTAGCGAAGAAGAGCAATCCCTAGCAAGCAAAGCAAGTAGAGTTAGCCAAGTGAAGATTAGTTTAGTTTATTTTCTCTTAAATTTTGTTCTTTAGTTTTGTTTTTGCTTTTGTGTGAATTTTGAGTGTGAGAGTTTTGATCCTGAGGCAGTTCTGAAGCCCTTGGTGAAGGCCATCTCAGTCGAGCCCCTTCCGCTCAGATTTCGCCGATCTTTGGTTAGTTTGTTTATCTTTTATTATGTCTGAGTAGTTTTCTT
The DNA here is from genome assembly GCA_029747015.1 of Carnegiea gigantea. Taxonomy (NCBI): domain Eukaryota; kingdom Viridiplantae; phylum Streptophyta; class Magnoliopsida; order Caryophyllales; family Cactaceae; genus Carnegiea; species Carnegiea gigantea. The sequence goes on from JAKOGI010001199.1 coordinate 74,369, forward strand.
AGCCTAGGAATTTAGTAGTTTTTGGAAGTGTATTGGATCATATTGTAGTTTATTTAATTGTGCTTATTTTTCATGATTGGTTTGATTTCACTCTATCAAGTGTTTGATATGTTGTGAGTTGATTTTTGGCCAAATTTTACTTACGCACTTGAAACAATCGAGTGAACATTCGAAAGATGACATTTGGTTGTTGGAATGCTTGAATAGACTTAGCATAACTTCGTCTTGAGAGAGAGATTTATATGTTAGGAGGGCTACTAAGTAATCGAAGACTTTAAGCTTGGATTAAGTCAAATTGGTTTGAAAGTACGACATTTGCTTAGTTTAGGAAAATTTGATTGATTTTGAAAGAATAGATTAAGTTTCTAGAAAAGATTACAATTCCTCAGAATTAACCAATTAGAGAATAGCACATGTTTATTAATTTTGATCTAATTCTCTTCCATGACTGCGAAAATTCCTAGACGTTTTTCTCTTATTGATTTAGACCAGTTGATTTGTAGTAGGTAATCGAAACAACTTAAGATAGAGTTTTGCTTAGCATAATCTGACGATACTTGGCTCGATAGATTACTTTAGTCCCTAAGGAACGAATTCTTTTATCCATACTATGACTACCCGTATGCTTGCGATATGTGGTGGTTAAGTTTTTGGCGCTGTTATCAGGGACTAAATTTCTAACTATTGAGTATTGTCTTACGAACGTGACTAAGAATTTTATTGTTTTGTTTTGTTTTGTTTTCTTGTTATTTTTCTTTTTCCTGTTTAATTGCGCTGGTAGTGTTGGTGAAAGTGCTTGCAGGAATTTTTCCTACTTTATGCGAAGTCTGATTTTGTACGAGCTTGATCCAGAGATTGAGAGGACTTTTTACTTGAGGAAGAAAAAGCAAAGGATCGAAGAGCAAAGGCGCAAGGCAAGAAGGAATTCAAACATGGCGGGTGAAGAAAGAAGGAACCTTAGAGATTTTGTTACTCCCAGAGTCCAAGGGATCACCTCAAGCATAGCTCGGCCTGCTATGGATGCCAATAGCTTCGAGCTCAAGCCAGCACTTATTTCCATAGAGCAGCAATCTCAGTTCGGCGGAACTCCTTTGGAAGACCCGAATCTACACCTCTCGGTGTTTTTAGAGGTGTGCGATATGCTAAAGTTAAACGGAGTCTCTAGTGATGTGATTTGCCTGCGCTTATTCCCTTTCTCATTGAGGGATAAGGCGAGGGCTTGGTTGTACTCTTTGCCGTCTAGTTGCATAACTACTTGGGACGAGTTGACAAGGGCTTTCCTCATCAAATTCTTTCCTCCGAGCAAGGCAGCGAGCCTGAGAAATCAAATCACTAACTTTCTGCAAAAAGAGGATGAAACACTCTATGAAGCCTGGGAGCGTTTTAAAGATCTATTGCGTTTGTGCCCCCATCATGGTCTTCAGCGCCTGATGATTATCCAGGCCTTTTATAACGGTGTGACCCAAGCTGTGAGATCTACTATTAATGCGACGGCAGAAGGAACTCTAATGAGCAAGATCGAGGACGAAGCCTATAACCTTATCGAGGAGATGACGCTTAATAACTTTCAATGGTCCACTGAACGAGCCCAACCTAGGCGGGTTGGAGGTAAGCTTGAAATTGATGCGATTACTTTACTTTATGCTAAAGTAGATACCATGACTAAAAGACTGCACCAAATGAATATTAATGTTGTAAGCTCAAGTGCCCCTTCCCCTTGTGAAATTTGTGGTTCAATTGAGCACATATCTCTGACTTGTTAATTTGGAAATCCTTTTTCCCAAGACCCTAATGAAGTAAATTATGTTCAAAATTTCAACCCAAGACCAACTAATGACCCTTACTCTAATACCTATAATCCGGGTTAGAAGAATCATCCGAATCTTTCTTATAGGTCGAATCCAAACACTATGAACATGCCCCCTATGAATGCTAGAGTACCCCATAGTTTTCAAAGACCTCCATTCCCTTCACAAATGCCCTAAAAGTCAGATTTAGAGCTAATGATGGAAAACATGTTTATAGCACATTAGAAACAGGATAAGTACATTAAGTAATTAACCTCAAAGGTTGATGTACTTACGACTCATAATAGGATGCTCGAGGCCTAAATTGCCCAAAAAGCTATTTTTTCATCGCTACCCTCAGATAGACTCCCTAGCAAACCTGAGTCTAACCTAAGGGAGCAATGCAATGTAGTGCTTCTACGAGGAGGAAAACAACTAGAAGGACCTAAGGAAATTACCAGCGATGAATCTTTGCAAGATTGGAATGAGCATGTCGAGAATGTTGTGAAAGAAATATCTTCACCTTCTAAGGAAATAATCAATGATGTCGCACATAAGCTTGATGAGGTTCCTAAGGACCCGAAGACCATTTCTCCAAAGCCCTACACACCACCTTTACCATTTCCTCAAAGGATAGCTAAGGCGAAACTTGATATGTAATTTGGAAAGTTTTTAGACGTCCTCACGAAATTCTATATAAACATACTGTTTACTGGAGCCTTGACCCAAATGTCTTCACATGCTAAATTTCTGAAAGAAATTCTGTCTAATAAAAGAAAGCTAGAAGAACATGAGACAGTAGCTTTGACTGAAGAGTGCAGTGCAGCAATTGAAAATAAGTTTCCAGCTAATTTAAAGGATCCCAGTAGTTTTTCAATTCCCTGCCTGATAGGGAACATGCCTATAAACCATGCTTTGAACGATTTAGGGTCAAGCGTAAGCTTGATGCCCCTTTCTCTGTGTGAAAAATTGGAATTAGGAGTGCTAAGACCAACTACTATACCCTTGAAATTAGCGGACCGTTCTGTAAAATACCTTGTGGGTATTTTGGAGGATGTCCCAATAAAAGTAGGGATTTATACGTACCAGTAGACTTTGTGATAATGGAAATAGAAGAGCATACACGGACCCCAATGAATCTTGGGAGGCCATTCTTGGCCATCGCAGGTGCCGTCTCGATGTGAAAAACGGTACATTACCTTTTGATGTGGATGATGTTCATGTGGAATTTAATTTACTGAAAGCTGCTAAATTTCCTTCTATTTCTGATGAATGTAATAAGGTTGATGTGGTTAATAGTTTAATATGAGAAATCGCATCTAACATTAATTCTAATGACCCACTTGAGCACTTGATGTTGAATAATAGCACTACTGGGGATGAAAACCCCGAATTAGCCGAATATGCTCAATTGTAGAAGCCTCTCCACCAATTTCGCCTTCCTCTACCAAGGTGGAATTATTGCAAGATGAAAGTAAGCCCTCATTTGGTTGGGCAAAAGCTCCCAAGGTAGAGTTAACGCCTCTCCCTTCATCACTGAGGGATGAATTTATAGGACCAAAATCTACATATCCTGTGATTGTGAATGCAAATTTGAATGCTACCCAAATTGACTCTTTGCTTAGAGTACTTAGGAAGCATTGTAAAGTCATAGGATACACCTAGATGACTTAAAAGGGATTCATCCTTCCTTGTGTATGCATCGAATCTTAATGGAGGATGATCATAAGCCATCAATTGAACACCAAAGAAGATTGAACCCTAGCATGCAAAAAGTGGTTAAAAAGGAAAATTTGAAGTTGCTTAAAGCAGGTATTATCTACCCTATCTCAGATAGCGTGTGGGTAAGCTTGGTCCATGTTGTACCTAAGAAAGGAGGGATGACTATTGTCAAAAATGAGAATAATGAGCTAATCCTTACCAGGACTGTTACAGGATGGCGTATGTGTATTGATTATCGAAAATTGAATAAGGCCACTCGTAAAGACCATTTTTCCCTTCCCTTCATTGACTAAATGCTTGAACGATTGGTAAAGAATTCATATTTTTGCTATTTAGATGGATATTTGGGATTCTTTCAAATCCCTATCCACCCAAATGACCAAGAAAAGACTACTTTTACATGTCCATGTAGCACGTATGCTTATAGACGAATGCCATTTAGGTTATGTAATGTCCTTGCCACATTTCAACGTTGCATGATGGCTATCTTTTCAAATTTTATTGAGGGCATAATGGAAGTCTTTATGGATGACTTTTCTGTGTATGGTACAATGTATGATAGTTGTTTGGATAACTTATCTAGGGTTTTGCAAAGATGTGAAGATGTGAATTTGGTCTTGAATTGGGAGAAATGTCATTTTATGGTACAAGAGGGAGTGGTCCTTGATCATGTTATTTCTAATAAGGGCATTGAAGTTGACAAAGAAAAGGTGGAGGTCATTGGAAAATTGCCGCCACCAACCTCTATAAAAGGTGTGAGAAGTTTTCTTGGACATGTCGGTTGTTACCGACGGTTCATAAAAGATGTTTCAAAGATTACAAAACCTCTCACCCAATTGCTTATCAAAGATGTGCCTTTTGAGTTTAACGAGAAATGCTTGAGTACTTTTCACACATTAAAAGAGGTGTTAGTCACTGCCCCCGTAATGCAAGCTCCAGATTGGGAGCTGCCTTTTGAAATAATGTGTGATGTAAGTGACTATGCTGTAGGGGCTGTTTTAGGTCAGCGGAAGGACAATAAACCATATGCTATATACTATGTAAGCCGCAAACTTGACGACGCTCAAGTCAATTATGCCACGACTGAAAAGGAGTTCTTGGCAGTTGTCTTTACCTTGGAAAAATTTCGGTCCTATTTGATCAATTCCAAGGTCATTGTTGTCACAGATCAAGCTGTTTTGAAACATTTAATGAAGAAATCTTATTCCAAACCTCGACTTATCCGATGGGTCCTCCCCCTTTAAGGGTTTGATTTAGAAATCAAAGACAAGGCAGGATTGGCAAATGTGGTTGCTGATTATCTATCTCGTTTAAGCCCAGAGGCCACTCCTAGCGAAGAGCTTCCCATTCATAATTCTTTCCCTGATGAGCAGTAATTAGCTATATCCCAACAAGCTGCTCCATCATATGCTGATATGGTGAACTTCAAAGTGTGTGGCATGTTACCTCCAGGATTGTCGTACCAACAAAGAAAGAAGTTCTTTACCGATGTAAAATACTATGTATGGGAAGAGCCTATGCAGAGATGGGATTTATAGAAGATGCTTGCCTGAAGATGAGGTCCGTAGTGTCTTACACCACTGCCATGCTTCAACCTATGGTGGTCACTTTGGACTAGATAAAACCATTATGAAAGTACTTCAAGCAGGTTTCTATTGGCCCATGCTCTTTAAGGACACAAGAAAATTTGTCATGACTTATGACAGGTGTCAGCGAGCAAGGAATATTTCCAGGAGGCATGAAATGCCTCGAAGTGGCATACTCGAAGTAGAGTTGTTTGATGTATGGGGGATCGACTTCATGGGTCCTTTTCCTCTTTCCTATGACAAACTTTACATCCTTGTGGCAGTTGACTATGTTTCTAAGTGGGTGAAAGCCATTGCATCCCTGATAAATGATTCCAAAGTTGTCCTCAAATCTCTAAAGAAAAATATTTTCACACGATTTGGCACACCAAAAGCTCTCCTAAGTGACAACGGCACACATTTTTGCAACAAGCCTCTTGGGTCACTTTTAAAAAAATATGGGATATTTCATAAGGTTGCTACTCCTTATCATCCCCAAACAAGTGGGCATGTGGAACTCTCGAATAGGGAATTGAAAGGCATATTGGAGAAAACGGTGGATTGTTTCCGCAAAGATTGGTCCTTGAAGCTTGATGATGCTCTTTGGGCATACCAAACCGCTTATAAGACTTCTCTAGGCACCACACCATACCGGTTAGTGTTTGAAAAATCTTGTCACTTACAAGTGAAAATGGAACATAAGGCCTATTGGGCTATAAGGACTCTCAGTTTTGATCTTTAAGCGGTTAGAGAATGAAGATTCCTGCAACTAAACGAGCTCAACGAACTAAGGTTGGAGGCTTATGAAAATTCAAGTATTTACAAAAAGCGAACTAAGAAATGGCACAACAAACATATCGTGACGAAGCGTTTTGAAAAAGGTGATATTGTCCTCCTATTCAACTCAAGGTTGAGATTGTTTTCGGGTAAACTGAAATCCCGATGGACGGGACGATTTACCATTACCAAAGTTCAACCCAGTGGATTGGAGATATGGAGTGAGTCTACCGGAGTTTTCACAGTCAATTGACAGTGATTGAAGCCATATCTAGTGGGACAACCAATTGAAAATGTCAATGTTCATATGCTAACTGATTCGGTTCAACCATGGAAGAAAGAGTCAAGCGTAGCAAAGTTTCCGGGTAATTTCTGACCCCATTCTCCTCCACCTCCTCCTCTCTGATCTTATTTTCTGCTACTCCCCTTCCCTTTTTATTATGATGTCCCCCATTGAGGGCAATGTGTGATTCAAGCATGAGGGAGTTAGTTCCTATATTTGGTATCTGATGCCTGTTTTTGTTTGGTATGTTTGTTTTCACTTTGTATATATATTTTAGTGGTAGCTTTTATAGTTTTTGTTTTAGTTTTGTTTTAGTAGTGCATTTAGTTTTCTTTGCATTCTAGGTTGCATTTCCCTTTTTTTAATTAGTTTCTTTGGCATTTTAGTTTACATTGTTTATCGGAGCATGCACAAAAAGAAACAACCAAAAAAATCCTCCGATGATGATCTCTATAGATTAGTAGCTTTCTTTGGTGTAGTTTGATCCTTTGATTTGCCAGATTGTGCATAAAAGTTTACGAATGAATTTTTGAACTGTGCTTCATGTTTTGACCATATGTTGGATGCGAATTGTTTTTCCCCATGAGTCTTTACAAGATTTTGGCATGTGTTTACTAGTGAGCTAGTTTTGACTTTGGTAGATATCATGTGAGACTTTGAGCCTTTAGAGATTATTTATCATTATTAGTCTCATATTTCTTTCATGTGTGACTCTTCTTTGACGTCATTTCTCTAGAACATGCTTTGATTTTCGTTCAATATCACATTTTGCATATGCATATGGGCAATATGATTGAGGCATTTTTCTTTCTTTGATTTGTTTAACACCACAGTTAAATAGCCACATTGTTGTGTATTGTATCTCTTGTTAACCCCTCTTAAGCCTATAACTGTTTTTCTTGATTTGAACCTCCTATTTTTAGCCCATTGTCAAATACTTGTCTTACCCTTAAGCCAAGGCTAGAGGAGCATTACATTCTTTTGCATTAAGTTTGATAGGGCGTTAGCAAGGTAGATTGTTATTTTTTTAATGAACTTTGGCTGTTTGGTGCAAGGATGTAAACATTTGATAAATCCCTTGTTTTATTGTGTAAAGTTTAGAGAAGAGTTCGACTTTAAAGTTCGTTATGGAATTCCCTTGGTTATTCCTTTTTGAAAACAAAAAAAAGGAAGAAAAGAGGAAATGAATAAGAATTAAAAAAAGAAGAAAAAAAAGAAAAAAAATTTCGAAGAAAGTGATTAGCCTTGGTGGGAATATAAGATATTTGTGATTTCCGACTCTATCTCTTTTCATTTTGGGATTTATTTTGATATGGTTCGAGAAGGATGTAGTATGATGCATGGGAATTGTTTAAGCTCTTAGTCTTTGGCTTCTAGCTCCTCATTTCCAAAAACATTGGTTCCCCTCTTACCTTTACCCTAAGCCCCATTACATCCCTATGAAAGTTCTCGTGATTGTTTAGTGTATTTGCATTTTAGTGGTGGCGAATTTGAGAATCTTATCAAGCCTATGGTAGATTTGTGTCCAAGGAATGAGCATTGAGAGAATCTTTATATATATACATTGTCAAACACATCAGTGTTGAGTGCCACATAACTATAATGAGGTTCTACCAGCCTTACTAGTTTCGTCTATTTCATATGCTAGAATGATTGTATTTGAAGATTTGGGGGAAGATTGGTTCAAGTTTGCATTGTGGTCTATTAAAAGGTTTTTGAAATTTCATTCTCTATTGTGTTTGTTAATGATTTTTTTGTACCTTTTTGGGCTATCTTTGGATCATCTTTGCCATTTGAATGTTACCTATGTCTATCCTAAGAAGGTTGTGTATGCTTTTAGTTTTTGCATTGCTTGAGGACAAACAACAGTTTAAGCATGGGGGAGTTTGATTAGTGCTTAATATGTACATCTTTTTAGGGCTATTTTGCCTCGTTTTTAGGAGAATTTTGTGCTTAATAATGTTGTTTACTCTCTTATTCTCAATTTATACTTGGGTGTAGTTATTTTATGTGTTTTGCAGGATTTTTAGCCTTTTCACCTAGCATTTGCCCTTTAATGGCTGTGTTTTGACCTCCCCTACGATCATTCATGAGTTGCTATACCTGTGGAGCAAGAAAAGAATAAGAAACCGATTCAGCACAGACCAGGTTCTGATTATGGTGGATGCCATGGACAACGATAGGCCTGTAATTGCTGCCTCGTCGCTTTCCCTCGGCTGTGTGGCTGAGATCAACTTGAATTTCCTATAAATAGTGACGTTCAGTAGTGAAGAAGAGCAATCTCTAGCAAACAAAGTAAGTAGAGCTAGCCTAGTGAAGATTAGTTTAGTTTATTTTCTCTTAAATTTTATTCTTTAGTTTTGCTTTTGCTTTTGTGTGAGTTTTGAGTGTGAGAGTTTTGATCCTGAGACAGTTTTGAAGCCCTTGGTGAAGGCCATCTCAGTCGAGCCCCTTCCGCTTAGATTTCGCCGATCTTTGGTTAGTTTATTTATCTTTTATCATGTCTGAGTAGTTTTCTTAGTCTAGGAATTTCGTAGTTTTTGGAAGCGTATTGATTCATGTTTTAATTTATTCAATTGTGTTTTATTTTCATGATTGGTTTGATTTCGCTCTATCAAGTGTTTGATATGTTATGAGTTGACCAAAATTTACTTGCGCACTTGAAACAGTCGAGTGAACATTCGAAAGACGACATTTGGTTGTTGGACTGCTTGAATAGATTTAGCATAATTTTGTCTCGAAAGAGAGATTTATATGTTAGGAGGGCTAGTAAGTAATAAAAGACTTTAAACTTAGATTAAGTCAAATTAGTTTGAAAGAATGACATTTGCTTAGTTTAGGCAAATTTAATTGATTTCAAAAGAATAGATCAAGTTTCTAGAAAAAATGAGAATTCTCAGAATTAACCAATTAGAGAATAGCACATGTTTATTAATTTTGATCCACTTCTCTTTCATAATTGCGAAAATTCCTAGACGTTTTTCTCTTATTGATTTAGACGAGTTCATTTGTAGTAGTTAATCGAGACTACTTGAAATAGAGTTTTGCTTAACATAATCTGACAAGGCTAGGCTCGATAGATTACTTTAGTCGCTGAGGAACGATATCTTTTATCTATACTACGACTACCTGTGCGCTTGCGGCAGGAGGTGGTCAGAATGCTAGTCCGTCTTTCCTTGCAATTAGCAATGAATTGACTGACGAATCTGTTAGCCATGTCCAGAAAGCAGGAGAGACTTCCCAGGGTGAAGCCATTGAACTAGGATTGCGTGACCCCTTTCAGGGTAACTGGGAAATACCGGCAGTACGCAGCATTTTCCATGTCTTGAACATACATCTGGGTCTTATATACTCCAAGGTGTTCCTCTGGGTCCATGGTTCCGTCGTACAGGTCATGGTTGGCATCTTAACCTTCCCGTTAAAGGGGGCATTGATTATCTCCGCACGAAAGGGTGTGGAAAAGGGGACAGGCCCGTCCAGGCGGCCGTTCCACGCACTTTGATAGGAATCTCCATGTGTCGTCTCACCTTAACTGCCGATGGGCTTCTTTGGGGGAGGCTGACCCTCGAGGGGCTACGCAAGGACCTGTCGTGATGGCGGGTGCCTTGGCTGCGCGCACCTTCTGAGGGAGGACTTCGAGTACGCTCCCTTGCCGAGCGGGGCTTGAGGGTGCATCGCCTTTCCGAGATTTCCCCTTGGGGTTTTGAGGTTTGCTCCTGTTCCTCAAACCAGGCGATGCGTCGGGAATGAGCTGCGCAGGGCGTAAAGGCAGTAGTAGATTTCGCGAGCCTTCCGGCGGTTGCCTTGCGCGCCCGAGGGGCGACAACCCCTATAGACCGGTCACAACTCTCGTCTCGAGACCGTCCGTCCCTCTCTGGGCAGACAGTCTCTCTCACCTCGTCACTTCAATGACGCAACCCTGCGGGAGTGTGCCTATGAGATGGCTCACATTCTGTGGTAGACACGTAGTCAAAGGTAGGCAGAGGTCTCACGAGTTCACGGCCTCCATAGTATTTTTCACATGCTCACTTACTTGTTGGAGGATAGTCTTGGTCATGGTGGACACGAGGTTCTTGAGCGCGTTCACCGTGACGTAGGCTTCCTGCTCGAGCGGGCGCTGTCCCACTCAGCGGGGGTTTGCCTGGGAGCTCTCCGAGGTATCTTGCACCTCAGGAGGTACGGGGACTTCCACCATGGGGGCCTTGTCTCTCCTGGAACATGCTCGTGTGGCGTCACTCACCACTATCGTTAACCACCATCTCCCTACAGATGGCACCAAATCTGTTTTAGGAACTTCTCCAATTTTTCTGAGGAAGACGCGAGACGAGAGTGGGCTTACGTGATGGCACGAGCCTGACGCGTGGTGGTCTGTTCCTCGAACACCGAACCTGCAAAAAGGATAGCCCCGGGTAGAGATCCGAGATACGTCTCTCCGATGGTGAAGTCAGTAGGGGGTCTCAAGAAAAGACAAAGCAGAGAACAGAGAGTAGGAATTTTTAATTTATGGGGGAATGTGTCAGGAAAAAAAGTGATCCCATTTTCTCGAGGTAGGTAGGAGGTATTTATAGTCCCCGTTGCTAGGGGCAAAATAGTAATTTCACTTAGGATGTTCCCCTAATAGGCTGCTGGCCGGTTTTTCACGTTGGGCTTTTGAGTAGGTATCTCCAGACCCAGGAACTGCTAAAGGTAGTTGACCTATCCTGGCCTATAGACGTTCACGTGGGACCCACCTTGAATCCTCATGTTTTCTAGATCAGTTGTATATTCAAATTTTTTCAAAGTTTTTCTACATGAATTTCTTCATCTAAAAGGGCAATGAATTTCTTCATCTAAAAGGGCAATTATGTCATTTTAGGTAAAAAAAGGGATCCATAAAATTGTTCCAATGAAACATTAAGTGCCTGCAAATTGTTTTCAAATGTGAGTGTCGTTTAACTAGTTACGCCAAAAGTTGAGCTACTCCTACTTAGATTTTTGTCCCAGTACCGCTAACCCACTGATGTTGGATCTCATAATAGCCTAGCATGTCTCATTTCTTTTTTAGAAAAATAATAAGCATAAATTCAAACAAAATAAAAAAAGGGAAAATTAAAGGTTTAATTAAACAAAAAGTTTCCTCTTTGTGCAGATATAATCCCACTTAGGGTCTATTCCAACCGCAAATTGTATCATAGGGTAGGGCATGCTACGTGTTTCCTATGCCTGGTATGTAGACACTTTAGGCTACCCATTTACGTTGCTGAAGCCCAACAAAATGATCACCTTATCTTTTGCGCTGATTATTTTCCTATTTTAATAGCTTTATAATTTATTAATTTTCCTTATTCTATTTATAATTAATGGACATATAGTTAACATGGGCGGAGCTACGAAGGGACAAGGGGGTCAATTGACCCCCAGTTTTTTGAGAAAAAAATTAAATGTGGGATATTCTATTGGAAACAAATAGATATATATTAATTAGTTCCTAAATACTTCATAAAGATGTGCATAGTAGAGTGGTTGATTGCCTATTGCTTAGTGTGGAAGGTTATGGGTTCAATTCCTCATGTTGCCCTTTACATATTTTTCTTTTGAATTTTTGCGAGTGTCCTTTAAGTTTCTTCTATTTTTGTTCCTTGTACTTATTTCTAGATTGATTTTTTTTAAAAAGTCTATCGAACGACGATATCATACTTTATTTTCAAAACAGAGATCTCGTTGATTACAACTTTCTTGAATGTATTAGCTATGCTGTTTATTTTTAAAACTATTAAAGTTTATATTATGTGTATTATTAATCTCGCCCCCCTTGCTTTGAATCCTGGCTCCGCCCCTGATAGTTAACGTTATGAATATATAATTTCAAGGTAACTAGAGTTGGAAAAAGCTGACCCGACACGATTACTGATCCAAAACTGACACAAAGTTAAGTCGTAAATTATTACGTACAACCAGGTGGACAACTCAATTGTCCACCCAGGCTCACTAATAGCGATTTTGAGTCATCCAACTGTCGAGCCCTAGCCTTTTTTTTTTTAAAAAATTCATTCTCCTCAATTTTTTACATTCGCAATTTTTATTCTCTCCATTATTCGATTACTCTTCGCTGCTTCGATTGCTCTTCGCTGCTTCGATTGCTCTTCGCTGCTTCGATTGCTTTAATGTTCAGCAATTATTGAATGGCTGGGTTTGATCTTAAGGTCGCTATTGATGTTGAATCTTCATAAAATGGGAATTATTCGTCAAGTTTGATAGTGCTTTTTCGATCTCTGTTTTTGTTTTCGGGATTGGAAGTTGTGTTCGTTAGTTTTGCGTTTTGATGAGTTAATTTCGAGATATTTGAACTGGATTGCATTATGTAAATTTTGGTTTGCGATATATGAGAAATGATAGCTCACCGTTATGAGTTATGTGCTCACTAAATATAGTCATTGGCTCACTAAAGGTATATATTTAGCTCACTATAAAAAAAATATGTTACCCTGCACTGCAGAGCAGTTTTTGCTCACTAAAAGAAACGTTTGGCTCACTAGGATTGACCTGTGTGCTCACCGATATTGTATTATAGTTCACCACAAATGTTATGGTTGTTTTTCCAGATGATATTTTCATTGTTGCTATGTACATATGAGAAATAACAGCTTATCAATATGACCTATGTGCTCACTAAGTATAGTCGTTGGCTCACTAAAGAAATATATTTAGCTCACTTGTATTGAGCTTGTATTCAGCAATCATAAATCAGTTCTCTGCTCATCAAATATAATCACTATAATTAATCTTATGCATAACAGGAAAAACAATAGCTCACCATAAAAAATCTGTTGCCTTGTACCACAGAACATTTCTGCTCACTAACACAAGCATTTGGCTCATTAGAATGAAGATTGTGCTCACCAATTATGCATTATAACTCACCACAAAAATTATGTTGTTTTTGCAGATGATACTTCATTTTTCATATCTACATTAGATCGTTATGTTGCTGAGGCTATATGTTGATTATTATGTTAGAATTTTGTGTAATTCTACTGGTGTTTCAAAAGGCAAAGGCGCATTCGTAAGCTATATAATACATTTAATGAGCATTACAATATTAGTAAGAAATATTTATATTATCTTTTATTATGACATAAGCGCATTCGTATTTTACATATTTAGTTAGTATAATACAAATATAGTCCAACTCACTAAAAGTATATCATAACTCACTAAATATAAGTTATACCTCACTAGAAGACGAATATATCATACCTTAGAATATAAACAAAAAAGTATATGTGCTAACTAAAATTGTTTGTTCACTCATTTTTTATTATGAATGATTAGTATTCCATGCTAAATCATATTGGTCACAAAATATATTTTATAACTCACCAAATATCTATCACAGCTCACTAAATAAATAGCATAACTCACTAAAAAGAATAGTATAGATAGCCAGCAAATAATACTGTGAAGTTCTTAGATTATGTTACAGCTCAATCATTTTTTACTATGCCATAAGGGTGTTTGTATTATATTTTGTGAGTATAATAGAAATGTAGTAAATTAATTAAATATAGTCTAACTCACTAAATATATGTCATAACTCACTAAATATATGCCATAACTCACTAAATATATGTCATAGCTCACTAAAAAAATATAGACAACTGGAATATAGTTTAGTGAGTTTTAGATGCACAATAACACTTTTTTTTTTAGTACAATGGCACATTTTAATAAGTTACATAGTATTTTTACTAAGTGAAACCTAGGATACATAAGATGCATTGATTTGATCTATCCGTTCACTAAAAGTATATATTAGCTCACTAAAACTGTATCTCAGCTCACTAAGTATTGTAGTGAGCTATACATTTTTAGTGAGCTGAAATTCGATTGTACAATTGGTTCTGGACAACCGATTGTATGATATACTAACTCAGTAAATAAATATCATAGCTCACTAAAAAAAATATAGATAACTAGAATTTATTTTAGTGAGTTTCATATTCACAATAACACTTTTTTAGTACAATAGCACATTTAATAAACTAAGTGAAACTTGGGTACATAAGATACATTAGTTTCGGTATATCTGCTCACTAAAAATACGTATTAGCTCGCTAAAATTGTATTTCAGCTTACTAAAGTATTTTAGTGAGCTATACATTATTTTTAGTGAGCGAAACCGGATGCACAGCATCATATTTTAGTGAGCTATAAGGCATTTTTAGTGAGCCGAAATCCGGCGGTTTTCTTTGTGTTTTGTACATGGGGGCAATTTATAGGCCCGGTTGTACAATTGCATTTGTACAACTGGGTGGACGATATAACAACTGGCAAGGCACGGGTTGCTGAGATTTATTATATTTTTAAGAATATTTTTACACATAAATAATAATTTAATTAATTTTTTATTTAATTTAAATTATGATAGCATTCAATATTTACTTCAAGATAAACAAATTAGTGTTGTAGGCACCAGATATTTATGTCACTTTTTGTGAAAAATAATTATGATTAGAATTGTGGATATTATTATAGATTTTAGTTTTAATTTTCCCTCTCACATTTATTGTATATATGTGCTAGCATTTTTTACTTAATTAGGCCATATTCTTTTCGTTGGTAAATATCATTTTACCAACGTCAACCAATTTCAATCAAAAAATTTCAACTTTGATCCACTTCAACTAACGTCAACCCATTATAACAAAAAATACCAACTTCAACCCATCATTTAGAAAAAATATACCAGATTATTCCAACTTTAATCTATGTCAACCTACTTCAACCCACTTCTACCCAAACAAAAAAATACCAACTTTAATCAATCTTAACCAACTTCACCCATTTTCCAACTCATATTTTCCAACCAAAAGAACAAACCTTAACATTAAGGAAAAAGAAAGACACAACCATTGTTAATATAATCGTACATAAATTTAATGCAAAGCCAAAATTTCACTATCTCTACAGCAATATTTGGTTGAACGTAAACAACCTTGCAAGACAAACAAGTTTGTGATTCTGTTTCTATTATCTTGTTTGGTTATATTAGAGTCTTACAAATAAAAAAAATACCTTGTAATTATGATTATCATAAATTATGTAATCATAATTACATTGCATTACACTCAACTAAATATCATATAAGAATGCATATATTTTAGTATTAACAATAAAAATTCAGGCAAAGTTCGCATGAGGGGGGGGGGTCAAGCAATAATGTAAAAAAAATGGCAGCAATGCGTATATTGCAATGGGAAATTTACATGAGGGTTGTACTTTAACAAACTTTTAACCAATTCATTTTTTTTGCAACAAATGGGTGTTGATTTTGGAGGGAAAGGCACGTATGTGAAAAATCAAAAGCAAGTTCAATTACCAAAATACCCTTAATGAGTTATGCCTCCCTCTCTCTTTATCTGAAGGGTTGTCACTCTCTCCCTACCAAAATCAGGAACCAAAACCATGGGCCATCTGCCTCACACCTAAATTGAGGGTTTGGGTGAACTTCACACCATGCGCGCTCTCTCTCTCTCTCTCTCTCTCTCTCTCTCTCTCTCTCTCCCCGTAGCTGAATCTACTCCTGAAGTGTGTGGTAGTGAGCAACTTTGCTTCAAATTTAGGAAAATCTTGCCCCTATTTCATCAACAATGCGTGGTTGTGGGAGAAGAACTCGGTGAGGCAAGGTGTGTAGTTGTAGGTCTAACAGAGTGTAGGGGAAGGTTGGATCTCAGCTTGGAGTGTTTGGTAATGGTGGATATGTGAGAACGAAGGTCAGCAATGAACTTGGATGAGGAAGGGTTGGAACATCCAACGTGGGTAGATGACTGCAAGCAGCTTTGTAAACAACAGGTATATGAAAACTAGTTATAGCTTTATGAATTTGGTATGTGGAATGACATTGTCGTCACTATTTTTCAATGTATGAAGGGTAAACGTTTGGGGTTAAATATATGCCATGTTGTCGATCAACGTTTACCAGGGTAGCATAGTAGTAGTTATTCTGTAAACTGAGTTGTGGGAGTCACGGGGTGAGGGATGTAGCAGGATTAAAAAGGGGGATGTACCTATTGTGGGTGAGGTACATAGATGTTGATAATTACAGTGTGATAAAAGTACACATGTGAACGTTGCTTAGATTGTAGGCATTAAAATGAATGCGATGCAATGGGTTACCTCGTGTTGTAGGATTGCATGGAATAGTACACATGATAGCTCCTTTCATAAATGGTGGGAAGGTAATTTATGTGAAGCCCCTCCCCAATGAAATACGGCTACAACTGCAATGAACAGTGCATAGGTATTGATTAAAAATTTATTGTCACTGAGGTCCAGATTTAAATGATGCATTGTTTAGGTTGTGAACCTATGGTGCAATAAATGTGTACCGTGGGAAGCATGATGGTATACTTTAGTGAATGGTAGGAAGCATTTTGTATACAAATCTCATCCCATGTTGGGTGAATCATGAGGGATGGGAATGTCATTGTGTACTAATTTAATGTAGTGTGTAATGTGTTTATTCCGATTTATGTGTTACAGATGTCTAGAATGGAGTTGCATAGTAGACAGGAACGAAACCGAAGCCCCGTCGCGGAAGCAGTAGACATGGGTGAGGAGAATTCACATAACGAAACCGAGAAAAGTGAATCCGCTTATGAGAATGAGGAGGGTGGCAATGGCACGAGCAGCTTGTCAGTGTCGTTAGAGGAGGAGAAAGGTACAAGCAACAGTGGGACGACCGAAGAACAGGCATCTCATTTACTCCTATGGTGTTTTTGTCATTTTAGTACGTCGATTAAATGTCCTTTACCATTGTCTTCTCCATCTCTTTATGTGACACTATTACTCTATATTTGTGTTCAAAATTGTATGTCCCTTGTTAGTAGTCCTAACTCTATTCCACTTGAAATTGTTTACGGCGAACTTCATTATGGTTAACTCCTCTATATATTGGGATGGTTATGTATACCACAATGTTATTAACTGCTTACCAATGTAAGAACTACATGATAAGTGGTGAACCACATAATTCACATAGTGTACAGCCATGTAGAGCTTGATCCGACACTGCAACCCACATGTCATTCACATACATGTATACTGTGGATACACTTTCGGACCAATCGTCTCTAGACCAGCTCGCAAGGACAGTTTACGGTGGGCAACTGCTCTCTTAAAAACGGTGAAGCACGGATTGATCGTATACTAGTAAACAGCCATGTTTAGTTTACTACCACCCCTATTTGATGGCTTTTTCGGGAACATTCAAATAGTGAATTACAATCGAGGTATCAGTTTCTGAACTAGTAATAGGTTTATCTGTTTAAAAGCACGGTTTACTAGGGCCAACTTGTCAATTCCGTCGGGTGAACATGGACGGCAACCTGCAGTCATTCAACCTGTAAAGATTGAGCTGAAGATAAACCAAACATGTTGGTTATCCTGTGACATCTCTTCCAATGTCACCACCATAGAAAATGTAGGCCACAGTCACCAACAATGACTACACTAATTATATCCTAGGGCAAATAACCAATACGTGTATTAATGAAATTGTACAACACAACTGTATGTCCTGCTTACGCACGAAACATAGAAACCATCCAATAAATATTCAACATCTACAACATCGCCTTCGTAGCTTGCATCAAAATTAGCACGAGGATTATGACAGGTGTGCCTCATATGTCCAACTTCGCTTCGTTTTGAGCATCTCCGAGATTTTGTGCCCTGCATTTATAACTTCCTGCGCTTGCACGAAACCCCCAAGCATTCAGCAACCATTTCCAAGAACCACACCCACTCTTCAATTTTCTTACCACACACTATATCCTAAGCAAAGTTGAAAAGGTGGTTGTCTGCATCCAGCATGCAGGCCGCAAGCAATGTCCCCTTATAAGGTTTGCTAAGACGGGTGTCGTACACGAATAGTATTTTCCTGCACCCAAGTTTGAAGCCGTTAACATTAGCAGCGTACATAACAAACACCCTGTTATGTTCTTGTACCATTTCTTCCACTTGTCGCGCAAACCATGCCATGATCACAAGTGTGCGTTCGTCGTTTCGATGTTACACCAGCCTTTTATGCTTGCCTCTTCAGCCCATAATTCCCACCCACATATAAATTACCATGCTCATCATTTCCCTCAAAAACTATCCTCACATCCACACCCCCTCTCAACTGTCATTATCATTTTTCGGTCATATTTCAAACTGCACCATAGTTTATATTCAAACAAATCACTGCTTATAGTCTCCGTCACCATTCTTCGCACCTCCTCCAGCCCCATCCCCTTCTTCACCACAATACATTTCCTTGACCCTCCCACATATGCTACTTTTTCGTATCCACCTTCCTCCCACTCTCCCCTATATAACATATAAACAACACTCTATCTCGCCCCACTGTCGTCTCCCACAATAGCACCGTCTACATCCATTTCTACTAAACGTCATAACAATTAGTACCGTACGGTTAGTTCGCCCAATACCTTACCAATTACCCTGCATGTCATACAATAATAATTTTTTTATTATAGCAAACAATATTGCATCATTTATTGCATCATAGCTACATACCATAGTCCCCAACACTACTGCTCTGGCTTAACCTATTAAATACAATGTCTATCATGGTTAACACTACATTTTATCTAGGTTTACCAATGCCTTGCTGGTCAATGCTGGTTAATACAACATGATCTTCCTTCTAAAACAACGCCCCCCTTTTAATCCTGCTACGTCCGCCACCCTGTGACTCCCACAACTCGGTTTACACAATAACTACTACTATGCTACCCTGATAAACGTTGACCGACAACATGACATACATTTAACCCCAAATGTTTACCCTTGATACATCAAAAAATAGTAACGACAACGTCATTCCACATACCAAACTCATAAAGCTACAACCAATTTTCACATACCTGTTGTTTACCAAGCGGCTTGCAATCGTCTATCAACGTTGGATATTCCAACCCTTCCTCCTCCAAGTTCATGACTGACCTTCGTCGTCACGTATCCACCATCACCAAACACTCCAAGCTCAGGTCCAGCCTCTCTCTACACTTTGTCAGACCTACAACTACACACCTTGCCTCACCGAGTTCTTCTCTCACAATCACGCATTGTTGATAAAATTGGGCAAGATTTCCTTCAATTTTGAAGCAAAGTTGCTCACTACCACATACCTTCAGGATTAGATTCAGCTATGGGGAGGGAGGGAGGGGGGGAGAGAGAGAGAGCGCATGGTATGAAGTTCACGCAAACCCTCAATTTGGGTGTAAGGTAGATGGCCCGTGGTTTTGATTCCAGGTTTTGGTAGAGAGAGAGAGTGACAACCCATCAAATAAAGAGAGAGGGAGGCATAACTCATTAAGAGTATCTTGGTAATTGAACTTGCTTTTGATTTTTCACTGACTTGCCGTTCCTTCCAGAATCAACACCCATTTGTTGCAAAAAAATGAATTAGTTGAAAGCTTGTTAAAGGATGGCCCTCCTGTAAATTTCCCTATTATAATACGTAGAGAACCATTGGCTTGCTTAATGAATGGTAGTTACAAGTAGATGTGATAAAACTATCTAGATTCTTTCAGATTAATTATTTTAAATTGAAATTTAATATGATCTCTTTTATATTTCTTCCGTCTCAAAGAAGTTGTCAAAACTGATCAAAAAGCATATATTTTGACTTTTTTCTATAGATTTAGTTAAATTCTACATGCAAAAATATATGGTTGCACACTGTTAGAAAGTAGTTTTGGTTACTATTTTAGATTTTTTAAACATTGTACTCTTCTTTTAAATTTATGGTCAATATATATTGTCTGTGACCAACTTTGACAACTTAGGCCATGTTCTTTTCACGGGTAAACATTCTCACTCCACTCCTTTCCACTCTTTCCTGGTCCTTTCCACTCCTTACTTATTCCTACTCCTTTTCACTTTTTAAAATAAATACCACTCTTTCCCACTCCTATCTATTTTTGTTATTATTATTTACAGTAATAATAATAATTATTATTAAAATAAATACTAATTATACTAATTGTTGTTAACAATAATTATTAATATAATCACAGTTATTATAATAAAAATTATTAATTATTAATATTAACATTAATATTAATATTATTAATTACTATTAATTATTATGATTATTATTATTATTATTGACCAGAATTATTATTTTCATTACTATTGTTAATTATTATTAATATTAAAATTTTTTTATGATTTATTAATACGTCTAATATTAATTAATAATTACTATTATCATAATAATTAGTAATAATTATTATTTACTATTATTAGCGACTATTATTAATTCATAATAATATTAATAGCAATTATTTTTAATAATAATTATTAATGTTAATAATTATTTTTTATTATAATTGATAATTATTATTATTCTTAGTATTACTAATTCTTATTTTTATAATTATTAATTATTATTAATGTTAGTAATTAGTAATTTGTACTATTATTAATATTAACATTAATAATTATTATTATCATTAGCAACCATAATAATAACTATTATTAATATTAATATTAGCTACTATTGTAATTATTAGTAATATTATTAATAATAATTATTATCATAATAATTACAATAATTGATATTAATATTAATAACAATGATTATTATTACTATTAATATTAGTTTTAATATTGATAACTATTATTATGAGTATTAACAGTTATTATGATTATTATTAATTGAAATTATTATTGTAATTATTGTTGTTAATTATTATTAATATTAATAATTATTATTATTAAATATTAATTATTGTTGTTATTATTAATCAATAATATCATTGATGAGAATTATTTTTAATATTAATAAGTATCATTATTATTATTAATTAATTAACTTTGAAATGATAATTATTAATATTAATAATTATTAATATTAATTATCAATATTAATAATATTAATGACAAATTTTATTATTTTTGTCAATATTATTAACTATTATTTTTATTATTACTAATTATTATTAATATTTGTAATTAGTTATATTTATTATCATTGATATTAATAATTATTATCGTTATTGTACTTAAAAGTAATGATAGTAACTATTATAAATACAATCATAATTACTATTGTATTTATTACTAACATTTGTTAATAATATTAATCATTACAATAATTATAATTATAATAATAATTAATTGTTATTAATATTAATAATTAGTAATAATTATTTCTATTAATATTAATACTAATATTAATATTAATAGGAATTATTTGTAATTATTATCTTTATTATTAATTAATACTAATATTAACATTAATTGTTTTAATATTAGTAATAATAATAATAATAATTTAATTATTAATTATTAAGCAATAATTAATAACATTTATGATTATTAATATTACTTATTATTATTAATACTATTACTCATAGTAATTATTGTTCTTGTTATTATGAATCATTGTTTTTATTATTCTTAATTATTCTTAATATTAGTAGTTAGTAATTTTATTATTGTCAATATTTATTATTATTATTATTATTATTAACAGTAATAATAATTAATAATAATTAATATTATTATTATTTTAATTGTTACTAATATTCATTAATAATAATTATTGTTACTATTAATAATAATAATAATTTTTACTAATAATTATTTTGTTTATTATTATTAATATTAATAAGAATTATTAGTATAATTATAATTATTAATTATGATTAATATTAATAATTTTTATTATGATTAATTATAATTTTTATTATTAATTAATAATTATATTATATTATAATAATTATTAATAATTGTTATTATGTTACACAAATTTAACATAACTAATATCAATACTCCTACTCTACCGTTCGTTCCCATTCCCACATACAGCAAACAAGACAAATTTGAGTTTACCTTAGCAGCAAAAAGGTCGGAA
The DNA here is from genome assembly GCA_029747015.1 of Carnegiea gigantea. Taxonomy (NCBI): domain Eukaryota; kingdom Viridiplantae; phylum Streptophyta; class Magnoliopsida; order Caryophyllales; family Cactaceae; genus Carnegiea; species Carnegiea gigantea. The sequence goes on from JAKOGI010001199.1 coordinate 96,413, forward strand.
TCAGATTCAGGCAAGATACGAAACGATACGGTTTCGGGAGCGAGATGACAGAACAGATGGGCCGACTTTGAGGGTCGGGATCTCAAGATGCTTTTGACCAGCAGTTTTCACGAAGAGAGTAGCATGAGCAATGACAGAGAGAGAAACAGGAGTCGACGACATGTGAGGGAGAGAAGTAGCGTTTGCATGCCCCCTCTAATGGCTGCATCTCATGATTTGCAACAGATAAACGCCCCCTCTAATGACTGTATCTCATGATTTGCAATAGATTTTCATTTCTTGGACTCTTCTTTCAGAAAATAAGGGAGAGCCGGACTGTGAGGGAGGCGAATGGGAAAGAAGCAGAAGCCTCTAATTTTGCTGCCGTGTATCTCATGTGAGGGCTTGAGAAGCCTCTTAAGTAAAGAATTAATCTCATCCATCACTTTTAAATCTAACAGTTCAAATTAGCAGCTCTCATCTAAAGGATACCTCTCACTCAAATGATAGCTCGCACTTGTGTATACACACACGTATACACACGCGCACGTACACACATATATATATGTACATATATATATATATATATATATATATATATATATATATATATATATATATATATACATATATATATATATATATGTGTGTGTGTGCACACACACATACACAGATATATATATCACATCATCATCATTTTCTTCAGATTTTGGTTTCTCTCCATTTCTTAAGACAATTGTTGTTGATGATGTATGTAATTGGGCGTACTCTTATTAGAAGAGGCACCTAACATATTTTACTTGGAGAAAAAAATCAAAGCTTTTGGCAATAATTTTGCAGATATCAATTTTAGGAGCTATTACTCCATTCTTCAATTAATATACGACATGGCTGACTGTGGTCATTAGTTATCCTAGACATGAATAAAAGTTTTATAAGATTGCTTAAGGGAGTGGGATATTACATCTAGTGAGTAATATATTATGTTTGGTGAACATTTGTATTATATGTGGTGAGTATCAAAACACATATATTAATATGGAGTTATACAGACTTTTATGTTACCTTTAGAGCCGGGTAATAGGTCGTGTCGGGTCGGGTATGTGTTCGTGTCGAACTTAAACGGGTTGAGAATTCCTCAACCTGAACCTAACCCGTTTATTAAACGGGTTGAAAGATCTTGACCTATACCCATTTAATTTTTAAATGGGTTGACCCGCTTAACCCATTTAAGATAGACAGGTGAAGTTCAGTCGCTTAATTAACTATTTACGCATTTAATATTTTCAACTAATATGCAATTACAGTGTTAAAAATTAAGTTTACATATCACATTAAATAATTACTCTTTGAAATTCCCCATATTCGTCATAATTCACAATTTCTAAAAATTCTTATATTCTGAATTATCTAAAATTTTTATATTCTTAATTATCTAATAAAAAGTAAATGGATAAGTAAAAAATGAAAAAATGAGTTAACTTATTTAAATCATTTAATATAAACGGGTTAAATAGGTACTTTTTGTGTCAAGAATCTTAACCTGAACCTAACTTATTTAATTAAACGGGCTGAACGTGTCAACCCATTTAATTAAACGGGTCGAAAATTTATACCCAAATCCACTTAACTTCTGTTGTTATATCGTCCACCGGACCCACAAATTGCCCTCACGTACAAAACACAAAGAAAACCGCCGGATTTCGGCTCACTAAAAATGCCCTATAACTCACTAAAATATGCTGCTGTGCATCCGGTTTCGTTCACTAAAAATAATGTACAGCTCACTAAAATATTTTAGTGAGTTGAGACACAATTTTAGCGAGCTAATACGTATTTTTAGTGAGCAGGCATACCGAAACTAATGTATCTTATGTACCTAAATTTCACTTAGTAAAAATGCTATATAACTTATTAAATATGCTATTGTACTAAAAAAGTGTTATTGTGAATCTGAAACTCACTAAACTATATTCTAGTTGTCTATATTTTTTTTAGTGAGCTATGATATTTATTTACTGAGTTAGTCTATCATACAATCGGTTGTCCAGAACCAATTATACAATCGAATTTCAGCTCACTAAAAATGTATAGCTCACTACAATACTTAGTGAGCTGAGGTGCAGTTTTAGTGAGCTCATACATACTTTTAGTGAGCGGATAGATCAAATCAATGCATCTTATGTGTCCTAGGTTTCACTTAGTAAAAATTCTATGTAACTTATTAAAATGTGCTATTGTACTAAAAAAAAGTGTTATTGTGCATCTGAAACTCACTAAAATATATTTTAGTTGTCTATATTTTTTTAGTGAGCTATGACATATATTTAGTGAGTTATGACATATATTTAGTGAGTTATGACATATATTTAGTGAGTTGAACTATATTTAATTAATTCACTACATTTCTATTATACTCACAAAATATAATACAAACACCCTTATGGCATAGTAAAAATGATTGAGCGGTAACATAACCCAAGAACTTCACAATATTATTTGCTGGTATCTATACTACTCTTTTTAGTGAGTTATGCTATTTATTTAGTGAGCTGTGATAGATATTTGGTGAGTTATAAAATATATTTTGTGACCAAATGATTTAGCGTGGAATACTAATCATTCATAATAAAAAATGAGTGAACAAACAATTTTAGTTAGCACATATACTTTTTTGTTCATATTCTAAGGTATGATATATTTGTCTTTTAGTGAGTTATGGCTTATATTTAGTGAGGTATGATATACTTTTAGTGAGTTGGACTATATTTATATTATACTAACTAAATATGTATAATACGAATGCGCTTATATCATAATAAAAGATAATATAAATATTTCTTACTAATATTGTAATGCTCAATAAATATATTATATAACTTACGAATGCGCCTTTGCCTTTTGAAATACCAGTAAGATTACACAAAATTCTAACATAATAATCAACATCAACAGTCTCAGCAACAGAACGATCTAATATAGATATGAAAAATGAAGTATCATCTGCAAAAACAACATAATTTTTGTAGTGAGTTATAATGCATAATTGGTGAGCACAATCTTCATTCTAATGAGCCAAACGCTTGTGTTAGTGAGCAGAAATGCTCTGTGGTGCAAGGTAACAGATTTTTTATAGTAAGCTATTGTTTTCCCTGTTATGCATAAGATTAATTATAGTAATTATATTTGGTGAGCAGAGAACTGATTTATGATTGATGAATGCAAGCTCAATGCAAGTGAGCTAAATATATTTCTTTAGTGAGCCAATGACTATATTTAGTGAGCATATAACTCATATTGGTGAGCTGTTATTTTTCATATGTACATAGCAACAATGAAAATATCATCTGGAAAAACAACCATAACATTTGTGGTGAGCTATAATGCAATATCGGTGAGCATACAGGTCAATCCTAGTGAGCCAAACATTTCTTTTAGTGAGCAAAAACTACTCTGCAGCACAGGGTATCATATTTTTTTATAGTGAGCTAAATGTATACCTTTAGTGAGCCAACGACTATATTTAGTGAGCATATAACTCATAAGTCATAACGGTGAGCTATCATTTCTCATATATCGCAAACCAAAATTTACATAATGCAATCCAGTTCAAAAATCTTGAAATTAACTCATCAAAACGTAAAACTAACAAACACAACTTTCAATCCCGAAAACAAAAACAGAGATCGAAAAAGCACTATCAAACTTGACTAATAATTCCCGTCTTATGAAGATTCAATATCAATAGTGACGTTAAGATCAAACCCAGCCATTCAATAATTACTGAACATTAAAGCAATCGAAACAGCGAAGAGCAATCGAATAATGGGGAGAATGAAAACTGTAATTTTAAAAAATTGAGGAGAATGAATTGTTTTTAAATAAGGCCAAGGCTCGACAGTTGGATGACTCAAAATAGTTATTAGTGAGCCTGAATGGATAATTGAATTGCCTATCCAATTATACGTAATAACTTACGGCGCCTTGCACGGGCAAGAAACACAAGTAGTTTGACTGAAAAACGAGTATACTGTATACGTCAAGTATTGGGTTTGTTCGGTTGTGTCGTGTGTGGCTGAAGGGAATTTTGGGGGGATAGAACTGCGGATAAGGTGGCCAGCTAGGTAACGTATGGCTTTTGGTTTGGAATCCATTTCATGTCAAAACTCAAATGCCTGGGACTCCCACTCGCTCTCCTTCTGGCTGCTCTCCTCTTAGCTCTCCTTGCCGGTGCTCTTCTAAACCAAACCGGTAAACCTTCTCTCTCTCTCTCTCTCTCTCTCTGCGGTTCTCTGCTTCTCTCTCCTCTCTCATCAGAATTGCCCTGTGCCGTCGCAGATACGCCGGAGTTGGAGTAGCCGACTGTCATCCAGCTAGGTGTGTTTGATATATCGGAATTACTCCCTTTTTTGGCCAATTTCTTCCGATTTCTTTTGCGATGATGCTTTGCCTGATTTCAGAGTTTTTCGATTAGGTCTTATTATAGGATTGTATTTGAATATGTATATATGCTCTGAAATATTATAGGTTTTATTACTCATAGGCGATATTTGAAGTAGTAAGCGTCTAACTTAGACCAATTTCTTTGCCTTCAGGAGGGCATCTCATGGCTTCAAACTCAGGGAATGAGGAGCCAACTTCTGGAAGTTCCCGTGAGTGAAGTTACTTATTGACATTTTTTGTTGCTAAAGCTACGGTTTCCCAATCCACATATGTCGTTGTTGTCAAAGTCATCTGGGCAAGTGTGCTGTCTGGCCATTTCTTATTATTTCAAATGAGGAGGCATTTACGCAATTTTTAGCGCGGTCGCATGATATGTAACATTGCTGGGACACCTGTCAGAGATGGGGAAAAAATGAGTGTGCAAAAATAAATTTGAAAACGTCAAGGTGGGAAAATATTGAGATGATGTAATTGCTTCTACTTTGTGCGTGCGTAATGAAAGTAGCTTGATGCAGATCATATTTGTTGTGTTTTTGGTTTCCCTTCGCCAGGTGACATTGGATTGGATTGTCTAAATCTTTGGTTTTCCATTTGATTTTTTACTGTTTACCATTGAAAATTTTCTATTGAAGTGGTGATAGATTTTTCATTTGATTATTTGGGATGATGGAATGGGCATTAAAGGATAAAGGATAATTGATTCCCTTGATAATTTTAGCCCTTTCCTTTACTCATAGTGTAATCAATTGGATGGGGGGAGAGGAGGGAGCAGAAAAAGGGAGGAGGAAGAGGGGGGGGGGCGAGGGGGTTGAGAGTCGGTTTGCGCTTTAATAGGTGATAATGATATTCAAGGGTTTCAAATGCAATTTCAGTTGCAGTATTGCAAAATCGCTCTAATGCGACAACCATCTAACATATTTTGATGCAATGGTCACTCAACTTCAAACCCTTCCGATGTAGCTGTTCCACGACTTTTTGAATCTATGAATGATGACGATGATGATTATGATTGTTGGTGGTGGTGTTACTATTATTGTTACTCTTGTGCTTCTTGTTGGATAACACATATGGTGCTTTTTGTCATTTTTACATTCATGCACTACACCAGTAGCTGAGCACTTATTGTAATTAAACATCTAGTTGAGGAGCTAACCACTAATCACTTATGCCTAGCAGCCAAAGGCTAACCAAACGCAAAACAAGACAGCTGACCATTATCAAGCCAACTAATTTTGCTGGACTCATCCCTAAAATATTGGCTGGCTAAGTGATTCGTGGGCTTACTTTGGGTCATTATGCTGTAAGGAAAAAGCATAATTTTTTTAAAAAAATTTCGTGGACCTTAGTTTCCCTACCATGAAACAGCGGCCGCTCACCAGGTGGATGCGCTGTGGAGGCATTATTGAGTTTGGAAATCCTCGCTTACAGCATATGCTCAAAAGTATTATTAGTAAATCTTCTCTTGTTAGTTGACTGAACTTTCATAATGTATAGAAAGTATATGAGAATCCTAATTGGGACGACATTTGATTGACCCAAAGCATTTTAAGAATCCTAATGTTCAACTGGTCGATGATATGGTGATCAGCAATTATGGTAACCACACCGAGGGCATGCATGCAATGCATGAAGTAATAGTACTATGGAGCATAATGATCTTCAATCTGCATTCTTAGAGGATGCATGAAGCAATTTGATGACTGTTGATATATCTCACTTAGGTTTGCAAGAGGGTTACTAGCTGATATTCTTTGGAAATATGATTGCTTCATTTCTTTTGCAAGTCTATGTTGGCATTTTGTGGATTGTTTTTGTTTTAAGCTCTCTTAGATATTATTTTGTTTTCTTGTTCCTATATTATGTCTGTTGAAGGTTCTGTTCTTATTGTAAACCAGCCTTAGTAATTTCAAGATTTTGGTCTGTCTTGTTGTCTACTTGTCTGCAATATCAATCCTTCCATTTAGGTTTTGTATTTGTTTATGTTATCTCTGCTCATGGTTTACATGAAAGTGTGTTTCTTTCCTACCTTTTTTAATGAGCAACTATGCTTCTTGACCTAAATACAGATCCCCAGGAACCCAAAAGTTCAAAAGTAGAAAAATCTTCCGATGAGCCACAATCAGGGCAAAAGACAGCATCTACTGCACCAGGAGTTGCATTTCCAGGAAATCCTTTTGATTTCTCAGCAATGTCAGGCTTGCTTAATGTATGCTACCTTTCTGTTTCTATAGTCCTTTCTTTCATATCTATGAACTACACAATCTAATCATTGCATATTAATTAAGCAAAACTCCAACTTGCATGTTGCAACCCGAATTCCAGAATTTTCCCTAAAGAATGCTAGTAATTGAAATTGATTTCTTTTTTGCAAAACCCCTTCCGTTAGCAGCATTACAAGCGACTAATTCCTAATCTGATTATAACTTATGTTACTTGGTATTTAAGCTATGTTACTCGGACTCCACTATTGTTGAAGTATCAGACATGGGTGTCATGGGCTTGGCAATTTTTTTAAGATGCTGTACATTTTAGGTCTAAACTGAAGGGTCAAGTGTTCCTACCTATGTCCGAATGTCGAGTGTCCAACATGAGTACTTGACGCAAAATGAAGAGTCCAAATAACATAGCATTTAGTGTTTTCCTAGGTTTCTATTCTTGTGCTTATAATTCTTTATTCATTCGCTGTGATAAATGCAGGATCCTAGTATCAAGGAATTGGCTGAGCAAATAGCTAAAGATCCTGCTTTCAACCAGATGGCTGAACAACTACAAAAGACCTTCCATGGTGCTCCTGCTGAAGAAGGGGTCCCACAGTTTGATACACAGCAATATTATTCCACCATGCAACAGGTGATGCAGAACCCTCAGTTCATGGCCATGGCTGAGCGCCTTGGTAGTGCTTTGATGCAGGTTAGTCTTCTTTTTTAGAAAAGGTATGTTTTTGCTGTTGCACACCTCCTACTACAAGCTGCTTGTGATATTCTTTTAGGATCCGTCAATGTCTAGCATGCTTGAGAATTTGGTTAATCCAGTCCAAAGGGACCAGTTAGAAGAACGAATGGCACGTATCAAAGAGGATCCTTCTCTGAAGCCCATTTTAGAAGAGATAGAGAAGGGTGGTCCTGCGGCCATGATGAGGTTTAACCTGTTGGCTATATATCTTGTTACTTCATTTGTTGTCCAACCACTGCCATATGACATTACGTTTTCATTCCCCTTCCCCTTTTACCTCTGTTATCCCATTTGCACTCCACTTCCGTCATTTCAGGTATTGGAATGATAAGGAAGTCCTTGAAAAACTGGGTGAAGCAATGGGTCTTGCAGTTTCTGGTGGAGCTACATCCTCTGAGTTGCCTGGGCCTGATGAGGCAGAAGCTGGGAATGAAGAAGAGGAGTCAATTATTCATCACACTGCTAGTATTGGTGACGTGGAGGTGAAGATAGGCCCTCTAAAAAAAAAAAAAAAAAGAATCCCAAGTGGAAGATAAATTTCTGTTGCTAATTTTTTGACACAGTTCAATCTAGGTCTAGAATGCAGAGGAAACTTGCATATCTGTTGTGTTAGGTGAAAGGTGTTTGACATTTTGGTAAGCCATAGCTTATATAAATCGCAGTAAGTGGAGTATAGTTTGTGGATAAAAAACTTTTTTGCGGAGTCATTGTTCGAATCCGGAATGCCTTCTTCCAGTTTATTGTAAAGCAATCTAAGACCTTAAAATCTAGTTATTGTATTGTAGGGTTTGCGGAATGCTTTGGCTGCTGGTGGTGACAAAGACGAAGAAGATTCAGAAGGCAGGACTGCGTTGCACTTTGCTTGTGGATATGGTGAGGTATGGTAGATCCTCCTCAACACCTATCTGTGTTTCTAATATCTGATTGAGTTCCTCAGAAGAGAATAGAAATAAAGAACAAAGGCTAAAACATGAACCTAATTTTCTAAAGCTAAAGCAGGCAACGTAATTTATTTTTATTTCATAGCGTAATGGTTACTTGTCATATTTCAGGTGAAGTGTGCCCAGGTCCTTCTTGACGCTGGAGCTAAAGTGGATGCATTGGATAAGAACAAAAACAGTGCCCTTCACTATGCAGCTGGGTATGGGAGGAAAGAATGTGTAGCACTGCTACTGGAGCATGGGGCTTCTGTGTAAGTCCAAATTAGCTTCTGTTCTCTGCTGTCGGTTGATTCAATGTGTTGCTGGTCTCCTAAACTTTGACTACATTGTGATTGTACAGTACTCTTCAGAACCTTGATGGTAAGACGCCAATTGAGGTAGCCAAACTCAACAATCAACATGAGGTTCTCAAACTGCTCGAGAAGGACGCATTCCTGTGATGTGATGTTTAATGGCATGTTAACTGGGGCATCGTCTTATGCCAGGGAAGGCTGTGCAATTAGTAGACAACATCCAATTTCAACTTGGATTGGGATGTCCTGCCGCAAATAGAATATTCTCAACATGCCATTTGCTGGGATAGCATGAGTTGACGTCTGTTATTTTGCTTCATGTGATGCATTTACTATAGAGTACCATGGTTGAACCTTTTGCTCGCAAATCTTTCGTCACAGCATGCGCTGTTATTTGTGGTATTGCTGTTACAAATGTCATTTATCATTATTTTTTTGGTGGGGAGGGGGTTTCGGTATTTTACATTTAGCCTTGAAGAAAGTCTTTTTGGGGTTATATTTGCATTGTTACAGGGGGGGGGGGGGGGGAAGTATTAACTTTTTTTTGTGTGGATCTTTCTACAATACTAGAAGTTATTAATAATCGGGATGCTATTGCTGGTGTCAATCCTCAACCTCGACCTCGTGTGCCAACCAGTGGGGGAAAATTTAAAAGAGGTGAAAGTACAATGATTTTTATTGCACCATTTGCATTGGTGAACGGTGATCCATACTCTTGAATCAGAAGTGTGGGGCACTCTTTCTATCATCTCACAATCTAACTTCTTGTCTTCTCTATAAATCTTATTGATCACCAATTTAGATTACCAAATAAAATATTTTTCGTAGACTTTGCCACTAAACATATTTAATTAGTTTTAGCTTTTTCTTTGGTATTATTATTTGTGTGAACAAGTTGTAAAAAAATAATTTGTATATTTTTCGAAAAATTGAATAATTAATCTATAATAGTGAATTTTTTTAATGAGTATAATTGCAAATTGAATATATGAAATACCATACATCAATATAATAATTTTCATTAATACAAGTAGTCCCCCGTACAATAGTTCGACTTCAAAAAAATTACAATAGCTTAACTAGAAAAAAACAAGAAGAGTTGACTTAAACTGAATACAACACATAAGTTGGAATTCCAAAAAAAAAATAAGAGTTCGACTTAAAAAAAAAATACAATAGAATAGTTCAACTAAAAAAATACATTACAAATGTAATCATGACCTATGTCTCTGTTGCTTCCATATTTCTCTAACCAAGCCTAAAGACACACGATGTGCGTCTCGAACTGCTATTTTTCTACTTAAGTAAGCCGCATAGCATGGATGAATGTCACACAGAACACTAGGCTCCAGAGTTGTTCCATCACACGTTCATAATCGAAAGCAAAGTCATACGAATCTCACTCATCCTTAACAATCATATTATGGAGTATTGCATATGCTTTTATTATTAATGCCGTGACTTTCTCCGTCATGTATTGAGTAGGGCCATGAACTATGGCAAAGTGAGCTCGTAGCACACAAAAGGCTCGTTCGACATCCTTTCTAACTACCTCTTGGCGTTAAGCGAATAATTTTGTCTTTGGACTTTACGGAAGGGAGATAGTTTTCACAAATGTCGCGATTTTGGATAAATACCATCCGATAAATAGTATTCGATTTTATACTTATGATCATTGACGATATACTCGCATTTTGAAGCAAAATTTTGATGCAACTCATCAAACACTAAGAAATGGTGAAGGACGTTTATGTCATTAATACTTCCTGGCATCCCAAAGAAGGCATGTCATATAAATTATCATTACCACATAAAAATTTAACATTAACCTAAACATTTAGTAACTTAACAATGCACATATAAATTACCATTATAATTCAAAATTTTAGTTGCATATATATGTTAACCAAAACTTAACTTGATTAAGCTTGTCATTATTTATTAACACATAAATACAACAATAATATTAAGAAAAATAACAATAATTTTAACATTAACTTGCAATTGGAAGAATGATTTTCAAATTGCTTCACTTGATGGATTAGTTGAATTGCGGTTCAAATGTATCTACAAAAATTAAATTAACAATAATGAATTAATTAAAATATACCATTAGAAATTTCATAAACAAACATATGAATATCAATAAACTCTAAAGTTGAATCACTAGAATTACTTACAAAATACCAAACTTCCGTCTTTTCTTCGCTTTGCTAACAACCCTCTTTTACCACTTCACAAATTTTCCACAGAATGTGAGATTGAGTTTTTTTGTGTGTGATTTTTCACAAGTGAAATGTAGTATTTACAAAGCATTAAAAAAAAAAAAAAATGCAAAGACCAAGAATTAGCTATTGGCAGCCTGAGCAACAACTCTATTTTGCCAGACGAGCTCAATGGTCACATTTGGTCCTTCTTCCTTTTTTCCGCAAAAAAGTCATCGATCGCTTTTTTCTTTAAAAAAAGCTGATGGCTGAAAGTGAAACGCTGCCGTTACACTAATGAGCTGGCCAAAAAAAGGAAAAATGGGAAGTGGGTGGTGATAATTTATGTTTTATATGTGATTTTATCCTTCATTTTATATTTTTAAGTCATTAGAATATATTTTAATAGAGAACAATGCATATTTAATGTGATTTTCAGGTGAAAATCAAATAAAGGAATTTGGAAACGAAATTGATAAACTCTACTCGGATCTCCCACATGTGTAATGCCTAGCATCTAAGCCTAGGAGATCCAAAAAAAAAAAGAAACAGGCGTTTGGGCTTATTGGCACAGCCTGAAATGGAACTATTCACCAATAGCGGCCACAGCCCGCATCATCACCCAGCAGCTCCTTCATCTTCTCCTCCAGTCTGCTCCAAGGTTATTACATGGCCCAGTGGCCCAAGATGCTTCAGCGCCTCCCCCCAAAAAGCCTCTTCTCTCACTTCCTACATCCCAGTGTGCCCTGTGTTTGAGCATCGAGGCTCAACCGGGTGATCCCAGTCAAGCCCGCAGCCCATCCGCCTAACCTACAGCGCTGTCAACTTCCTCTTGCACTCCCCTTTCGTCCGGGCGTGCCTCCTACACTCAGCCCATTTCTCCAAGCATTAGCTCATGTCCCACCAGCTGAATTTTCCTCTTTTGGGCAAGACCTAGTCAACCATGATTAATTAAGATTAATTTTGTGCTTTAGACTAGCCAATTTTCATGCAATATAATAGCCAAGACCTAATTGAAATTAATTTTTCATTAATTTTTGGGCACCAAAAGTGGTTGGATTTTATCTATAAACAGGGTCATGGGTTGGAGCAATTCTTGCCTTCACTTATCCACTCATCCAAGCATCCAAGCATTCTTCCACTTTCCTATCTTCCATCTTTCAATTTTTAGAGTCTTTTGTAAGACAAAATCATTTGAGTTAAGGAGTTTAGAAGGAAAATAAGCTTTATTAGCTATTTATCTCTTCTCCTGTCGTGTAATTGAGTACTAAAGTTTGGGCATAGAAAGTGATATAAACCAACTTCAATAGTATTTTCACTAATTATGGCCGGTTAAAAGTATTCTTGTCAGATTAGGAGGGATACTTGATAATAGATTTTGTCTTGCTAATTTCTTTTGGGGGTTATTTTTGTCTCTTTAATTACATAATTTTAGTTTATACTTGAACTTAACTTATTCATGCATCTTAATACTATTGTTTATTCATGTTGATTACAATAGTTTAATTTGCTACCTCAAATGAATATTAGATCTTGTAGGCTAATATGATGTTATGCAATTGGGCTTTAGATTATAATTGTTGGAATTGAATAATTTATACTAGAAATTAGATGAGTTACGTCTAAAAAAGAATAATTCATGCTAAACCACTAGATAAATAATCTCATTTGATAATTATAATCATCTTTGTAATTAATAGCCTAATGCTTGTAGTTTAAGTTGAATAAGAGACAAATTGAACCTCCATTTGAATTTGTAATTTAATATTTGCATTAATGGTGAAATCCAAAATCCTAGATCATGCTCTAATCCGATTTCTCTCTACTTGACACATTTATTTTTCTTTTGTTCCTTTAATTCATATGGATAATTGAACTCTTCAATTGACTTATTCTTTGTAATTGGAAAAGTTAAAGTTTGAGATCACTATTGTTCCTCGTGGGATCAGCACCCTACACTCGCTGGTCTACAATTAATTTTCTGCACTTACAAGTAAAAAGAGTTATAAAACTAAACATAAAATCCACTTCAAATTTTTGGCGCCATTGCCGAGGAACGAATAGCGATTTTCAAATTTCCTCCTTCTTTTATTCTTTTTATTTTTTTTCCCCTATTTCCTACTAATCTAACAGTTTTATTTATTTTCTTTATTCTCCCCATCCCTTTTATTTTCATTGTTTCATTTTTTTTTAATTCCCCAATCCCTCCAAATCTAACCATTTTATTTTTGTTCTTCTCATTCCTTTCTAATTTAACTATTTTTCCCATTCCTCCTAATCTAATCTAATCTAATCTAATCTAATCTGACTCTTTTATTTCTGTTATTCTATTTATTTTATCTAATCTAATAATCCCCTTCCTTTTTATTTCCTTTATTCTCTTTTCTTTTTTTTCCCCTTCCATTGGATCTTTCTTTTACTTATTTATTTATTTATTTATTTTATTTTTTTCTTTCTCTTCTCTGTTCTTCTTATTTCATTTGGTGGTTATTGTGGTGATGATTTCACATTCCTCTCTTGATTGCTTGTGGGTATATGGATGGTAGACATTTTTTATACTTAGAACTTAAACAATAAAATCCTGAAATTGAACATTTTCTTGGTAAGATAAGAGCTAAGAAACATGAGTCCCAGAAAAAGATGGCTAAATAATAAACCCCACCACCTAAGTAATTTAAGTAGTATTTTACTCCCGCTACTTATGAGTCACCTACAAGAACCTGTATGCCCATTGTTACGGAGACATTTGAGATTGTACATTCCCTTATCCAAATGCTCCCGTCATTTTATAGGTCAGAGTCTGAAAATCCTTTCAAGGATGTTGATACTTTTTTAGAATTTTTTTCCACTGTGTTTTTGAATAATATCTCTGATGATAGTCTTTGCTTATGACTTTTCTTTTCTCTTTGAAGGATAAAGCTAAAGCTTAGTTGAACACCAAGACAAATATCATCACTTGCAATCAAATGCAAAAGGAACTCTTAAAAAAGTTTTCCTCAATTGGCAAATTGACTACCTTAAGATGTTTCTATAACCACTTTTTCACAAAATAAAATGAGCAATTGTATAAAAGTTAGGAAATATTTAAAGAGTTGTTGCGAAGTTATCCTCACCATGAGGTCCATATGTGGCAACTCATCCAGAGTTTTTATTTTGGGTTAGATGAGCTTAACAAGCAAATGGTTGATGCATCTTATGGTGCTAGTTTCTTGTATAAGACTTTCGAAAAAACTTGGGAATTGTTTGAACATTTGAGTGAAAATTTACATTTGCATGCTACTTTCTCACCATCTAATTTGCCTAGGCAATTGGGAAGTAAAGGAAGGATTTATGTGGTTTCACATTCAATTGACATTTCTAATAAAGTTGATGCTTTAACTAAGAAATTTGATCAATTGTTGTGCATGAACAAAGTGTCTAATATCCCTTCTATGAAAGATGTATATTCAATTTGTGCTAGTTCCATGCATGCTTTTGTTGACTATCCTTGTGTTGGTAAGTCTGATTGTGTGACTGAACAAGTGAATGCTGCCCAAGGATTTCCTCTATCTAATAATCCATATTCTAATACCTATAATCATGGTTGGAGAAATCATCCTAATTTCTCATGGAGGTCTCAAAATATTGAGAATCCTCAAGTCCAGTCTAATAGACCTACCCTCCTCGTTTCCAAAACTAGAGATATGCGGATAATTTGCATTCAGGTACCCTAAAGTTTTAGTCATTAATATTTTCAATTATGTGTTTTTAGAATTAATATTCTAGTACCTTGAAATTTATGTAATTTAATTTTTAAGTACCCGATTTTTTTTCTTGAGCCCCTAAACTTTCAAAATTTGCATTTTAACCCCAATCCTTAAAACTTACTTTTGAATATTTTAGATTTGTGCATGTGTAATTTTTCTCATTAGTAATACTCAAGGTCTTCTTTCATTTGGTATTAGGGCCATGTGACCAAAAATAATTAATATTCTTAAGCTAATTAATTGTGTTTAATGTTTGAATCATCACCTACCTGCCCTGTTCCGAATTATTTGCATATTGTGCACTTTCCAGAAGGAACCACTTCAATAGCACCTCGATTGAACTATATCTCTGGTATAGTTTTAGAATTAAAAGCTGAATTAGCAAAAACTAAGATTGAAGTGGAGGAGGTTAAAAAGCGATTATATGTAATTCCACCTTTCTTTAGTTAATGGAATTACACATAGTGAAAAATCGACTCTAAGTATTGGTACTCCATTTCAACATAGATGTCCTTTCCGAAACTCAAAAAACAAAAATTAATTTTCTTTGCATGATATAATAATTCAAAAAGAATTATGAAAAAAATCAGATGAAAAACCATTTGAAAAGGCAGAAAAAGAAGAATAGGATGGAGTATAAGCAGTGTAATCTTGACAAACTACATGATACGTTTGAGAAAGAATAAAATCTAGAAGAGTTAAACAAATCACGGGTGCAATTATTGATAAACAAGACGTATTAGCTGATAATAATGAAGAGACAAATAATATCCAGTTAGAAGAAGACATATATTAGCAGATGTACCTAATTAAGATAGAAGATCTTAATGTGGTACCTTTAGAAGTAATTAAAAAGAAATTGGATTAAAAAAATATGGTAAGATGGTATTTGAAGACGAGGTTAATGAGATTGGAGAAGAGCTCGATAGAGATGAAATTGACTTCAATCTAGTTAACAGTGTAGTTCTTTAAACTTGAGGAATTTGGTAAACCTTCTAGAAGAAATACCCATTTTATGAGACCTAGATGCGTTTCAACAGGACGTACAACTAACTTTTCTTTTGGGTTTATTCCAAGGAAAACTTTGACCTTTGAAGAGATTGACCTTACCACAATTAACCAAATCGGATATATCTTAAACATTGATGGAGCTTGTAATAGAGAAGAAACATTTGGGCGCTGGAAAAGAGGAATAAATAGAGTCTTAAATCTAAATACCAAATGGACTGTAACATATTTCTTAAATTATGTCGAGCATAGTTTTTTTGATACTATAACTGACTGGTATGATTCTTTAAATGAAGATGGTAAACATATAGTAATAATGATAGAAATACAAACTGCAATGTTCAAAAAGTTTTTGCAAGGAAATCAAAACTGAGTTTATCGGAACTTAATTTTGAAGAAAAAACAAGAGAATGGCAAAGAAATATTAATAATACGGAGTTATGGGATATGTGACATAGCCAATAATATTATAAAATTGTGCATGATGAAATTAATCTTGGTATTTTCTATAATTGCCAGATCCGATAGATTCCATAATTAATGAAAAATACATTGGATGGTCTGAAAGAGAAAATGTTATTGACACCCTTGATTCAAGAATCTCTTATTTAAGAAAATGGGTCAATGATCAATGCCTTGATCTCCAAAAGCAAAAGAAAATTAAAAAGTAATTTCTAACTTGTTGGGATTCACCTCACCAATGGGGGAAAGAAACCTGAAAGGAGAAGAAAAAAAAAATTTTATAAGAAAAAAAGCTTTAATAAGCAAAGGACAGAGAAATATAAAAAAATATTATAACAAACCAAGCACTGAAAAACGAAGATCTTTTGAAAAAATAGCTTATTTTCCTAGGAAGCCTAGATTAATTTAAGCTAAGTGAGGAAAAGGCACTAGACCTAACCCTAAATAACAATAAAGGAATTGTTCAGATTATACTAGAAGACGAATATAAAGAGAGTGATTATGAAGAGACCAGTAATATGATGGAAAGTAGCTCAATTAGTCTTAATGATCTTCAAGGAGAAGAGTTTGTTATAGACAAGGAGTCAAAGGAGATTGGGTCCTTCCTATAATTCAAAAAAACATGATTCATAAAGAGTCCGTCTTTCCATTAAAAAACAAATACGTATGTAAAATGATGGAAGGAGACCTAGAAATCAAAGATCGTGAGTATGATGTGGGAGAAGTTAATCTCATTAATTAGAAAAACATCCTTAGGCATAATAAAGATAGAAAGTACAGGTATATTCATGTTGGAAGTGCCTTAGTCCAAATCACTCCATTACAATATTATGGCAAAGAGATTGATCTTTATGCTTTGCTCTGTGATATTAGGCATACCAAATTTATAATCAAATTATCATAGGAATTAAGACCAATTTATGTAATGGATCAGTACAATTCAATTGTCAACCTGGATATTATGTAAGCCTAAAAGATGAATTTGTTAAAAACTTCTTATCTTTTAAGATAAAAACAGCTGAGATGAATATGAAAAGAGGAGGATATCTACTAAGAATATTTTAAAAAATTATCTACAAATTAGATAATATTATAAATCCCAAAAATAAGGTGACAATGATAGAGGTAGAAAAATTGAAAACTCCTACTCCAATGCAAAAGATTCAAAGGATAAAGTCCAATCTATAGGAGATAAAAAATAATAGATCGTGGATAGCTAGCTCTGCCAACCCTACAAAAATCAATAACAAAAACGTGATAAAAATTAATGAGAATGATGAAATTATTAAGAAGCATGAGCACAAGATCAGAATAGGGAGAAGGGTCTTCATCAGCTAAAGAAGAGCTTAAAGAAAAAGATGCAATTAACATGGCCAATGAAATGAGTAGAATAACCTGCAAGACATATTGTAGACCGAAGTATGAGTGTAAATAGAAAATTCATTAAGTACAAAACAAAAAATGTTAGTGAACCAATCTACAAAGACGAATTAGTCAAAAATATGACTATGGAGATATGCTATGAAGTTACCAATATAAATCTTAATAGTATTTATAGCCTAATAAATATATATCTAGAGGATATAATAAATATGAATTTTGTAGATAGTGGTTATTCTGTATGCTTTGCAAAAAGATCATTATTTTCAGAATTTATGTGGGAAAGATTCAAGAATCCTTTACAAGTAAGGATAGCTGACAATAGCATTATGAGCTACAATGACGCCATAGAAGAGTTATCTATAGAATTAAAAGGAGTTTAATGGATTATGCTAGTTCTATGGACTACTAATAAGCCCTCTCATGATATGATTATTGAAAATAATTTTCAGAAATTATATTCTCCAAGCACATAGACCACAAACCAAATAATATTCACAATTAATGGTTACTCAATTCCTATTAACAAATTAAGTAAGGCTTACACTGATCAGAAAATTGACTTTACACACAACCAGCGTGGTGAAAAGGTAATGCTTGCATAACGTGAGGTAGCGCTAACAATCTCATTAGTTGAGTTATCTATTAAAGAGCAGATTGTCGAATAACAAGAGAAATTGTGCAAAGAACTCTACCCTGATAATCCTCTAAAATTTTAGAATAAAGATAAAACATTTGCAAAGATTACTTTATTAAATCCCAACACTATTATTTGAGCTAAACAAATGGTGACATTCAAGAATTTGATAAATAAATCAAAGAACTTCTAGATAAAAGATTAATCAGGAATAGCAAGAGTGGTCACACCTTTTATGGTAAGAAATCATGCTAAGAGAAAAGGGGAAAAGCAAAAATGGTAATCAGTTACAAAAAACTTAATGATAATACTATCTTTAAAAGTTATTATACTCGTAACAAAACAGTCCTTTTCAATAGAATTCAAGGAGACTTTTGGTTCTCGAAAGTGAATTTCAAAAGCAGATACTTGCCATTAAGTCTCATTTTATGCATATTTTTTATGTTTTATTAATTTATTTTATGTTATTAATTTGTCTAATATTCATCGTTTTTACGTTATTTAGGAAATAAAGGTTTAACTCCAAACTTATAAAGAAATTAAGGTAAAAGAAGGCTGAAGAATTGATACTACAATGAAGTGATAGGCAGAGTCAAAGGGGATGCCAAGACTCTAAGAGCAATTCCCCAAGACTAAGTAACCCATTTGCAGTACGCCTCCATATATCACACACGACATGAGCATCATCCAGCAGAGATCTCCTCACTATTTTTACGCCACTTAACCACATCTCCTCCCTATCTTCACGCCTCTTAACCTTCTTCTCATGTCACCACCAGTGCAATAAATAAATCACACCATTCATCAATATATATAATCGCAGCCACCCTCATCATCTTCATCACACACCCACACATACACTATCTCCCTCTTCATCATACATCCTCATCATCACATGCTAATCATCACCACCATCACCATCAGAAGACACCAACGTCTATAGCATCTCCGTCATCATCAATTGTCATTTTCATCACGTTGATTATCAAGCCAAGTAACATTGTTCCTTTGCTACCTTTTATTTTTTTAGTTTAGTTTAGTGTTAAAGATGAATTCTTTGGATGATTTGTGTAATGTAATTCCTAATATAATTTTCTTATACTTACTATAATCTATTTGAAATCATGCTACATTAATTATTTTGAAACAAGCTTTATGCTTTATTGTCTAATTGATTTTTTATTCCATGATTCTATAATGATTTGTATTTATTATTTATAGTATTTGTGTTAGATTAATTAGAATGCATGCTAATTAGTTTAAAACAAATTCATATGATAGTTCAAAGGGCTTTAGTAGTTAAACACTATAGTCTTTTAGGCACAACTATCTCCCTAATTGATCATGCATGACTCAAACCAATTCCTTTTAATTAGGTAATCATGGTAGATCTTTGTTAAATCAATTTGCTGGTAAATTGATTAGAAGACATCAGATGATATTTTTCTAATACTTAGTGCTCTAATTTGATTAAATTCTTGCACTAGTGCTAGGGTTATCAAAACTAGTAGGGCTTAGATTAAGGCTGGACTTAAATAAACTATAATATAAGGAAAAACAGAGATGATCCGCTAGTGGGTGCCTTATAGAGTCTAACACATGGATAAATCGATTTGTGTATTGATGATAAATATTAATGTGCATGGCGGATGTAGATTATGCTAATAGTTTTTCATAAATTTGGTATATTTAATAATTATTTGTTGCTTTTTAGTTAATTTCTTTAGTTTGGGAATTTTAATTCTTAAATTTGTAGTTTTTAATACTAATTTCGTTTACTTCCACCCCCCAAAAGAGTAGTCTTTTAGGAGTATCTTGATAATTTTAGATCAGTTATATTTTAATTTTTTGGTGTGACTAAAATTTTCAGATTTATTTTCTATTCTATTTTACCATTTATTTATTAGTTTGTTAGAAATTAGGCTACAAATAGCCCCTTTTGTATTTTGTCACATTTCATTGCATTTTATTGTTTATTCAGTGTCCTAATTTTCTACTGATTAATTTCAGAATTTTTGGGGAATGATTTCATAATTTTTCAGAATTATTTCGTGAATTGAATATGTGCAGGTTTTTATTTTAATAAATTTGAAAATTACATTTTTAATTTTTACTTTCAGGTTTTAGGGTTTTATTAAGTCTATAAATTTATATTATAAAATCTGGGTGAGTTTATTATTTATTTTTGTATTTAATTAGGTACAGTTTATTGTTTTTCTTTCAGATATTATTTTCTGTTTTAAGTTTCTGATTTTATGTTCTGTTTTATTTATTTTTCTGAAATTAATTAAATATAATTCTGGAAAAATAAATTTATGAATTTGCATAATATTAATTGAGATTTTTTTCTTTAATTATTGATATTAATCTTCTGCTTGTTAGTTTTTTGTTTTAATTTTCAGTTAATAGTGTACGATAATTTTCTGTTTTTATTTTTCCAGAATATTTAGATAATGTATTTTCTATTTTTATTTCTAGAATTAGCTTAGAATATTTAGGAGTTTTATTAAGAAATTTTCTAGATTTTTTTGCTTAAGTTGGATTTATATAAATTAATTTGGTAAAATTTAAATTAGATATTAGGTAAACTTAAAATTTATATCTTTCTCCGTGGGATCGACCCCTACTTTCCTATACTTTAAATTTTATTTATAAATCAAGTAGTGGTTTAATTGGTAGCTCTACGATAAGCTCTATAAATTTTAGCGTCGTTGAGGGAAGAGAAAATAAAATCGTTAGTTTGCTTCTATTTAGTTTTACCACTTTTATTGGTTTGTTTTAATTCTAGTATTTTATTTTTGTAGGTTGTTTTAGTTTATGAGATTAAGGAGTGGTCGCATGATTGAAGAGAAAAAGAAGCATATGTTTGAGGTGTTCGAAAGTAAAAGAAGTCATTCTGAATCTATAAGCTCCGAATCAGTAAGTTGTGAAGTTATTAAAGTTGAGATGACTATTTTACATGAATTTACTGTACCTAATTTGGAAACTCAAGCTTTGTCTATTACTTATCCGATATTAGACCGAGCACTGAAATTGAACTATGGATTTTTAAACTTACTGTCTAAGTTTTATGGATTGCGTGATGAGAATCCATATCGCCCTATTAATGAGTTCATTATTACATCTTTGACCATGCAACCTGAGGGCATCACCCAGGACCAAATTAGGTTGAGAGCCTTTCCTTTCTAAATTCAAGATAAAGCTAAAGATTGGCTATATGACATGCCCCCTACAACATTTACTACATGGAATTAAGTTTATAAGGCAATTTTAGAGAAATTTTTTTTTTCCACATCTAGAATTGGGTCTATTACAAAAGACATATGTGGAATTAAACAAATGAATGGGGAAACTTTCCATGAGCATTGGGAACGTTTTAATAAATTATATGCTAGTTGTCCCCAATATCAAATTTCTGAATAATTATTGATTCAATATTTCTATGAAGGTCTATTACCTATAGATAGAAATATGGTGAATGGTGCTAATGAGGGGGCTTTGGTTAATAAGACTCCAGCATAGGTTAGGGAACTGTTTATTATCATGGAGCAAAACACTCAACACTTTAGAACTAGGGAACCCTAATTTAGGAAGGTCAATGAACTTAGTTCAGGTTCATCTGTAGAGATCCAGTTGTCTCAGATCAGTGCTATGCTAAACAAACTAATCACTAGAGAAGTTAAGAAAGCAATGGTGTGTGGTATTTGCTATTTAGAGGGACATGCTACTGATGCATGCCCTACACTTCAAGGGGGTGATGTGAATGCTACGTTTCTAACCAAGGCCAAAGGAAATATGATCCATACTCCAATGCTTACAATGAAGGACGGAGAGACCACCCTAACCTTATGTATGAACCTGGCAATAACCCTCTAGGTTTTGACCAACCATTATGTCAACCATCTGCTCAGGATAGAACAAATTTACTTTTACACCACGTTATAAAAAAGATAGATGACTAGAAAAAGGAGATCGACACTAGGTTTCAGAATATAGAGATGACTCTTAAACATGTCCAGGAGAGACAAACTGCTACTGATACCATAGTTAACAACCTCCAGGCCCAAATACAACATAGGTTGCCATCTCCACCATTGCAGAACCTAAAAGAAAATGTGAGTGCCATGACACTTAGGAGTGGGAAAGAGTTGAAGGAACCTAGGAACATGAAAGAGAGGTCAACAAGCCTAAACCTAAACAAGATCAAAGTATCACCTCTAATGTTATAGAAGTAGGTGAGGATAAGAAGGAATCTTACAAGCCATTACCACCTTTTTCTAGTAGACTGGGAGGGAAAACCCCTGAGGTAAATGAGGCAAACCAAGAAATCTTAGAAATATTTAGGAAGGTAGAGATCAACATTCCTCTCCTAGATGCCGTAAAGCAAGCGCCTCATTATGCCATGTTCCTTAAAGAGCTTTGTACTGCAAAATGTAAACTAAAAGAGAACGAAAAGGTAAGTGTGGGTGGAAAACGTATATGCTGTTTTCCAAAAGAAGCTTTCGTTAAATGTAAGGACCCAGTGTACTCCTTGTAAAATTGGAATCCTCCCCTTTGATAGAGCTATGCTTGATTTAGGAGCTTCCATTAATGTGATGCCTATGTCCATTTATGATAAACTACACTTAGGAGAGTTAAAGAAAACTGATCTAATTATTCAATTAGCTGATAGGAGCAATGCATACAAAGATGGAGTTTTAGAAGATGTCTTAGTCCAAGTAAATGAGCTTGTTTTTCCTGCTAATGTTTATGTATTGGACATGGGTGATTCATGCCATGATATTCCCATATTGCTTGATAGACCATTTCTTAAAACATCTAGGGCAAAAATAGATGTGCACGGAGGGACATTGACTATGGAATTTGACGGTGAAATTATTAAGTTCAATATTTTTGATGCTATGAGATTTTCTGATGATGTGAACTATTTGTGTGCACTTGTTACGATTGATGAATTATCCCAAGATATTTATGAATTGTCTCATGAGGATGAATTGTTAACTATACTTACTCAAGGTTTGGATCAGTTTGTGCTTTAAAATGTGCCTTACCATATTAATAATGAGTTAGTGGGCAGCATAGAGTCTTTGTTGTAATTGCATGTAGTTGACAGACCTCGAAAGTTAGAATTGCTTGAAAGTCACACGAAGATGCTACCTCTCGCATTTCAGCCCCTAGGTTAAAACTAAAACCATTGCCTGAAAATCTTAAGTATGCTTACTTAGGGGATGATGAGACCTTACCTGTTGTAATCTTTGATACACGTACATCTGAACAAAAGGTTAAACTTATTAGGGTGCTTAGGGGACATAGTGAAGCGTTAGGGTGGACTTTAGCAGACCTTAAAGGACTTAGCCCTACATTTTGTTCACATAAAATCACATTAGAATCAGATGCTATGCCTAAGAGAGACCCTTAACGAAGACTAAATCCACAGTTCAAAAAATAAATTCTAAAGTGGTTAGATGCTGGAGTGATATACACCATCACCAATTCTGAGTGAGTTAGTCCTATCCATATGGGTTCTAAAAAAGGGGGAACAATAGTAGTGCAGAATAAGGAAGGTGAGTTAATACCTATTAGAGTCCAGAGTGGTTGGAGGGTGTCCATTGACTATAGAAAGCTTAACAAGGCCATAAAGAAGGATCATTTTTTATTGCCCTTTATGGACCAAATGTTAAAGAGATTAGCTAGAAGGTCACACTATTACTTTTTTGATGGATATTCAAATTATATTCAGGTCCCTATAGCTCCTAAAGATTAGGAAAATACCACCTTTACCTGTTCTTTTGGCACCTATGCTTTTAGAAGGATGCCATTTGATCTATGTAATGCTCTTGTTGCATTTCAAAGATGTATGATGAGTATTTTTTCTAATTTTATCACCAAAATTATGGAAGTTTTCATGGATGATTTTACTATACATGGTGATTCATTTGATGAGTGCTTGCATCATGTTACTTTAGTGCTTAAGCATTGCATTGAGACTGATTTGGTGCTTAACTTTGAAAAGTGTCATTTTATGGTGGAGCATGGAGTAGTATTAGGGCATGTAGCGTTATCCAAGGGATTCGAGATTGATAAGGGTCAAGTAGACATCATTCAATCTTTACCCTATCCCAAGTGCATCAATGAGGTGAGGTTATTTTTAGGTCATGTTGGATTTTATAGGAGATTTATCAATGATTTTTCAAAGATTGCCTCCCCTTTATGTGCTTTACTTACAAAAGATGATTTATTTTATTTTAATGAGGACTATAGGAGAGCTTTTAACCAATTGAAGTTGAAATTGACAATCACTCCTATAGTACAACTAGGCCTGTCAGTTCGGGTGGGCGAGTAAAATACAGGTTGGATGTATTCAGGTTTAGGTAAAATACGAGTTGGGTGTATTTCGGGTTCGGATAAAATACTGGTGAGTATATTTCGGTTCTACGGGTTTCGAATCAACCCAACGGGTTTGAAGCGCCTTTTTATTGAATTATTTCTTTTTTTGTCAAAATCAAAAATTCGGAATATTTATTGCTTAAAGTTGTTTATATTTAATGAACATGCATTGTAATTGTAATTTCTTCAAAGAATACCAAATATATCCAAACTTTTCAATATGATATATGAAATTCATGTGCGAGTGGGTAATGAGCCACGTTTGGATGGGTTAGCCCATATACTAAAATATTAATAATTAGTCAGGTCATTCATTGGTCGGCTCATCTAAAGCATGTTAACGAGTCAGAGTGGTTCGACCCATTAATAGCTCGTTTAATAATTTGATGTTTCGTTAATTAACCTAACATTATCTAATCAGGCATGCTTTATTAGTATTTCGATCCTAACACGAACATAAGTTGGTCCATTTCCCAATATTACATCAAATTCAAGACCAATTAGAAGGAATCCAAATGAAAAAAATATTATATATGTGCAAAGATATTATAATTATCTATTAAGTATAAAATCAAAATTTTAGATTATTATTGAATAATCTTATTTAAAATGTGAGGAGAAGTATTCATTTTACCAACAATATAAGGGTGTGACTCGCACATTTTCAATTCTAAATTATTTTTCTTAATATTAGAGTTGTTTCATGGCCATTTTCTAAAGTTATACCATTTATAAGTTGCACATGACATTGTCTTATGGAAAAAAACGGGAACTATTGTCTAATTTGCAAAGGGATGTGATAATTGTATACTGTTTCTTTAAACGATTTGTTATAATGAAAAACATTTATTGTTAAGTGGAAAAAATTAAAGAAAATAAAAAGTAAGTATATAATATTCGGGTCGAGCGGGCGGGATTGGGTTCAAGTCGGGTTTGACCCAAAAAATTGCGGGTTTTTCGGGTTTGGTTTCTTTCGGGTTCGGATTGAGAAAATCGTGTTCAAAGTCCAAAACTTTTGGGTGGGTTCGAGTCAGGTTTTCGGGTCGGGTCAATTTTTGCTAGGTCTAAGTACAACCCACTAACTGGGCCCTGCCTTTTAAACTGATGTGTGATGCTAGTGATAAGGCAGTAGGGACAATCTTATGTCTTATGTGATCTATTATGCTTCCCGAACTCTAGATCCAGAACAGTGGAACTACGCTACTACAGAAAAGAAAATGTGTGATGTTTTTTTTCTCTAGGAAAATTTCGTCCTTATCTGCTGGGTGTTAAAGTTATTGTTTATACTGATCATTCTGCTATTAAACATCTGTTGAGTAAGAATGACTCAAGACCAAAATTGATTTGATGGGTCTTACTACTGCAAGAATTTCAATTGGAAATTAGAGATAAGGCAGGAGCTAAAAATTTAGTAGCTGACCATCTAAGTAGGCTAGACAATGGGGAGAGTAGTAATCCATTTAGCAATTATTTCCCTGATGAGACTTTATATGCTATCACTAATAGACTGCCTTGGTATGCTTATATGGTTAATTATATAGTAACCAAAATCTTTCCTAAAGAGTTGTCTAGAGCCCAAAAGGAGAAGATAAGAGCTGAATCTAAATATCATGTTTGGGATGAGCCATATTTATGGAAATTTTAGGGGGATCAGATTATAATGTGTTGTGTAAATGACAGTGAATTTTATTCAATTTTAACTTTCTGTCACTCTTTTGAAAGTAGGGGACATTTTGGACTCAAAAGAACGGAACACAAAGTTCTTGCATATGGATTTTATTGGACTACTATTTTCAGGAATGCCGGTAAAGCATGCCAGAAGACAGGTAATTTATCAAGAAGGAATCAAATGCCTCTACATAATGTGTATGTTTGTGAGATTTTTGATGTATTAGATATTGATTTTATGGGACCTTTTCCCCCTTCTTTTGGTTTTACTTACATTCTTATGCTTGTTA
Organism: Carnegiea gigantea; assembly: GCA_029747015.1. Lineage (NCBI taxonomy): Eukaryota > Viridiplantae > Streptophyta > Magnoliopsida > Caryophyllales > Cactaceae > Carnegiea > Carnegiea gigantea. The sequence continues at coordinate 122,803 of JAKOGI010001199.1, forward strand.
ACTATGTATCTAAGTGGATTGAAGCTGTGGCTACTAGAGCTAATGATGCTAAAACTATGGTGAAACATGTTAAATATCTTATTCTGCATAGATATGGAGTTCCTAAAGCAATCATTAGTGATAGGGGAACACATTTTTGTAATAGAACCTTAGGTACCTTGTTAGTCGAATATCATATAACTCATAAGGTATCCATTGGTTATCATCCCCAAATAAATGGTCAAGCTGAAATCTCCAATGAAGAGATGAACGGCATATTAGAAAAGGTTGTTAGATCAGATAAGAAAGATTGGAGTCTTAGATTAGATGAAGCTCTCTGGGCCTATAGGACTGCATATAAGACACTTCTAGGTATGTCATCTTGTAGATTAGTTTTTGGTAAAGCATGTCATCTCCTTGTAGAACTACAACATATGTCATATTGGGCTGTAAAGCAGTGTAGTCTAGATTATGACCTAGCAAGGGAGGAGCGTAAGTTGCAATTGCAAGAATTAGAAGAGATTCGTCTAGAAGCCTATGACAATTTAATGATCTACAAAGGTAAAGCTGAAGCTTTTCATGATGTTAAGCTTAGTAGGTAAGAATTTTAGGTGGGTGAAAAAGTGTTATTCAATTCAAAATGGAGACTCTTTCCTTGTAAGTTGAACTCTAGATATCTAGAACCTTTTATGGTAGTAAAGACCTATCCACATGGTGCTGTTAAGATTAATCCTTTGTTACTAACAAAATTTTCAAGGTAAATGTTCATAGGCTAAAGCACTTCTATTGAATTCCAAGAGTACACAACCACAAGAGGGGGGGTGAATTGTGGTGGTCGATTTTCGCCTAATAACTGACAAACAACCGTAGCACTTGATTGTAGAGATTGTTTGTAAATCACAAACAACCTTACGCCTTGTTTGTAGCGGTTGTTCTCAATTGATTCAGTAGCGAAATTCAAAGTAATAAATGCGGAAATAAAGCACACACAATTTTTACGTGGAAAACACCTCTAGCCCAACTGAGGTGTGAAAAACCACGACCTACCTCGTGTAGGATTTAACCACTTCACTAACGGGCTGAAAACGTTACAAAAGCAACACTCCTTGTTACAACTTGTAACCCACGTAACCTTCTTCCCTAAGACAGGTTACACCACGTCCAATCTCACCAGATAGGACACGTCCAAAGTCCACACGACTGAGGACACACTCACTCACTTTCTGTTCTGAGAACAGGGGTACAAAACACCTTACTGGGGTGCTTCTGACTTAAGCAGATGTAAGGTACAATGAAGTCCTATTATGCCAAGAAATTGAAAGCTCAGTTAAGCACAATCTTCTCACGGTTTTTCTCTTTGAAATTCAGCTCTAAAAATCTCTTACTTCTTTGTAAAAACCGGATTGTCAAATGGGAGAGAGAATTTCAATATTTAAACGCACAACCCAACGGCTATTCTTTTTAAAAGATAGGGAAAATCCTCTATTTTTAGTCGCTTAGAAGATTCACCAAAGATTTTCAACGGCTAAGAGAGGAGAGAAGATTTTCTTAAAATATCTTGGCCGAGTAATCTAGCTTGAAAAGAATAAAATCTTGATTTATCCCAAATTCAATCAAGACCTAAAAATAAGGGATAAGAATCTTTCAAGAGAAATCTTTAGCAAAAACGGTTTTGCAATTTTTTTTTTTTTCAAATTCAAAACAAATCTTTTTAGATCTGGCAGCCAACCGAAGCAAATTTCCAGATAAGACTGATGTAGCTGCTGTAGTTTTTGAGAACACCCTAGGCACCCTGTTTGCAGGGTTGTTTGGAAATGGTGTCCCAAAGCAACTTTTCGAAAACCGTTTTCAAGAAGTGCTAAAAATGATACTTTCAAGATTGGCATATTAACAAGAGTCTAAAAGATAAAAACTAAATTAACCAAGACTCCTTGTAAGAATTAGTTGTCTTGTCAAGAGTGAATATGCTGCTCCAAAACACCTTGGTCACCTTGATTCCTTGGGTGATCTTGTGTAGCTGAATGTTCCTCAAGACTTAAACCATATGTGTTGTTTGCTGATCTTGTGTCACTGAAGCTCGGAACCTGTTCCTAAGACTTGTTCTCAACATTTAGCCACCAGGTTAATAAAATATCACAAACAGCGGTGTAGGAACAACGATGTATTAGGCCCTGTTTGGAGAGCTTGTTTGGAACAACATTACTTAGACAAATATGTTACTCTTGGATTTGTTATCATCAAAACTAAATATAATCAACAAATTCCCCCTTTTTGATGATGACAAACCAAGTGACCATATTGACAAAATTAAAAAGCTTAACAACGTTTAATGCTGATAGGGATCCTCTAGGTGCTAGGTCATAGAGCACGTCATATGGTTTTATTCATATGGTCTTATTCCCCCTTTTGACATCATTAAAAAGCATAAACAACAGTATGAATGCAAGAAAAGAAATATAGAGCATAAGGTGCAAGAAGCATCATTAAGGAGATATTGCATTAAAAACAGTACAATGCCAAAAACGAAGATGGGAGGAGACAAGAGAACAGCCTAGAGAATCAGGTTGCAGGGGGTGGTCTCGTTTGCAGAGGAGGAATGCTGGGGGCAAGAGTGGAGAGAAGGGCAAGCAATTCCTCATGGCGTTTGGCGGAGAGGGCTTGCTCCTCAGCAAGAGCAGCCTTGACAGCTGAGAGCTCATCCTTGAGGCAAGCATTGTCCTCAAAAACAGCCTCAAGTTTGATGGAAGGTTGCCTAGAAACAGGTGGTCGAGGTGGTCAACGACCCTGTTTGGAGACTGACCCTTCGCCAACCTCATAGCCACACCCGAGCAGAGTGTCAATCCCAATCTCATCAACGACTTGGGCCTCCACTCGCCGTGTGAGCACTATCCCAAGGTGCTCAAACACCCTTGTCAGCAGAAACCCATATCCAAGATCATGGGCCCGGGTGGTGTTCGCAATTCGCCCTATGTGGCGAATCATGATTGCAGGGAGGTTGATTGGTTCCTCCCGATCCAGTAAGTCCACCAGGCATTGATCGAGGGCATCAGCTGAGTTTCGCCCTTGACCTCGCGGAATTATGTTCTTGATAGTGAACATAAACAATAGTTGGTGCAGGGAGGTCATTTCACCCTTCTTAACAGAGAGGGGTGTTCTCAGGCCCTGTTTTTGACTGAGGCGTTGGGACACCTCTAGGAGCCTGGCTGTTTCTAGGGCTGTTTTGTCTTCCCTCACATACACGTCAAAGCCTTGGGAGGGTACTCCCAAAATTTTCCCAAGTGTGGGCGCATCAACCTTAATGCGTTGCCCATTCACAAAACTAGTCACCACCCCTTCGGTGACACTGCAGTTGGCGTAAAACTCAGCCAACTCAGGCACAGAACACCCCAGCTGGGTGTTTGCAAACAAGTCGAGCCAGCCTTGAGCGCGCAACTTGGTCAGGAACACCCCCAGACCCTGTTCCTCGAAAAAGCTTACATTCACTACCTTCCCCCTGACGACATTGCGCTTAAACAACTGCGCATGTTTGTCAGACATAGGAGAGGGAGTGAACTGCTTTGGGCATTTGGGGGCAGGAACAGAGGTGGTAGCTTCTGGTAGGGGGGCTGTTCTGGGCTTTTGCTTGAGGGGTGTTTTTGCAGGAGAGGGCTTCACAGCAGGTTTAGTGGTTGATTTTGGAGGGGCTTGTTCTTCAGAGGACTCGGAGAACACCGGTGTCCCTGTTTGAAGGTGGTGTTCTCAGAGTCAGAACTCGAGAACCCTTCGGTAGAAGAGGAGGAAATCTCCCTCGATGACAGGAGCAGAGGGTTTGGAGATATGGTGAGAGGATTGAAAAGCTATTCTCGCAGATTTGCGAGAAGGCTTGGAGGATTGTGGAGAAGAGGGAGTTTGAGAGGGCTGAGACCTTGGTTGTGGCCTTGTTCTTGGCGTTCTGCTACGCCTGGCCACTATTTTCACCCTTTTCCTTTTCTCTCCAGTTTGAGCGACCGGAGTGGGGGTTTCAGCCTCAGGGAGAGAATCCTTCTCTAAACTCTCCTCTGATGTCTCATTTGACTTCCCTTGGAAGTCGACATTCAGATCCTCCACATACACACCTTCGACAGGGGCAGCCCCTGTTTCTGTCGCTGTGTCAGGAAACAACCCAGAAGAACAGGGCTCAAAATTAAACCCTTTACGGGTTTCCAAGAGTTGGTCTTGAGACCCCGATAGTGTACCCTCTGACTCAACTTTAATGGGACAAGCAATTGTCCCTACAAGGAACACCAATTCCCTTCCACACTTGAAGGGAATATCATCTATCCCCATTCCCACTGATTGTAGGGACAAGCTTTTCAGGAATTTGAAAGGCTTGTACAGGATTGGGCGAGGGGGAGCAGGGATTGAGGATGCAAGAACGAGGGCTTTTGATTGAGAGGAGTTGTTGGGAGCCATTGTTGCTAGAAGAGAGAGATTAGGGTTTAAGGTTTTTGCAGGGTTTTCAGGTTTTGCTTGAGTGCGAGATGAACGGCAGAACTGAGAACAGGGCATATAAAGAGAGAGAGAGAGAGAGAGAGAGCACCCAAAATCTTTAGAAGATTTCTCGATTTGCAACGGGTGTGAGCATTAAAAGCTTGTGCCTTGGGAAGGAAAGAAAACACATCGAGCAACCAAGGGGCGTACCCGTTCTCTTCGTTATGCCTGTTCTTTGCCGTCTTATCTTGATTGGACTTAATGGTATTAAGGCGGCTCCAGTACATCCCCTTATGCTGCACTAAGTGGATAAGTAGAGACAAAATGCACGCAATTCGAGTGTATGCAATCACATCCGTTGTTAATAAGATTTGCAAACAGGGGGAGAGAACAGGGTGTAAAGGTTGATCTTACCAAACCCAGTTCATGTTCTGGAAACAGGTATCTCAGGGTGTTCTCACCAACCCTAGTTCCAGTCTATTTCTCTCAAATTGATCTCTAGCTAGTGCCTTAGTGAATATATCAGCAATTTGATTTTCCGTTGTACAAAAATTCATAGAGATTAAACCCTTTTCAACATTATCTCTCAAGAAATGATGTCGAATGTCAATATGCTTTGTTCTTTTATGTTGACATGGATTTTTGGCAATGTTAATTGCACTTGTGTTATCACAAAAAATAGGAATGCATCCAGTGTCAACACAAAAGTCCTTAAGCTGTTGCCTTATCCACAACAGTTGAGCACAACATGAAGCTGCTGCAACATATTCAGCTTCTGCTGTGGACATGGCAACAGAATGTTGCTTCTTGGTAGCCCAAGATACCAAACAAGGTCCAAGAAAGTGAGCCATACCTGAGGTACTCTTTCTATCAACTAGGAATCCAGCATAGTCAGCATCAGCATATCCAACAAGATCAAAATTGCAACCTCTAGGATACCATAAGGCTAAATTGGGTGTATGTTTCAAATATCTTAGTATCCGTTTCACAGCCTTAAGATGAGTTTCCTTAGGATTAGACTGAAAACGGGCACATAAACCAACACTAAAAACAATATCTGGTCTACTAGCGGTTAGGTATAGGAGTGACCCAATCATGCCCCTATAGAGTTTCTCCTCAACTGAGAGACTCCCATCATCCATAACCAACCTGGTTGAAGGAGAAATAGGAGTGTCTACGGGTTTGGCCAACTCCATCCCAAAATGCTTAAGTAGCTCCTTGATATACTTTTGTTGATGGATCATGGTGCCGTTTGGAGTTTGCTTGATTTGTAAGCCTAAGAAAAAGTTAAGCTCACCCATCATGCTCATCTCAAACTCACTCCTCATCATATTTGAAAATTCATTGCATAAATCATGATGAGTTGCACCAAATATAATGTCATCAACATATATTTGGACAATCAATAAATGTTCCCCCTTAGATTTTAGAAACAAGGTATTGTCTACCTTGCCTCTTCTAAAATCATTTTCAATTAAAAAACTTGACAACCGTTCGTACCAAGCTCTAGGAGCTTGTTTTAGGCCATAAAGAGCTTTGTCAAGTTTGAAAACATGGTTAGGAAATTCACTGTTTTCAAAACCAGGGGGTTGTTTGACATACACCTCTTCTTTAAGGTATCCGTTGAGGAATGCACTTTTCACGTCCATTTGATATAGCTTGATTTCCATATGAGCTGCAAAGGCTATTAAGATTCGAATAGCCTTAATTCTAGCAACTGGTGCAAAGGTTTCTTCATAATCGATCCCTTCTTCTTGATTATACCCTTGAACAACCAGCCGTGCCTTGTTCCTAGTGACTGTTCCTGACTCATCCAGTTTGTTTCGGAACACCCACTTGGTTCCAATGATTGTTCTCTCTGCAGGTTTAGGTACAAGGTGCCATACTTTGTTTCTTTCAAATTGATGGAGCTCTTCTTGCATTTCCGTGACCCAATCTGAATCTGCAAGAGCTTCATTCACACTCTTTGGCTCAATATTAGAGAGAAAAGCATAGAAAGCACAGAAATTCTTAAGCTTAGACCTAGTTTGCACTCCACTGTTAATATCAGATAGAATTTGATCAAGGAGGTGCGAACTATAGTACTTCCATGGTCGTGGAGTAAGAGGATCCACAGACCCATGCTCTACTCTAGTCGTAATATCAAGCTTACGATCATCTCCTGAGCCTGTTTCTGCACCTGTTTGTAAGCCTGTTCCTGAAGAACATGGTCCCGAACAGGGTTCAACGGTGTTTCCCCCTGTTTGGTGTTCACCTTGCCTGCTGTTCTGAGGAACACCTTCAGGAGTTGTTTTCTCCATGGTGTTCTTACCTCGTTTATTTTGGAGCAACACTTCTTTTCGAACAAGACCTAATTCAAGTTCATCTTCCTGTGCATCATTCTCACTCAACAAGTTAGATTCATTAAAAAGCACATGCACACTTTCCTTAACACACAAGGTCCTTTTGTTAAAGACTTTGTATGCCTTGCTGTGAGAAGAATAGCCAAGAAATATTGCCTCATCACTCCTAGGGTCAAACTTTCCTAAGGCATCCTTCCCATTATTATGCACAAAACACCTACAACCAAATGTTCTTAGGTGCGTAATATTGGGTTTTCTGCCCTTGAAAAGTTCATAAGGAGTTTTGTTCAAAATGGGTCTGATCATGCATCTATTTATAATGTAACATGAGGTGTTCAATGCTTCTGCCCAGAAATACCTAGGAAGACCACTAGCAATAAGCATTGTTCTGGTCATGTCTTCCATGGTGCGATTTTTGCGCTCAACCACCCCATTTTGTTGGGGTGTTCTTGGAGCTGAGAAGTTATGATCAACACCATGTTCATTACAATAGTTGATAAAACTTGCATTTTCAAACTCAGTTCCATGATCAGATCTCAAGCTAATTAAGGAGTGTCCTACTCTCTTTTCAACCTTTTTGAGAAAGGCAATAAAATTCTCAAAGGTTTCATCTTTGGATGCCAAAAATAAGGTCCAAGTAAATGGAGAGTAATCATCCACTACAAGAAGCACATACTTTTTCCCACCTCTACTAGTTATCCTCATGGGACCACACAAATCAATGTGTAATAATTCTAGAGGTCGGGTAGTGCTTACACATTTTTTCGATTTAAAAGAAGATCTGACTTGTTTGCCTTTTGCACAAGCTTCACATACCTTGTCATCATTAAATTTGATGGAAGGTAGTCCAATAACCAGGTCTTTTGAAACAAGTTTGTTTAAAAGAGTAAGGCTTGCATGACCTAGTCTCTTGTGCCAGAGCATTATGTCATCATTCACAGCACTCAAACAAGTCAGGTTGTTTTGGGGAAGAGTGGAAATACATACTTTGTAAACATTTTTGTGTCGCTTCCCCCTTAATACGACATCTCCTGTGTTGACATTGACAACCAAGCAATGTGTTCGTGAGAACACCACTAGGTTGTTCTTGTCACACAGTTGGGACACACTTAGTAAATTATGCTTTAAACCATCAACTAAGTGCACATTATCAATTGAGTGGGAGAGAGTTTTACCAATGCTACCTACACCGACAATTGTCCCAGACTTGCCGTTGCCAAAAGCCACGCTCCCACCGGTTGAAGCTGTAAGTGAGAGAAAGTTTGATTTTTCTCCAGTCATATGCCGCGAACACCCACTATCAACATACCACAGCTGCCTGTTTTCAAGGTTGTTTTCTGATCTGTTTGACAGGGTGTTTCTTACCCTATTTGCTGGGTTGTTTGTGGGGTTGTTCTCTCTCACTTCAGCCTGCAAAACAAATCACAGGTTAGTTTTGGGAACCCAGATCCACTTGGGTCCCATTCTTTTAGACAAGTAAAGCTCATCTTTTCTAATCCAGATTTGTTTCACATACCTTTTATTTTTTTCAATGACATACCTTCTCAGAGGACATGAATATCGATAGTGACCAGTTTTACCACAATGAAAGCAAGTAATGTTTTCAGGTAATCCCACATACTTTCTATGAATTGGGTAAACTGTTCGTTTAGGCTTATATCCAAGTCCCTTTTTGTTTCGACTATGGTGAGTGTTTAACCAATCAAGGGCTTGTGAGGACTTGTTCCAGCGCTTGGTTGTAATAAGCTCGGTTTCCAGTTTTTCTATATTAGCATGCAAACCCTTGTTCTCCCTGAGCAAGGACTCAACCATTCCTTCCACCTCAAAGAGTTTTTCCTCCATTCGAGAATAATCTCCTTCTTTTATAAAGAGGTTTTCTTTGAGCGTATTAATATTTTCATGTAAGCCCAGTTTTTCATTTTTAAGGATCTCATTTTCTAGTTCTAGGTCTTGGACATCTCGCTTCAATTCAGCACACGTATCCATCAAGGTATACAAAAGTTCTTCGAGAGTTGCTTTATTGAGACCACGTACTTTGTTCTTGAGATCAGTAAGACTGTTTGTTGATTCATCATCTGAATCCGTGTCACTTTGTGTCATGAGAGCTACAGCACCTTCATCAGTTTCAGACTCACCTACATCCTCAGAGGAATCTCCCCAGGCAGCAAGCATAACCTTCTAGAATTGTCTTCCAGAACTGCTTGCAGCTTGTTTTCTACCTTGTTTCCTGGGGTGTTCTTGCTCTTGCTCTTCTCGAAGTAGTGGACAGTTCTTCACAATGTGATCTGGTTTGCCACACTTGAAACACCCTGTGAACTGTTCTCGGGGGGTGTTTCTGGACTTACTGAAGTCTTTTCTTTTGCTGTTTTCTTTGACCTTTTTGAAGAATTTCTTGAACTTTCTTGTCATTAAGGCCATCTCTTCATCCTCAAGGTCAGAGTCATCATCCTCTTGTGCTTTCAAGGCAAGCCCACGATCCTTCTTCTGCTCCTCTTTTTGTTGTGAGTTCTTTCTGAGTTCATAGGTTTGAAGATTGCCAATCAACTCGTCGAGGGTGATCTTGTTCATGTCTTTAGCTTCTTGGATGGCTGTCACCTTCGCTTCCCAAGACCGAGGCAAAATCCTTAGAATCTTCCTCACCAGCTCTTCTGTGGTGAAGGATTTTCCCAGGGATTTTAGCTCGTTTGTTATGTGGGTGAAGCGTGTGTACATATCCATCACGTTCTCACGATCACCCATATCAAACAACTCATATTGCCTCATAAGTAGCTCAATACGTGATTGTTTGACTTGACTTGTTCCTTCATGAGCTACTTGGAGGGCATTCCATATCTCCTGAGCTGACTCACACTCCGAGATACGTGTATATTCATCTGGACCTAGGCCAAAATATAATAGCTTCTTGGCCTTGGCATTCTTTTCCATTTTCTTATAGTCTTCACCATCAAACTCTATGGGTTCCTTGGGAACCTTCTTACCATCTTCAAGCACCTTGGTGGGAACAAGGGGCCCGTTCTTGATGAGCATCCATAATTCATAATCTTCTGCCTGAATATAGTTCTCCATCCTATTCTTCCACCAACTATAATGTTGGCCGTTGAAATAGGGTGGACGAGTAATGGATTGCCCTTCAAGGATTCCTTGTGGTGTACTCATCTTCAGAATCTCTCAAGGTGTTAGCCCTTTTGAGAGAACCCGCTCTGATACCACTTGTTGAATTCCAAGAGTACACAACCACAAGAGGGGGGGTGAATTGTGGTGGTCGATTTTCGCCTAATAACTGACAAACAACCGTAGCACTTGATTGCAGAGATTGTTTGTAAATCACAAACAACCTTACGCCTTGTTTGTAGCGGTTGTTCTCAATTGATTCAGTAGCGAAATTCAAAGTAATAAATGCGGAAATAAAGCACACACAATTTTTACGTGGAAAACACCTCTAGCCCAACTGAGGTGTGAAAAACCACGACCTACCTCGTGTAGGATTTAACCACTTCACTAACGGGCTGAAAACGTTACAAAAGCAACACTCCTTGTTACAACTTGTAACCCACGTAACCTTCTTCCCTAAGACAGGTTACACCACGTCCAATCTCACCAGATAGGACACGTCCAAAGTCCACACGACTGAGGACACACTCACTCACTTTCTATTCTGAGAACAGGGGTACAAAACACCTTACTGGGGTGCTTCTGACTTAAGCAGATGTAAGGTACAATGAAGTCCTATTATGCCAAGAAATTGAAAGCTCAGTTAAGCACAATCTTCTCACGGTTTTTCTCTTTGAAATTCAGCTCTAAGAATCTCTTACTTCTTTGTAAAAACCGGATTGTCAAATGGGAGAGAGAATTTCAATATTTAAACGCACAACCCAACGGCTATTCTTTTCAAAAGATAGGGAAAATCCTCTATTTTTAGTCGCTTAGAAGATTCACCAAAGATTTCCAATGGCTAAGAGAGGAGAGAAGATTTTCTTAAAATATCTTGGCCGAGTAATCTAGCTTGAAAAGAATAAAATCTTGATTTATCCCAAATTTAATCAAGACCTAAAAATAAGGGATAAGAATCTTTCAAGAGAAATCTTTAGCAAAAACGGTTTTGTAATTTTTTTTTTCTTTTCAAATTCAAAACAAATCTTTTTAGATATGGCAGCCAACCGAAGCAAATTTCCAGATAAGACTGATGTAGCTACTGTAGTTTTTGAGAACACCCTAGGCACTCTGTTTGCAGGGTTGTTTGGAAATGGTGTCCCAAAGCAACTTTTCGAAAACCGTTTTCAAGAAGTGCTAAAAATGATACTTTGAAGATTGACATATTAACAAGAGTCTAAAAGATAAAAACTAAATTAACCAAGACTCCTTGTAAGAATTAGTTGTCTTGTCAAGAGTGAATATGCTGCTCCAAAACACCTTGGTCACCTTGATTCCTTGGGTGATCTTGTGTAGCTGAATGTTCCTCAAGACTTAAACCATATGTGTTGTTTGCTGATCTTGTGTCACTGAAGCTCGGAACCTGTTCCTAGACTTGTTCTCAACATTTAGCTACCAGGTTAATAAAATATCACAAACAGCGGTGTAGGAACAACGGTGTATTAGGCCCTGTTTGGAGAGCTTGTTTGGAACAACATTACTTAGACAAATATGTTACTCTTGGATTTGTTATCATCAAAACTAAATATAATCAACAACTTCTATGAAGGAGATCAGGTATGCTTAGTGGAGGAGAACTAACTAGAGGATCCATGAGCACATTTGCGTCGAGCCAATGACAGTGAACAAAGGCGCTGGTCGGGAGGCAACCCAATATTTTTTAGGAAAGTTTTTAATTTGCTTTCAATACCTTATTTTCTGTTATTATTTTGCATTCATTAGGGATAATGCATAAACTAAGTGTTGGGGTGCAACTTATATTTAATTTAGGTTGCCTTGCATTTTATTTATATCCATTTTGCATTTTATTTATTCCCATTTTATTTATACTCCCACCCCAAAAAAAAGAGTCATTTTCAAGTCCTTCTCAGAAAAAATACATGAGTGTGAGTCTTTCTGGATTACTTTTTGCTCTTATATTTTTCAAATTTTGTTTTGAATCTTTCTTTAAGTAGGCTAAGTCCATAAGCTGTTGATTGTGACTTAGGAGGATTTTTGAATTTTGAGAAAATAGCGAAATTTCTTTTACTAATTTCTTTTAGAAGGGTGATCAATCTTGATCGTTTAGTTTTATTTATCCTTATTGTATGCTAAAAAGGATGGAGGTATTGGGAATAAAGCACCAAATGAGCCAAATATTGCCTACCTAATGTTATTCCATTAGAAGCCAATTTGAGCCTAATTTCTATGTTCTTAGGAAACCTTATTGAATAACCTCCATAGAGCCAAATGCCCACATGCCTAAACCCTGGGTTAACTGGTTAGGAGGCATCCTCAGTGCAAGCATGAAGTCATTATCAAGTGGAGTATTGGTGATATCAAGTGGTGTTCTCTAAATCAAAGTTACAAGTATGTTCAATCCAAATGCAAGCTAAAACCTTGAGGTATCGATGTGTTAAGCAAGATAGGAAAATCAATTAAACATAATTTATCTTACCTAAGCATGGTTCAAGGAGAAAAAGGGCAACTACACTCCCAAAGGGAGAAGATATTCGAAGTAAAGAGCAAGGTCAAAACGAGATTCAAAGGATGAATTCAAAGTGAATGATGATGGTTTCCCTGGGCAGGAAGCCCACCATGCCACTACCCATCCAAATATGCATTCCCTCTCACCTTAAGTCAAAAATTCGTTTGAAAGTCCTCGTAATTGGCATATATTAGGGTAAATGGGGTGAATAGTTTGGATTCTTTATCTTGACAAAGGAAATTAGAGTTTTTCTATTAAAAAAAAACATAAAACCTAGGTGACAACGGAATGTTTATTTTCTTGACCTATAAGGACATAGAGTATAAATTTTCATCAAATTGTTTTTTTGAGTAAGTCGAGTCTGGTTAGATTTTATGTTCATGTAAGACTTATAAGAAGGATTTAAGGATAGATTATTAGATAACCTAGGATACCGTTGTATGAGGACATCCAAAGTCTAAGTGTGGAGAAATTTGTTAAGTCTCGTTTTATGCATATTTTTTTTATGTTTTATTAATTTACTTTATGTTATTAGTTTGTCTAATATTCATTTTTTTTTTACATTATTTAGGAAATAAAGGTTTAAGTCCAAACTCATAGAGAAATTAAGCTAAAAGAAGGCTGAAGAATCGATACCGTGATGAAGTGAGAGACAAAGTCAAAGGGACGCCAAGAATCTAGGAGGAATTCCCCAAGACTAAGCAACCCATTTGCAGTACGCCTCCATATATCACACCCGACATCAACATCATCCATCAGAGATCTCATCCATATTTTTATGGCACTCGACCACATCTCCTCCCTATCTTCATGCCTCTTAACCATCTTCTCATATCACCACCATCATAATAAACAAATCACAGCATTCATTAATATATATAATTGGACACACCATCATCATCTTCATCACACGCCCACGCATACACCATCTCCCTCTTCATCATACATCCTCATTATAACATGCTAATCATCCCCACCATCACCATCAGAAGACACCAACGTCTGCAGCATCTCCATCATCATCGATTGTCATTATCATCATGTTGATTATCAAGCCAAGTAACATTGTTCCTTTGCTATTTTTTTAAGTTTAATTTAGTGTTAAAGATGAATTCTTTGAATGATTTGTGTAATTTAGTTCCTAGCATGAGTGAGTAATTTTCTTATACTTAGTACAATCTATTTGAAATCATGCTAAATTAATTATTTCGAAACAAGTTTTATGCTTTATTTTCTAATTGATTTTTTATTCCATAGTTCTATAATGATTTGTATTTATTGTTTATGATATTTGTGTTAGATTAATTAGAATGCATGCTAATTAGTTTAAAATGAATTCATATGATAATTTAAAAGGCTTTAGTATGTAAAAATTATAGTCTTTTTGGCACAAGTATCACCCTACTTGATCATGAATAGCTTAAACCAATCCCTTTTAATTAGGTAATCATGATAGATCTTTGTTAAATCAATTTGCTGGTAAATTGGTTATAAGGTGTTAGATGACGTTTTTCTAATACTTAATGCTCTAGTTTGATTAAATTCTTGCACTAGTGCTAGGGTTATCAAAACTAGTAGGGTTTAGATTAAGGCTGGACTTAAATAAACTAGTAGGGTGTCTTTTATAGTCTAACTCATAGATAAATCAATTTACGTATTGATGATAAATATTAATGTGCATGGCGGATGTAATTATGCTAAGTGTTTTTCATAAATTTGGTATATTTAATAATTATTTGTTGCTTTTTAGTTAATTTCTTTATTTTGTGAATTTTAATTCTTAAATTTGCAGTTTTCAATATTAATTTTATTTACCCCCCCAAAGAGTAGTCTTTTAAGAGTGTTTTGGTAATTTTAGATCAGTTATATTTTTATTTTTTAGTGTGATTAAACTTTTTAGATTTATTTTCTATTCTATTTTGTCATTTATTTACTGATTTGTTAGAAATTAGGCTAAAAATAGTCTCTTTTGTATTTTTTCATGTTTCATTGCATTTTAAGGTTTATTCAGCATCCTAATTTGCTACTATTTAATTTCAGAATTTTTTGGGAATTATTTCATAATTTTTCAGAATTATTTCGTGAATTGAATACGTGCAGGTTTTTACTTTCATAAATCTGAAAGCTACGTTTTTAATTTTTATTTTTGGTTTTTAGGGTTTTATAAAGTTATAAAATTATATTACAAAATCTCATAAATTTATTATTTATTTTGTATTTAATTAAGTGCGGTGTATTATTTTTCTGATTTTAGATATTCTTTTCTATTTTAATTTTCTGATTTTATATTCTATTTTATTTTTCTAAAATTTATTAAATATAATTCTGGGAATATAAATTTATGAATTTATATATTAGTAATTGAGATTATTTTTTGTAATTATTGATATTAATCTTCTGCCTGTTAATTTTCTGTTTTAATTTTCAATTAATAGTATGCAATAATTTTCTGTTTTTACTTTTTCAGAATATTTAGGTAATGTATTTTCTGTTTTTATTTCTAGAATTTGGCTGAGAATATTTAGGAGCTTTAGTAAGAAATTTTCCAGATTTGTTTTTGCTTAAGTTGGATTTATATAAATTAATTGGGTAAAATTTAAATTAACCATTAGGTAAACTTAAAATTTATATCTTTCTCCGTGGGATCGACCCCTACTTTTCTATACTATAAATCTTTTTTATAAATCAAGTAGTGGTTTAATTTGTAACTCTATGACAAGCTCTACTACAGATAAAAAATGGATGAAGAATGCATTTCTTTAATTGCATTTAGTGCCCCTCAAGGACATTATAAATGGATGGTAATACCATTTGGCCTAAAGAATGCATCTCAAATATCCCAAAGAAGAATAGATAACATCTTTAAAAATATTAATCACTGCTGTCTAGTTTACATTGATGATATCCTTATCTTTGCTAAGACCATAAAACAGCACAAAAATGATATTTTAATCATCACTCAAAGATGCATTGACCATAGTATTATTCTTAGTAAGAACAAGTGCATTTATGCTAAATAAGAAATTGAGTTTTTAGGTTTAGAGATAAAAGCCAGATAAATCATTCTACAAAAGTATATTTGAGTAAAAATAGAAAATTTTCCTAAAAAGATTGAATATAGGAAGCAGTTACAAAAATTTCTTGGATGCCTTACCTATACTTCAGGTTTCATTAAAGATTTGGCTAAATTTAAAAAGCCATTACAGTAGAAACTCAAGAAAGAAGTAAGTTGGACATGGGCCCCTGATGATTCAAAGATTGTTCAAAACTTCAAAAGATGTGTAAAACTCTTTCTGTTCTTAATTTGCCTCATGAAGGAGATGATTAATTCTTAGGACAGATACCAACAATGAGTACTGGAGTGGGATACTTAAAATCAAAGATTGAAAAAAACTCAGCAAATATTACAGTTGAAGTTTTAATAAAGCAGAATGTAACTGTCCCATGATAAAAAACGAAATCCTTGTAGTCAAAAGGGGAATTAAAAAGGTCTTAGTCTTTTTAGCCCCAAAACCTTTTCTTACTTGAACTTATTGCAAAAGACTACTTGATTTTATGAAAAAGAATTTATCAAATATGTAAGTGCAAGGGCGGCTCCTGCGTTGGCAATTATGACTTAACCAATTTTTCTTCTCTATTAAACATATATAAGGATCGAAGAATTATCTGGCAAATAGTTTAACTCGTGAACTTGCCAATGATGATAATCAGAGTAGAACTCTTGCCACAAAACAAGGAAATCCAAAATGAAATGTCATTACTACTAGAACGAGTCTCTCCTTCTAGTAAAGTCCTTATAATTTAGAATTCCTTGGAAAAAGTAAATCACGTTTTGGTATGCTATCTTTTGCCAACCTAATAACGCAAAGATTTTCCCTTTTAGAGTTACAAATTAATTACTAAAGTGTCTTTATGATATTTAAGAAAAAATAAGTTCTCATGTTTAGGAAAAATGGTTCAATAAGTCGTATACAGCCTACATCAACTATTATCATAATTATTCCTATGACGTTTGGGAATCATGGAGTATTACAATCTACTTCCCAATAGGTCTGGATGTTGCATAATTATATTTAGTTTTGATGATAACAAATCCAAGTGTAACATATTTGTCTAAGTAATGTTGTTCCAAACAAGCTCTCCAAACAGGGCCTACACTGTTGTTTGTAATATTCGTATTAACCTAGATGCTAAATGTTGAGAACAAGTCTTAGGAACAGGTTCCAAGCTTCAGTGATACAAGATCAGCAAACAACAAATCTCGCCAAACAGTTGGCTAAGTCTTAAGGAACAAGTTCTTACATTCAGCTATACAAGATCACCCGAGGAATCAAGGTGACCAAGGTGTTTGGAGCAGCATATTTATTCTTGACAAGATGACTGATTCTTACAACAAGAAGTCTTGGTTTGGTTTAGTTTTTATCTTTTAGACTCTTGTTAATATGCCAATCTTGAAAGTCTCAATTTAACACTACTTAAAACGGTTTTTGACATTTGCTTTGGAACACCAATTTCCAAACAACCCAACAAATAGGGTGCCTAAGGTGTTCCTGAAAGTGCAGCAGCCTCGACTGACTGTTTTACCAGTAAATTTCCTTTGGTTGGGTGCCAGCTCTAAAGGATCTTTTTATGAAATCCTAGGCTAACTAATTAAGTTCTAAAAAGGATTATTTTTGATTTGAAAAAGATTGCAAAACCGTTTTTGCTAAGGATCTCTTTTCAAAATTCTTATCCCTTATTTTTAGGCCGTGATTGATTTCAAATTTGGAACCGAAATCTTTATCCTTTTTTTTGGGCTAAATCTGCACAGCTATATTTAGTGGGTAATTAGTTTTTATCCCTTGAAAAATCAAATTCCCTTATTTTAGTAAAATCTTATCTTCTCTAGCCGTTGGAAATCTTATTTGAAGAAACTCCCTAAGCTGCTAATATTAGAAGATTTTGTTATCCTTTTTGAAAGTATTAGCCGTTGGGTTTGTGTGTTTAAATAATGAAATCTTCTCTCCCATTTAGATATCCGGTTTTTACACAAGAAGTAAGAGATTTCCAAAAGCTGCATTTCAAAGAGAAAAACCGTGACAGGCTTGTGCTTAACTGAGCTTTCAATATATTGGCATAATAGGACTTCATTGTACCTTACATCTGCTTAAGTCAGAAGCACCCCCAGTAAGGTATTTTGTACCCCTGTTCTCAGATCAGAAAGTGAGTGAGTGTGTCCATAGTCGAGTGGACTTTGGACGTGTCCAATATAGTGTGATTGGACGTGGTGTAACCTGTCTTAGGGAAGAAGGTTACGTGGGTTACAAGTTGTAACAAGGAGTGTTACTTTTGTAACGTGTTCAGCCCGTTAGTGAAGTGGTTAAATCCTACACGAGGTAGGTCGTGGTTTTTCACACCTCAGTTGGGCTAGAGGTGTTTTCCACGTAAAAATTGTGTGTGCTTTATTTCCGCATTTATTACTTTGAATTTCGCTACTGAACCAATTGGGAACAACCGCTGCAAACAAGGCTTAAGGTTGTTTGTGATTTACGAACAGTCTCTGCAATCAAGTGCTACGGCTGTTTGTCAGTTATTTGGCGAAAATCGGCCACCACAATTCACCCCCCTCTTGTGGTTGTGTACTCTTGGAATTCAACAAGTGGTATCAGAGCAGGTTCTCTTTCAAAAGGCTAACACCTTGAGAGATCCGTGAAGATGAGTGCACCACAAGGGATACTTGAGGGTCAATCCATTACTCGACCTCCTTACTTCAATGGCCAACACTATAGTTGGTGGAAAAACAGGATGGAGAACTACATACAAGCAGAGGATTACGAGTTATGGATGCTCATCAAGAACGGGCCCCTTGTTCCCACGAAAGTGCTTGAAGATGGAAAGAAGGTTCCCAAGGAACCCGTAGAGTTTGATGCTGAGGATTACAAGAAGATGGAAAAGAATGCCAAGGCCAAGAAACTATTATACTTTGGCCTAGGACCCGATGAATATACTCGCATTTCAGAATGTGAGTCAGCTCAGGAAATATGGAATGCCTTGCAAGTAGCTCATGAAGGAACAAGTCAAGTTAAACAATCACGCATTGAGCTACTCATGAGGCAATATGAGCTGTTTGACATGGGTGATCGTGAGAATGTGATGGACATGTATACTCGCTTTACTCACATAACAAACGAATTAAAATCTCTGGGAAAATCCTTCACCACTGAAGAGTTGGTAAGGAAAATCCTAAGGATTTTGCCTCGTTCATGGGAAGCCAAGGTGACAGCCATTCAGGAGGCCAAAGACATGAACAAGATCACCCTAGATGAGCTGATCGGAAATCTTCAAACGTATGAACTGATAAAAAACTCTCAACAGAAGGAGGAGGCTAAGAAAGACCGAGGGCTTGCTTTAAAAGCCTTGGAAGATGATGATTCAGATTTTGAAGAAGAAGAGATGGCAATGATGACTCGAAAATTCAAGAAGTTCTTCAAGAAAGTAAAAGAGAATAATAAAAGGAAGGACTTCAGCAAAGGCAGAAACACCCCCCGAGAACAGTTCTCTGGGTGTTTCAAGTGTGGCAAATCTGATCATATTGTGAAGAACTGTCCACTACTTCGAGAAGAGCAAGAGCACGAACACCCTAGGAAACAAGGCAGGAAACAAGGAGTAAACAGTTCAGGAAAACGATTCTCGAAAGCAATGCTTGCTGCTTGGGGTGATTCTTTCGAGGATAAAGAAACTGAAACTGAAGAAGGTGCTATAGCTCTCATGGTGCAAAGTGATACAGATTCAGATGACGAGTCAACAAACAGCCTAACTGATCTCAAGAACAAGGTACGTGGTCTCAATAAAGCAACTCTAGAAGAACTTCTGTACAATTTAATGGATACCTGTGCTGATTTGACAAAGGAAGTTCGGGATCTAGAGCTTAAAAATGAGACCCTTAAAAATGAAAAACTGGGCTTATATGAAAATATTAACATGCTCAAGGAAAACCTCTTTATAAAAGAGGGAGATTATTCTCGAGTGGAGGAAAAACTCCTTGAGTTGGAAGGAATGGTTAAGTCTTTGCTCGAGGAGAACAAGAGCTTGCATGCTAATATAGAAAAACTGGAAACCGAGCTTGTCACAACCAAGCGTTGGAACAAGTCCTCAAGAGCATTGGAGTGGCTAAAGACTCATCAAAGCCAAAACAAAAGAGGACTAGGATTTAAGCCCAAACAAACCGTTTACCCTGCAAACAGAAAGTATGTTGGATTACCTGAAAACATTGTTCGCTTTCACTGTGGTAAAACGGGTCACTATTGATACACTTGTCCTTCAAGAAGGTATGCTATTAAACAAAATGAAGGTTATGTAAAACAAGTCTGGATTAGGAAAGATGAGCTTTACCTATCTAAAAGAATGGGAACCAAGTGGATCTAGGTTCCCAAAACTAACCCTTGATTTATTTTGCAGGCTGAAGTGAGAGACAACAACCCAGCAAACAACCCAGCAAACAGGCTAAGGTACAACCTGGCAAACAGTCCAGAGAACAACCTTGAAAACAGGCAGCTGTGGTATGTTGATAGTGGGTGTTCGAGACATATGACTGGTGAAAAATCCAATTTTCTCTCACTTACAGCTTTAGATGGTGGGAGTGTGGCATTTGGAAACGGCAAGTTTGGGACAATTGTCGGTATAGGTAAGATTGGTGAGTCTCACTCCCACTCGATTGAAAATGTATACTTAGTTCATGGTTTGAAGCATAATTTACTTAGTGTGTCCCAACTGTGTGATAAAAACAACCTAGTAGTGTTCTCATCAACACGTTGCTTGGTTGTAAACTCAAACACAGGAGA
Source organism: Carnegiea gigantea (assembly GCA_029747015.1). Taxonomy (NCBI): domain Eukaryota; kingdom Viridiplantae; phylum Streptophyta; class Magnoliopsida; order Caryophyllales; family Cactaceae; genus Carnegiea; species Carnegiea gigantea. Next base: position 143,010 of record JAKOGI010001199.1, read on the forward strand.
TGTCGTATTAAGGGAGAAGCGACACAAAAATGTTTACAAAGTATGTATTTCCACACTTCCCCAAAACAATCTGACTTGTTTGAGTGCCTTGAATGATGATGTAATGCTCTGGCACAAGAGACTAGGTCATGCAAGTCTATCCCTTCTGAACAAACTTGTTTCTAAAGACCTAGTTGTTGGACTACCTTCCATCAAATTTAATGATGACAAGGTATGTGAAGCTTGTGCAAAAGGCAAACAAGTCAGATCTTCTTTTAAATCGAAAAAGTGTGTAAGCACTACCCGACCTCTAGAATTATTACACATTGATCTGTGTGGTCCTATGAGGATAGCAAGTAGAGGTGGGAAAAGGTATGTGCTTGTTGTAGTGGATGATTACTCTCGATTTACTTGGACCTTGTTTTTGGCATCCAAGGATGAAACCTTTGAGAATTTTATTACCTTTCTCAAAAAGGTTGAAAAGACAGTAGGACACTCTTTAATTAGCTTGAGATCTGATTATGGTACTGAATTTGAAAACGCAAGTTTTATTAATTATTGTAATGAACATGGTGTTGATCATAACTTCTCAGCTCCAAGAACACCCCAACAAAATGGGGTGGTTGAGCTCAAAAATCGCACCCTAGAAGACATGACTAGAACAATGCTTATTGCTAGTGGTCTTCCTAGGAATTTCTGGGCAGAAGCATTGAACACCTCATGTTACATTATAAATAGATGCATGATCAGACCTATTTTGAACAAAACTCCTTATGAACTTTTCAAAGGCAGAAAACCCAACAGTACGCACCTAAGAACATTTGGTTGTAGGTGTTTTGTGCATAATAATGGGAAGGATGCCTTAGGAAAGTTTGATCCTAGGAGTGATGCGGTAATATTTCTTGGTTACTCTTCTCACAGTAAGGCTTACAAAGTGTTTAACAAAAGAACCTTAAGTGTTGAGGAAAGTGTGCATGTGCTTTTTGATGAATCTAACTCGTTGAGTGAGAATGATGCACAGGAGGAAGAATTTGAATTAGGTCTTGTTCGAAAAGAAGTGTTGCTCCAAGATAGACAAGGTAAGAACACCATGGAGAAAACAACTCCTGAAGGTGTTTCTCAGAACGACAGGCAAGGTGAGAACCAAACAGGGGGAAACACCGTTGAACCCTGTTCGGGACAACACCAGTCAGGTTCCTCAGGAACAGGCTCGGGCACTGATTGTGAGCCTGAGTCTCCAAGTGTTCCAGTTAGAGTAGAGCATGTGTCTATGGATCCACTTACTCTACGGCCATGGAAGCACCAACGTTCGCACCCTTTTGAGCAAATTTTGTATGATATTAATACTGGAGTGCAAACTAGGTCAAAGCTTAAGAATTTTTGTGCATTCTATGCGTTTCTCTCTAACATTGAGCCAAAGAATATGAATGAAGCTCTTGTAGATTCAGATTGGGTCACAGCAATGCAAGAAGAACTTCATCAATTTGAAAGGAACAAAGTATGACACCTTGTACCTCGACCTGCAGATAGAACAATCATTGGAACCAAGTGGGTGTTTCGAAACAAACTTGATGAGTCAGGAACAGTCACCAGGAACAAGGCACGGCTGGTGGTTCAAGGGTACAATCAGGAAGAAGGGATTGATTACGAAGAAACCTTTGCACCAGTTGCTAGAATTGAGGCTATTCGTATCCTAATAGCCTTTGCAGCCCATATGGAGATCAAGCTATATCAAATGGACGTGAAAAGTGCATTTCTAAATGGATACCTTAAGGAAGAGGTGTATGTCAAACAACCCCCTGGTTTCGAAAACAATGAATTTCCTGATCATGTTTTTCAACTTGACAAAGCTCTTTATGGTCTAAAACAAGCTCCTAGAGCTTGGTATGAACGCTTGTCAAGCTTTTTACTTGAAAATGATTTTAGAAGAGGCAAGGTAGACAATACCTTGTTTCTAAAATCTAAGGGGGAATATTTGTTGGTTGTCCAAGTATATATCGATGATATTATATTTGGTGCAACTCATCATGATCTATGTAATGATTTTTCAAAAATGATGAGAAGTGAGTTTGAAATGAGCATGATGGGTGAGCTTAACTTTTTCTTAGGCTTACAAATCAAGCAAACTTCAAACGGCACCATGATCCATCAACAAAAGTATATCAAGGAACTACTTAAGCGTTTTGGAATGGAGTCGGCCAAGCCCATAGATACTCCCATTTCTCCTTCAACCAAGTTGGTAATGGATGATGGGAGCCCCTCAGTTAAGGAGAAACTCTATAGAGGCATGATAGGGTCACTCTTATACCTCACCGCTAGTAGACCTGACATTGTTTTCAGTGTTGGTTTATGTGCCCGTTTTCAGTCTTGCCCTAAAGAGACTCATCTTAAGGCTGTTAAACGGATACTAAGATATTTAAAGCATACACCTGATTTAGCTCTATGGTATCCTAGAGGTTGCAATTTTGATCTTGTTGGATATGCTGATGCTGACTATGCAGGATTCTTGGTTGATAGGAAAAGCACCTCAGGTATGACTCATTTCCTTGGACCTTGTTTGGTATCTTGGGCAATCAAGAAACAACATTAAGTTGCCATGTCCACAGTAGAAGCTGAATATGTTGCAGCTGCTTCATGTTGTGCTCAATTGCTGTGGATAAGACAACAACTCAAGGACTTTTGTGTTGACACTGGATGCATTCCTATCTTTTGTGATAACACTAGTGCAATTAACATTGCCAAAAATCCGTGTCAACATAAAAGAACAAAACATATTGACATTCGACATCATTTCTTGAGAGATAATGTTGAAAAGGGTTTGATTTCAATGAATTTTTGTACCACAGAAAATCAAATTGCTAATATATTCACTAAAGCACTAGGTAGAGATCAATTTGAGAGAAACAGACTTGAACTAGGTTTGGTGAAAACAACCTAAGAAACCTGTTCTCTCCCCCTGTTCGCAACTCTTATATGCTGCGGATGCAATTTGTCCATAGCAATGTTTGCAGTCGAATCTTTATGCTATTTCAATATATATATAGATTGCAGAATGCGGATGCATGTTAAAAGCCAACATGATTGGGCATGTTACTCTTATTACCGATGATTCGTATTCAAGAACAAGCAGCAAGAACAGGTATGTTCCTTGATTGTCAAATATGTGTAGCTAGTGTTTAAATGTTTTAAATTACACGCCTTCCCGAGGATAGAGTGACGGCTACTTATGGCAAACACCCGTTGTAACGGGAAGATCTTTAAAAGATCTTGCCGTCTTCTCACCCTTTAAATTTGCCAATCTTTACCTCTCTCTTATATCTTTTCTCTTTTCTCTTGAGTACCCGGCAAATCTCCTTCTCTCAAACCCTAACCCTTCTCAAATTCTTGCTCAAATGGCTTCAATCGAAGGCTCTGGAAGTTCTGCTTCTTCAATCAGGGGAAGGAAGCCATTCGAATCAGCCTCAGGAACAAGTCCTGACCTTGTTGTCTTCACGCCGTTTTTAATGGCGATTCTAGAAGGTAAACCCTCTAGTCCTCCTCGCCCAATTAGCTTCAAACCCTTCCGATTTTTGAAGAGTGTCGGACTAAAATCAGTAGGCTTGGGTTTGAAAGACATTCCCTACAATTTTGGTTGGGAATTGGTGGTATTTGAGGGATCAACTGTTTACCCCCCTTCTGAAAAGAACTCTGCCCAAGTTGGGAAATCTGGTGAAAATCTTGGGTCTAAAGATAAAGTCTTTGAGTCCCCTATCGACTTCTCTGAGTTTGTTGAGCCCTGTTCTTTTGGGTTGTTCCCTGAAAAGGAAACAGTTGCTGAAACAGGGTCTGAATCCCTCAATTTTGTGTGTAAGGAGGACCTAAGGGATGATCTGAGGGGAAGTTCTGAGGAGAGATCCTTGGAAACAGGGGGAAGCCATGGTGGAAACATTTCCCCTGCTGAGCCTGAGTTAGCCACTCCGGTCTTCCAAACCGGAGAGAAAAGAAAAAGGGTTAAGATGGTGGCTAGGCGTAGCAGAACGCCTAGATCAAGGCCACAAACAAGGCCTCAACCCTCAAAAGCCTCAGCCCCCTCTCCTCCAAAATCTGCTAAGCCCACGCAAATCTGCAAGAATTGCCTTCTACTCCACTCCTAGAACCACAAAATCTTCCACTCCAGTCATTGAGGAAATTTCTTCCTCTTCTTCTTCTGCGGGATTCTCGGATTCTGATTCTGAGAACACCCCCTTTAAACAGGGGACCCCGGTGTTCTCCAAGTCTTCCGAAGAACAAGCTCCTCCTAAGAAAAACACTCTCCCTGCCATTAAGTCTTCTCCTCCAACAGCCCCTCCCAAGAGAAAGACCTTCACCCCTTCTCTCTCCAAATCAGCTACACCTAAGACTACCTCTTCTGCTCCTCCCCTCAAAAGAGCGAAAAAGACCACTACCTCCCCTTCTTCTACCAAGGTTGCGCATCTGCTCAAGCGCAACATAGTGAGGGGGAAGATAGTGAAAGTTCCCTTTTTTCAGGAACATGGGTTAGATGTGTTCCTGCAGAAACTGAGAGCCCAGCAGTGGTTGGATCTCTTTGCAAACACCGAGTTGGGATGTTCTGGACCAGAGTTGGCTGAATTCTATGCCAACTGTGCTGTCACCGAAGGAGCGGTGACAAGCACCATTGGTGATAAAGAAGTACAATTTGATGCCCGCTCTCTGGGTGACATTTTGGGTGTCCCCTCACATGGTTTTGATGTGTATGTGAGGGAGGATAAGTCTGTCTTAGAGACAGCCAGGCTGCTCGAGCTTTCACAGCGGTTAAGTCAACACCAGGGTCTGCAAATGCCCACCTCTGTGAAGAAGGGTGACATGACCCCCCTGCATCAATTGCTCTTCATGTTCGTTATTAGGAACATAATTCCAAGGGGTCAGGGTCGCAATCAGGCTGATGCCCTAGATCAGTGCCTGGTGGATCTATTGGACAGGGAGGAACCCATTAACCTTCCTGCCCTTATGATTCGCCATATTGCGCGTATTGCAAACACTACTCGGGCACATGATCTTGGATATGGCTTTCTGCTGACGAAGGTCTTTGAGCATTTTGGGATAGAGCTCAAAAAGAAGGTGGCTGCCCAAATCATTGATGAGATAGGGACTGACACCCTTATGGGGTGTGGCTATGCTTTGGCCGAGGGCTCTGCCTCCAAACAGGGCATCAGACCACCTCGCCCTGTTCCTGGCCGTTCCTCAGGGAAACTTGAGGATGTTCTTCAAGATAATTCTCGGCTCAAGGAAGAGCTCTCTGCTGTCAAAGCTGCCTTAGATGAAGAGAAGGCCCTCTCTGCCAAACGCCATGAAGACCTCCTGGCCCTTCTCTCTTCTCTTGCTCCCAAAATCCCTTCTTCACAGTCACCATCACCCACTGCTCCCTAATTCTGTCGGATGTTTCCTCATGTTTTCTTCCCTCTCCCTTTATGTTTTTGTTTGGTATTGTATATCTCTGGGCTGTTAATGAAATCTCTTGTTGTTGCCAACACCATGTGATTGCCCATTGTTTATACTTTTTAATGATGCCAAAAGGGGGAAGATGTCTGACCATATGACTTCCATATGACTTGCTATATGACTTCCATATGACTTGCTCTATGACCTAGCACCTAGTGTGGATCCCTATCAGCATTCTTTAAAGTTTTAAAGTTTTTTTTAATTTTTGTCAATATGGTCACTTGGTTTGTCATCATCAAAAAGGGGGAATTTGTTGCATAATTATATTTAGTTTTGGTGATAACAAATCCAAGTGTAACATATTTGTCTAAGTAATGTTGTTCCAAACAAGCTCTCCAAACAGGCCTACACTGTTGTTTGTAATATTCGTATTAACCTGGATGCTAAATGTTGAGAACAAGTCTTAGAAACAGGTTCCAAGCTTCAGTGATACAAGATCAGCAAACAACAAATCTCGCCAAACAGTTGGCTAAGTCTTAAGGAACAAGTTCTTACATTCAGCTATACAAGATCACCCGAGGAATCAAGGTGACCAAGGTGTTTGGAGCAGCATATTTATTCTTGACAAGATGACTGATTCTTACAACAAGAAGTCTTGGTTTGGTTTAGTTTTTATCTTTTAGACTCTCGTTAATATGCCAATCTCGAAAGTCTTAATTTAACACTTCTTAAAACGGTTTTTGACATTTGCTTTGGAACACCAATTTCCAAACAACCCTGCAAACAGGATGCCTAAGGTGTTCCTGAAACTACAGCAGCCTCGACTGACTGTTTTACCGGTAAATTTCCTTTGGTTAGGTGCCAGCTCTAAAGGATCTTTTTATGAAATCCTAGGCTAACTAATTAAGTTCTAAAAAGGATTATTTTTGATTTGAAAAAGATTGCAAAACCGTTTTTGCTAAGGATCTCTTTTCAAAATTCTTATCCCTTATTTTTAGGCCGTGATTGATTTCAAATTTGGAACCGAAATCTTTATCCTTTTTTTTGGGCTAAATCTGCACAGCTATATTTAGTGGGTAATTAGTTTTTATCCCTTGAAAAATCAAATTCCCTTATTTTAGTAAAATCTTATCTTCTCTAGCCGTTGGGAATCTTATTTGAAGAAACTCCCTAAGCTGCTAATATTAGAAGATTTTGTTATCCTTTTTGAAAGTATTAGCCGTTGGGTTTGTGTGTTTAAATAATGAAATCTTCTCTCCCATTTAGATATCCGGTTTTTACACAAGAAGTAAGAGATTTCCAAAAGCTGCATTTCAAAGAGAAAAACCATGACAGGCTTGTACTTAACTGAGCTTTCAATATATTGGCATAATAGGACTTCATTGTACCTTACATCTGCTTAAGTCAGAAGCACCCCCAGTAAGGTGTTTTGTACCCCTGTTCTCAGATCAGAAAGTGAGTGAGTGTGTCCATAGTCGAGTGGACTTTGGACGTGTCCAATATAGTGTGATTGGACGTGGTGTAACCTGTCTTAGGGAAGAAGGTTACGTGGGTTACAAGTTGTAACAAGGAGTGTTACTTTTGTAACGTGTTCAGCCCGTTAGTGAAGTGGTTAAATCCTACACGAGGTAGATTGTGGTTTTTCACACCTCAGTTGGACTAGAGGTGTTTTCCACGTAAAAATTGTGTGTACTTTATTTCCGCATTTATTACTTTGAATTTCGCTACGGAACCAATTGGGAACAACCGCTGCAAACAAGGCTTAAGATTGTTTGTGATTTACGAACAGTCTCTGCAATCAAGTGCTACGGCTGTTTGTCAGTTATTTGGCGAAAATCGGCCACCACAATTCACCCTCTCTTGTGGTTGTGTACTCTTGGAATTCAACACTGGAGTTGGTGGTCTTGGTTTTTCAGCAAATTTAATTTCTCCAAATGACCTTAAAATAAAAGTCTGGGAATACAGAATAATAGTTTACCTCATGGAAATCCCAGATCCGGAGTACCCATTTTGCTCAAGGCTAACTGAGTTTCAACAATACATGTTCAGAAGAATGTATTGGACTCTTACATCTCCTGATAGTCCAACAAAAATTTCATACAATAGATACCTATATGTGGAGGTACATTGTGCATTAATTGAGTATGAAAATGGAAAAGCCAAACCGGCCTATTATCTAGTTCAACTAGTTGATTTAGACAATCCCAAAGATCAACAACAACAATGGTTCCCGAAGCAACATGAGTTAGTTACTGATCCTGCACTACAAGAAAAGAGGGTTTGGGCATCAAAAAATGTGTATGAGGGCGATGATAAAAATTTCGACGTTTTTGATTTTACTATGACCATGAAATTTCAGTCATCATTCTATATTTAAGATTGGGCCATGATTTTTATCTTTCGCCATGCACTATGAATAATGGGCCTTGCTTTCATGGATTGACGGCCTTCTATCTCTGTATGAGCAACACTTTTATAGTTCCCCAGCCCAAAATGCCCCCCAAATTTTCTGCGAAATTTGTTTGAATTTTCAGACACGCGGAATATACGTGGGTTCACCTCTTTTCAGCAATACCGAAACCCCCCCAAATCAGGGTTTTGATTTTCAGTTCCAAACCCTTCTTCTTAGTTCTTTCACTCTCTTCTCTAGTCTCTACAGACTCCTCATCTCACCTCATCTTACCTCACCTCTTTCCCTCTCTTCTCTAGTATCTGGACACTCCTCAACTCAGCTCTTCACATCGACATTACTCCTAACAAAGAAAGGTTCATGTCCTTCTCAGTTTGCACGGTTACTCTTCATCTCTCTCTGTTTCTATTTTTCTTGCTTGCATTGAAATTAGGGTTTTGATTTCTTTCTTGCTTGCGTTTTAATTTGATTTTGTTGAGAATTGAATTTAGGTTTGCATAATTTAGAGAGGCTATGGACAGGAGATAATGTTTGGATGTTCAATACTTCAATTCTGCTGAAATCCTTAACCCTAGTTATCGATTTTGCTCCTTTTTTGGGGAAATTTTTGCTTATATTTATCACGAGCTGTAGTTAATTTTCACCTTTTTGTACTCTTATTTTACAAATCTCATAGTTCACAATTGTGCAATTAATTACTGGAAACGGTATGGCAGATCTTTGTGAGTTCAAAACCATATATGTTTAACAGATCTTTACACTAGAAAAATTTCTAACTTTTTGGGTTGATATTTGATTGTGTTTGATTAGGCATCCAATGTCAAGCCAACAAGATGGGTGCTACTAGTGAGGAATGTGCTTTTGATTGGGGTATTCTCTCTCTCTCCCCTCATTCCCATGTATGTATGTGCGTGAATAACCTCATCAATTAACGTTGTTTTTGCAAATTCTAATTAGAGATGTGTTTAAGGGTGAGAGTTTGCTTCTTGTGACCTCAGAAATGTCTTAAGAGTAATAGTATATCTCTGTGCTAGATATATAATTGTTGCCTAGTGGCTATCGTTATGGTAATTTGGTGTTAAAATGTTTGATATGAGATGCTCAATATATTCCACTAGCTAATAGTTAACCCCCCCTGAAGTATGATATAATGATAAGTGACTGATGTTACTTCTATATGCATTTTTGAATGTGTGATATGTTGATAACCGATGAGTGTTTCTTCTATTTGATACTTCTAAAAGTTTGATTAAATGTAATTGCAGCATACCCTTGTTTTCTATTTCTAAGTTTTGAAGGATCAAATTGTAGTAAGAAAGTAGATATTACATGCTAAATTTAAAAGTCTCAAGTTCAGTCTACCAAGCATGCTTAATCAACAATTTGGATTGATAGGTGAAATTAAGAATTATGTGGGGTGATTATAGTTTCTAGACAAACATAAGGTAGTTTTTCCAACAATTTTCACTTTATGAATTAGGCAATCTATTAGAAGCACTAGTTTTACTCTTCATTGAAACATTAGTGATGCCTATTGCCCTTCTGATCCCTTTGATGTGAGAAGCATGAGCAGCTTTTAACTTTGGACATTAGATCATATCAACTTTGTTGTATAGATATTATTGTGCATTAAAATGGTCCCCATATAAACCCATCATTTGAAAAGATGAGCAAGCATGAGCTACCTTTCACCTGAATCTATATCTTTTCACAGTCTTGTAGATTTATTGTTGTTGCTCTCATCTCATATGTTTGATTTTCTACAGTTCTATGTGCGCACTCCTTATGCTGACTATTCTTTTTGAGAAGTGGCTACAAGGGTCTCTAATAATGGATTGAACCATGGTTTAATTTCAAGCATGATTGCAGAATAATAGTTCAAATCCGAGTGAAATATCCCAGAGCTAAGCACTTACTAATATGTTCTCCCCTTGTTCAGGTTGTAGCTCTGTCTTTCCCACTTCATGCCCTGAAATACCAAATCCAGTAATTCCCTTAGTAGCATTGACCAATAAACTATGGGGTCCCTAGGCCTTGAGTGATTGGTGGCACCAAATAGTCATATCTTCCTTTGTTTGGAGTGCTGAGCCTTACGTATAAACTATTTTGTGACTGATTATTTGATTAATCTCTGTTAGATAAAATCTTACTGTGATGAAAGTAGGGTATGTTAAGTGTGTTGATAAATAGATGATGATATCACGTGTCTACCTTTGATCCTGAAAACTTTTCTAGGTGTTCCTTTCCAATATTTCATCTGTTTAGTTGAATTTTTTTTTTCATAGGACAAACAACCTCAAATACTACTAAATTCTTATGGTTCTTAGATTGATTTGCAACGATGTAGCAAAGGTCTGATCTAACTACTAGGTTTCCTTTTCATGTGATCCTCTATAATCTATACTGAACAATGTTGAAATTTAAATAACTTACAAAGTGCTTATTCCTTTAGCGGTTTGGCTTTGTCCTTTGAACTTAAATATTATTCCAAGATTCACATTGATTCTATAACTAGCCAAGGCCTTCGTAGGAATAAATCAAGTGCATGACTGATTTTCTCCGTGCAAGTTCTGTGAAGGGGGGTTTCTGATTTCAGGTTATGTTAGGCTAAGACAACTGGCATGTAGGAACTTGTTTTTCGGACTTCAGTTTGGTTGCTTCACTTATTGTTTGTGTATAATTAGTTGTATCTTTTAAATGACTTCTAGTAGTTATTCTATGCCTGAGTTGTCTAAATTTGGATTCTGATGATTTTGTTTCCAGACTGCAAATTTCAATTGGTGGAAGAAGGGCTTGTACATTTATGGTTTGGAACATGGCCTTTTACCGATGATTAATTACGTCAAAGTGTCAATTTAGTTGCATGCTTTGCTTGTGATGACTCTGGTCGAATCATAATTTACATTGATTTAAGACATCTGCTTGGATCCTGTTATGGTCTTAACTAATATTGCTCATCTTTACTTGATGCATGAGAGACTTCCCTTGTATATTCTTTTGTTCACCACAAGAAAATTAATATTGGGCCGCGAGTTTGTAGAATATGGGCATCAAAATTTATTTGGTCATTCTATTATGTTCCATAGGCCATGAGACCACATCTATTGCATTTATTGCAGATAAGGGTGTCAAAGCTGTAGATATCCCCTAGAAATAAGTAAATGCTAGCCTTTTGTTTAATGAATTTTTTTGGGTTTATGTCTATCTGGAAGCAGAAAACGAACAACCTCTAATATTACTAAAGTTAATCATATGGTTCTGGGATTAATATGCAAATTGTTGTACCCAAGATCTTGTTAAACTGCTAAACTTTCTTACCAAGAATCCTTCGTAATTTGTGTTGTGCAATGTTAAGATTTAGATAGCTTACTAATGCTAATTTATGTGTTTGCTGATTCAACGTTTCTAATATAACTTATTCATTATTTTCATAGAATTCATGCCTTTTTTACATCGGATAGATGGTTTTTGTTTTGTTACTTTTCCAGGTTATTTGGTAAAGTAGTGTGTCTCGTGGGTTTGGATTTGTTCATTAAGTGGTTACTTGCACTTCATAATAGCATAAATGAGCGATATATTGTTGCTTGCACTTGGATTGTACTGTTGTCGAAGATCCTATTATTAGGTTTGTTTCTCTGAAGGAATTATTGATTTCTTATCTTCAACAAATCCACTCTTTTATTAGTTTTGCTAATAGCTTCTTTATGTTTTGATCATTTTTTAAGATTTAGTTGTGACTGGAGGAAGAGGAACTAAAGACACTGTTGGTTTTAGAGTAGCTATATAACGTGCAACTTGATATTAGTTAGTTGATCGATTCATGTCTAGCCGTGTTTATATTAACAAAATCCTATCATATCATTATGTGTTTTTTAATTTATTTTTGTTGTAACAGTTCTTCGAGGGATGGATAGGGATCGACATTGGATGAATTATAAGGGAACTACTGATGGAAGAAAACCTGATTATATATGTTCAATCCAAAATTATGATATTTTATATCCTTTTATATCTAATATTTGCTCAAAATAAAATATTAAATTAGGATTTTAATATGTGTTTGTTTATTTTGTAGGAATTGGAGGAAAACATAAGAAAGAAATAAATAATGAGCTCAAATAAAGAATTGGATCAAAAAGAGAAAAGAAAAAGAAGAGACTAGATAGGAGCCCAAGATCACAAGCCCAATCGCCAGCCCAACTGTCCCCTTCCTAGTCTTCCCCCTTCTTTTCCCTCTCTTGGGCCTAGCCCGTATGCCTTCTCTTTTTGCGGCCCAGCTCGACTGCCCTTCATCACCAGCCTGCTTTCCCTTTCTTTCTTTTTAGGCCTGGCCCAGCTCAACGCATACCTAGACCTAGCCCCCTTCTCACTTAGTAACCACATGGATGTCACGTGAGGAGTGAGCTGTAGCCCCCCCCGGCTTCTTCTTCTTCTTCCTTCATTTTTCCTCCTTCTCAGTTCACAGTCCAGTTTGAAAAATTGAGCATCTGCAACCCTTCACTTTCACCGATGGCCATAACCACTGTGCTCTCTCTCTCCCCCCTCCTTCATGATCCTTAATCATCACCATCATTAATGCATCAGTTACAAGAAATAATTGAGGGCAATCGAAGAGGATATGGACGATGATTGTGGGGGCAATGAACCAATTCAATGGTGGCTTTAAGGGGAGGTCGAAAACAGAGATTAGGGGTAGCTTAGCATGAAGTAGAGTTTTCCAGTTTCCATTGTTTTTTTTTTTAAATTGATTTTCATTTTCAGATCTAGTTACAGTTCACATGTCTTGTAATTTTGATTCTTGGTTTAGCTTAATACGAATGAGTGATTCAGTTTTCATATCAAATTTACAAGCTTTGGGCTAGATTTTCTATCAAGGTCCTCTTTTGATGAGAATGAAGGTTGCGTTGCTCTGCTTCAGTAAAAATGAACATCAATCGTGAATTCTAGTTAATTAGGAACAATCACGGCAGAGTGTTGGTGGGTTGATTTATTTGCAAATTGGCGCCTCAGCTTTATTTTTGGATTCTTTGCTAGCTAGAGAATTGTGCATGATTCTTGAATCAATCTTGTTTATTTAGTCTTCTGATTTGTTTGGTGGAACAATTTGGCCTTAGTTTTGTTAAATTTGGCATCTAGTTTAATTTGGCATCTAATTTTAATTTCAATGAGAATTTTGGCAACCTAATTTTACAATCCATCCCTGCGGATCGACCCTCAAGTGCTACAACTGACTACCGTGCACTTGCAGTTAAAACTAATCTTTATAAAAATCGTAACAATATAGTAGGCATTAATGAATTTTTAGAGCTTGCCTTTGGTGGCGAGGAAGATGGAACAGAGATGAGGTGTCCATGTGTGAATTGTAATTTGCGTTTGTTTCATAATCGAAGCACAATTCATAATCACTTAATAGTTCATGGTATATTGAGGTATTATAATCCATGGATACATCATGGAGAATATGAAGATGATATCGATAGTTGTGATGATGGGATAGAAGAAGAAGTTTCAGATAGAGCTGAAAGTTGTCTGGCCTGTGATGATATAAGGCCATTAGTGCACGAAGTGATGAATGTTATGAACTTTGTGATTTTGAGTCTATTGAGGGCCATACAGAGAATGAGGGTAGTCAAAATGGGGTGTCAAAAGAATTTGTCAAGCTCATGGAAGATGTCGAGGCAGAGTTGTATCCTGATTGTAAGAGATTTATTGGGTTGGAGTTCATCGTGACATTACTTCATATTAAAGTGAGTTGTAAATGGAGTGATAAATCATTTTCTATGTTGCTTTGGTCACTTCAAAGAGCATTTAACAATGATGAGAAGTCTCCTGAAAATTCTTATGAGGCAAAACAGTACACAAAAGCCTTGGGATTGGATTATGTGAAAATGGATGCATGTATCAACCACTGCATTCTATATTGGAAGGAGAATAGAGACCTAGATGAATGTCCAAAATGTTCTGTCTCTCAATGGAAAGAGAAAATTATATAGAAGGTGATAATGACATCGACACAAATGCTGAAGGGACTTCAAAGGTGCGAGAGTGCCATGCCTAGTCCTGAGGCATTTCCCATTAATACCAAGGCTGCAAAGGATGTTTATGTCCTCAAAGCTAGTTGAACACATGAGATGCCATAAGGAGGGGTGTGCTAATGATGGTAAATTGAGACATCCAGTTGATTCCAGGGCATGGAAGCATGTGAATGAACTATATCCTAAATTTTCTTCAGACTGCGAAATGTAAGGTTGCCCTTAGCTACTGATGGGTTTAGTCCAGTAGCGCAAATGATTAGTCGATATAGCATATGGCCGGTAATCTTAGTGCCTTAAAATTTGGCGCCTTGGATGTGCATGAATAGCACCAATTTTATGCTTTCTTTGATAATTCCTAGCCCTAAAGTCCCTAGTAATGATATTAATGTGTTTTTATAGCCACTTATAGATGAGCTTAAAGTGCTATGGGAGGTTGGGGTAAGAACATATGATGCTCATAGTAAAGAGTTTTTTGATATGTTTGCTATGTTGATGTGGACAGTGCATGACTTTCCAGGCTATCCCAATGTGTCTGGTTGGAGTCCGAAAGGATTTCTCACTTGTCCTAATTGTCATAAAGATATATGTTCTGAAAGGCTGTGTCATGGAAAGAAGTGGTGTTATATGGGACGTTGTAGGTTCTTAGAACCGGATCATACATGGAGGACCAACAGGACATCTGTTAGTAAGAGACCTGAAAGAAGGCCTCCTCCTATTTGCCTAAGTGGGCATGATGTTTGTGAGCAACTTAGCAATTGTGAAAATAATTTTGGAAAAGATGCGAAGAGTAAGCGAAAGAGAGGTGACAGATATTCGGTGCACCAATGGAAGAAGAGAAGCTTCTTCTTTGAACTTTCGTATTGGAGACATCTATTCATTTGACATAACCTAGATGTAATGCATAAAGAAGAATATATGTGATAATATTCTCGGGACATTACTTGACATACCTGGAGAGAATAAGGATTCATTGAATGCTAGATTGGATCTTTAAAAAATGAATATCATGATAAATTGCGAGCTAAGTTAATTGGAGACAAGTATCAAGCTCCAAAAGCACCATTTAAGGGTAAGTGAAAAGTCATGACTGTCACATTAATCAGATGGATATTCTTCTAACATTTCACAATGTGTGACATTAGATGATAGAAGCCTTTCAGGAATGAAAAGTTATGATTGTCACGTTTTCATGCAAGACTTGCTTTTGCCTACATTTCAAGGTGTGTTGGATGAAAATGGTCTTGAACCTTTAGTGGAACTTGCCAATTATTTCAAGAAGTTGTGTTCTAGAACCTTAAATATTGACACTCTAGAACAAATAGAGAAAGATATTGCAATTACTCTTTGCAAGCTAGAGTGTATATTTATTCCAGCATTCTTTGATGTAATGGTACATCTTCCTGTACATTTGGCAACTGACGCTAAGTTGGTTGGCCTTGTTCCTTTTCGGTGGATGTATTATGTTGAAAGTAATAAAATTCTTAAATTTCTAAAGTGTAATATCTTAATATTTTGAAAGCATGGACAACTAAAGTTCCTTGTTTTTTCTTAGGGGAATGTGCACATATGAAATAGATGTGCGCAACAGAAATTGTCCTTAAGTATGTGTTGCAGAGAGTTAAACTCAAAATGAATGCCTAACCTTTTGTTCTAGATATTTGTCTATGACGGAGACCAAATTCAATCGTGTAGACCGCAATGATACTGTGGAAGTAGACCAACCCCACCATTTGTCCATACTTGCCAAGGTAGGAAAGCCAATAGGCAATGTCAATTTTAAGCAACTAAGCTATGGAGATTGGAAATTGGCTCAACTTTATGTTCTAAAAAATTGCAAAGAGGCAGAACCTTTCTCTGAGTAAGTGTCCTTATATAGTGAGCTATATATAGTTACAAATTAATGGATATGTTATTAATTGTGTGAGTTTTCATATCATCAGTCAATATGACAGCGCCACTGATGTACGAAAGCTTGACTTGTCCAATTGATTTGAGAGTAGAATATGATAATCTTTATATTATCAAGTACTTTCACTATGAATTTTTCATACTTGATTGAATGTATACATAGGTTATACAACTTTGGCAAGAAGGGGATCAAAAAGTGGCAGAAGAATTGTTGTTTCTAGCCCAGGTCCAATCAAAGGTGTCACTAGTTATGAAGGATATGTAATTAATAGATATAGGTTTCACACAAGAAGGCGTCAAAGAAATCAAAAAACATAAAATAGTGGTGTGGTAGTTGAGGTGGAACAGAAAATGGAAAAAAGATTTTATCGTGTGTTAAAGGAGGTCATTGTGTTAGAATATGATGCCCTTAAAAATCGCACAAGTCCCAAAGTTGTATTGTTCAAGTGTAAATGGTTTGATGTATATAATGAAGGGAGAGGCATTAAAAGGGATAAGCTTAGGGGAACACTTATTAATGTGACTCATAACTTATAGACGAATGAACCCTTTGCTTTATCTTGTCAAATCCATCAAGTTTTTTATATTGCAGCTCACAATGATCCACAATAGAAGTGGGTTATAAATATGGACCCGCGTTACTATTTTGATTTTCCTAATGTTGAGGATGTTGATGGCTGTAATGAGTCATTATGGGAGAATACAGAGGTTAAGATAACTAATCCTACAGAGATTTAAGAGGGGGATGATGAAAAAATTCCTCTAATTAGGGACGATGTTGAGCCTGACATTGTTGATGCAGACATAGTTGATACGAACCTAGTGGATGCTAATTTCATCCAGGACAATAGTGATGAAAATGATGAGGATCTAGTGAGCGAGGATGATGAGGATGATTTCTCATATAGGGAATCAGAGATGGATTCATTTGATAGGGACCTTGAAGAGGATAAATCAAATGATGATACCGGTAGTGAAATAGTGGTAAGAAATATAGTTGTGCATTTGTTAATATATTCTAATTGTTTTATATTTATCATATTTTTGTTGCTGATATTGTCACTCTTATATATAGGAATATAGCAGTCAACGCGTCATCCCAGGTTGTAGTGTCACATAACCAGCCCTAACCCCTAGCAGAAGGTGATATTACTCAAATGATGTGCAACCGCCTTTGAGTTATAGGCAGAAAAGGAAAGCCCAACAAGCACTTTGGAATGGTATTTCTTTTTTTTCCGCTTTGGGGTTGAATATGTATGTAATAAGTAAAATTAGCCAATGATCTTGATGATTACTTGTTTATACGGAAATTTGAAGCTCGCCAGCGTGGGCCAACTAGAGGCTTGAACTCATTACGTTAGAGGGAGTAAAACCCTAATTTAAGCCTTTTGTGAAGATCACACCAAACATGGAATGTGTTGTTGGTAAAAATGCTAACCACCAGGTTTCAAGGTAATTTTTTATCAATTTTTTCCTAAGCTATTTGGCCAAGCTAATAGAGGTGCTTTTACATTTGAAACACAAATTAGACAGTACCCCATTAAGGAATCATGATTAAGCTGTTTGGTCAAGCTATGTAGCAAGCAGCTAGGCGATCTGGATAGAAGCTGGGGACATTATTTTCTTTATTTCCTTCAAACTCTTGCATTACCCGGTCAAGTAATCATAATTATGTTTCTTGTGAGTTGTTTAACATAATCCTTCCCTTGCAGGAACTAGATTAGGATGGATAAAATGCTAAGACAAGATTATTCGACCAAATCAAGGTAAAGTTACAATTATATAGCTTATCATTTTGAATGTACGAAATCCAACAATAATGTAACTCTTGTATGTGATTCTTTTTTATTCCACTAATAAGTTTATCTAGCAAGAAGGCTAAATAAAATGCAATCAAGTCATGAGGTTCACTTTTAATTTTTTTTTTTTTATGTTTTTATTTGCCCCAATCTAGGCAGAATGGAATTTGCCTACAGAAGCCAATGGAATTAATATCGCCCGTGCATTAAAACTACAATGTACGCTATTGTTTAGAGGTTGGTGCTACAGGCTAAAGGAAGACAATTTTATCACTCAGGCTATTAGCAATAGGCCTCCAAAAGTGCACAAAGACAAATGGGATTGGCTAGTTAACCATTGGGCAGATTTGAAGTAGCAGGTATTTTATGATCACTCTTCATCTAAAGCTCAGATTAGGTTGGTTGTTTGATTATGGTTTGTTGCATTCATATTTGCCTGATTATCATCTTGTAGCATATAAGTGAAAAAAATTAGGCAAATAGATTGAGGCAAAAGATAAAACTAGCAAATGGCACGAAGGCAACTGCCATAATTTATCATGATGAGGCGAGTTAGCGAAAGTTGCTTCATGTAGTCATATATTAGTATTTAACTATTTGCCTTAACTATGTTCTTTATTTTACAGATAATTCCATCACTAATGCACTCCCAAGACTCTACTCAAGATCCCAACCATGATAGTGCTCAAGATCCTGCCTAACAAATTGATGAAGTTCCTGCATATGTTCAATTATGGGAGAGGATGAAAAGGTGTATTCTTATTCTTCTTTTGTATGCTTGGTTTCTTTTAATGTATGAACCAACGTATCTTATTTTATATTGTTTGCCATATATATGTTGTAAACAGGCATAAAGATGGATCCTAGGATCCTGAAGCAGTGACCAAGTAAGAAGAATTTAAGGAACTCCATATGAGCCAAATCAAAAAGAAGGTGCCAACAACTTGTCTCTTAAAGAGGTTTATCTCTTGGTTATGAAAGAAAAGTCTGGTTACCATAGAGGGCTTGGGCCTAGTCCACAATTGCCTAGAAAAGGTAGAGGAAATCTGCTGAAGGGAGGGTCAAAATCAGTGCTAAAATCCAACAATTACAGCAAAAAGAGGCTGCTCTGCAAGGTCAAGTTGGGGAGCTCCAATATCAGCCAACACAGAGCTCAAAGCTGAAATTCAACGAATGAAATCTGAAGCAATAGAGAAAAATAGTAAATCAAGCAGGAATTGATAGAGAGAGAGCTCAAACATAAGAAAGAAGCAATAGAGAGAAAAGAAGAGAATTAGAGCAGAGGTCATGGAGATGTTGCATAATTTAAACCGTGGCACATAAATCACTCAGGTACGTTACTTTTTCAATTTATCTCAATTTATTTCAGTTTCTACTTCTTTCTCTCTCTCTCTCTCTCTCTCTCTCTTTCTCTCACTCTCTCTCTATGGTGAAGCGATACTGAAGTTATTATCTAGCTCCTCTCTCTCTCTCTCTCTCTCTCTCAATTTGAGCTAGGTTTTTGTCGTCTTACTGGTATTTTCTTTTGGGTTGCTATATGCCAAGTCATGTTGTTGGCTTGTTGGATATTTGTGGCCGCTTGGTCAGTGTTGGCGGTGTGCTATGATTTTAGGTCCCTATTGATGGATTTGTAATTTTTATGGCTGGAGTTGTTTGAGTTAGAGCTAGGTTTTTGTTGTTTGGCAGGGTATTTGAGTTAGAGTTAGGTTTTTGTTAGAGCTAGTCAGTATCTGGCACAGTTTTTCTAATTGTCATAGCTGCAACTATGATTTTAGGTCTCCATTGATGGACTTGTAATTGTTTCTCTATACTTGTTTTTCCCCCTTCTTAAAAGACATAAAACTTGGTTCTATTAGTTACTGTTGGTGATGTTTTATGATTTTAGTCCCCTGTTAATGGATATATCCGAAAGCTTTTGTGTGATGTATGTGACCTTGTTCTCTAGTCTACAACACTGGTATGTGGTTGCTTGTTTGTCCCTTACCTGTAAAATATAAACGATTATGGTCATTATAGTTTGGTTGTCGCAATGTATCTTTGGCATAGTCTGTAGAAGAATAAATAAGTTTCATGAACAAAGATGTCCTACATTTTGAATTGTGCTAAGTGGAAGCATACTTGTATTATCCACTATGCTTCTTTACCTATAAGATTTTGAATGTGCTTCAATGTGTAGAAATTACATGTCATGACTTGTTGAAGGTCTACATAAACCATATTTGTTAGAAACCCTTTCATGCTTATTGGTTTCTTTCTCAATTAGCCCTTGTATTTCGGTGTTCATCCATGAGTTGTTATTATGAGATATGATGCCATATATATGCACAATTGGACATGGTACTGCAAATGTTTACATGGTCCTCTCTGTTTGAATTATTTCATTAGTAGTTGGAGTTGTCACTATGCTTGCTTTTTCCTCCCTTTTTTTGGGTTGGGCTAGCCATGGTCATGCATTTTTTGCTAATTGTTTAATTAATTCCTTGATGTATCTAATATCATAGATGGATGGTCTAGAGTATTTATTATTGCACTGAACTTCAGCACCAGTGTTTGCCTCATTTAAGCTAAGTGGTAAAGTCTTTAGAAGTTGTTCCTATACCAAAAAAACTTAAGCAGCAACGTGTGGTCTTGGTGTATGTGAGACTTTGCCCAACTTTCAATGTATATGGGAAATTCATGTTACTATCTACTTTGATTCACTTTTGCTTGAGATGTCGTGGTTATCCACCCTTTTCTCTTAATGTCTTGGTTAGACTATTGAATAGTGTGTATTCATGTTAGTATCTACTTTGACTCACTTTATGCTTGACATATTATGGTTATCCACCCTTTTCTGTTAGAGTTAGTGTCTTGGTTTGACTACTCAATAGTGTTTCCCAACTCTAAGGTAGTTGGAGATGACCTGCTCAAAATAGTATTTCTTATATTTCTTACGTACGGTAAGACAATGCCAATCAAAGATAAATGCCAAAGAAATTGCATGCTAGCAAACATGTCTTTGTCATTTCTTTTTTAAATGTCCTTTCGATTTTTCTTGGTAAGTTCATTTCATAATCATTGGAACCATGCTAAAGTTTATTACATAGGTCCAAGGGAGCTCTTTTTTTTTTTTTTTAGTAGTCTTTACCCTTTGCATCTAATAAAAGCAAGCAGGACTTCATGATCTCAGGATTTTATAATGATAATGAATCCAATGCCAACCTGGTTGATTGAGTTGCTTTGCTATGGAAGTTGTAATCTGCTGTACTTTGAAGAAGAGAGGAAAAAAAGAAATTGAGGGAAAAAAAGAAAAAAAAGGAAAAGAGAAGGGGGATGAAAAAGAAGGTTGGTTTGAAAACCATGGGGCAAAGGGGAAAGAAAAGAAGAATCAGCATATATTAGTTTCAATTAGAACGTGCTTAGTTGCTGGATTCTTACCCTACTCTTGCTGTTCTTCCTAATATTCCTTGAGCTTCATATTGTGGTTGGCATAGCTGTAGGCACATAGGTCCACTTGGTTCCTCTTCAATATCCAGACCACTTGTGAGCATAGAACTTCTATTAGTTGCACTCACATCCCTTGCTTCATATACTTAAGATAAGGAGCATGTTTACCTGTATGCTACTGTTAATTTTGACTTTAAAGCTTCAGAAAAAGGTTGTGCTTACATGATTCTATCGGTTAGTGCTGGCGATGTTTTATGATTTTAGTCCCCTATTGATGGAACTTGACATTGTCATGATACCTTTAATCATCCCCATGAAAGAGTGAAAGAGTGATATTAATGGTGTTGTTGATGGGACTTGTTCCTCCTAGCGTGGTTCCTTCTGCTTTCTTTTTGCTGAAATAGTGAGAATTTGGAATCTTCTATATCTTCACTTTATTTTGACATTGTTGATGTGGCTCTTCATTTTGACAAGCTCCTCTTGGCGCTGACCCATTTTGTAATCCGAATGTAAAAATGTGAAGGTATTATTATTATACTCTTTTGGAAGCTTCTTCAATGTTTACATACCTCTAAGTATTGTATTTATACGAACAAATTAGTGAGCATTGTTTGATTTTTTTTCCCCCTCTTGCTCGTTCTTGATTGGTTAACACTAGGTTTATTTATGGAGAACCATGGACATCAATTTTTTAGGTATATAGAACAAGGCATGGAAGCAACGAGTAGGTACGTGTTATTGTTAAAGAATGCAAGAGGTCAATTGGGAGCCTTGGAGACAAGTGAAAACCCATTTTGCACATATCACATCGTAACGTGTGCAATTCCTATATTTTAATTGTCTACCATATATCTGCTTCTGATTTCAATTTCTGGATAGAAACTGATCATTAGTTGTTCCATTCCATGTTTTGGGCATTGTATAAAGTATATACATGTATGAGTATTTTCATCGTAATTAGTAGCAATCAAATTAAAGTACATGAATTTTGTTAATATTGATGTTTTATTTAACATGTTTGTGCAGTTCAGATTATAATGTACTAAAGTATAACACCCCGAGTATGACTTAAAAGGATTTAAAGTGACCACTTATATCACCAAAGGTGTACCTTTCTTTTCGAAAAGCTCACTCTTAAGAACTCCACAGTTAAGCGCGTTTACTGAGGAACAATCTTGGGATGGGTGACCTCTTGGGAAGTTTCCCAGGCAGCATGTGAGAGAGAACAAATCATCCCGGAAAGGCTTGTTGTAATCTATGGGACCAGTCGACGATACTTGAAGCCATTATTGGTAAGACCCGCAACCGAGAGAGGCCGGGGGGTTACAGATGGTATCAAAGTTGACCCGCGACTGTGAGCTGCGCCAGTGGATAGAGAGCCAATGTAGAGTCACCTAGCAGGGCAAAGATATTGGGTGTCGTAAGTCGATTGGTTAGTGAGGCACAATGAGGACATTGTGCGTTTCAAGTGGGGGTGATTGTAACACCCCAGGTGTGACTTAAAAGGATTTGAAGTGACTACTTATATCACCAAAGGTGCACCTTTCTTTTTGGGAAGCTCACTCTTAAGAACTCCACAGCTAAGCGTGCTTGTTGGGGAGCAACCTTGGGATGGGTGACCTGCTGGGAAGTTTCCCAGGCAGCATGTGAGTGAGGACGAAGCATGCCGGAAAGGCTTGTGGTGATCTGTGGGGCCAGTCGACGATCTTTGAAGCCGTTATTGATAAGACCCGCTACTGTGAGGGTCGGGGCATTACATAAAGAAATCGAACAACCCAGAAAATCACATATTGAGTTATTCAAAAAAAATTCAATGCCCAAAATTACGAAGCCAATGTTCTAATGAGCAGCAAGGCCAAAAAAAAGGCATTTGAAGCCCACTAGACAAAGGGTCACAAAAAAATTTCGTGGTCTTATGCACAAACAGGGCCACAAAATTAAAAACTGAGGCCCTAGAAAAAATAGGCCACAAAAAATTTCAAGGTCCCACACATAGTAGAGCCACAAAAACTGGAAAGTGAGGCTCCATACACAAATAGGCCACAAAAACATTCGTGGCCCTATGGAGTAGGTAGGCAACAAAAGCCAAAAACGAGGTCATGTGAACCATAGGGCAACAAAGATTTTTGTGTCCCATATCCTCTGTATGCGTGTTGAACAACAAATTTCGTCACCCTATATGTGAGCTTCGACATTCAGATGTCAAACACAGGATGAAAATTATTTCGTCGCCCTAACTAAAGGACGTTGAAATTTGCACATTGGGCGACGAAATTGCCCCTCGCCCAATATCAATTTTTTTGTGGTGCTGCTTCAGAAAGAGCCATTGGTTTTTTCAACATTTACCATCAAATGTGGGCATTGATCAAGCAAGGAGTAATGCTAATGCACTACGGAAATACTACTTTTGTCTATCATAATGTGTTAAGCAAATATATGAAGGTAGAAGGAGGTACGTCTAAAAATGTCTTTGCTTATCTCTTTGATAATGGAGCTGGGAAATTCTTATCAGAAAAGGGAAAGAAATATTTTCATGAATCATTTGAAAAATGGGAACTAGAGCATCTTTAACTAGATGAAAATTTTAATGATTATCCGGATAATGATGGACCGGAAGACATTATTAGGGATGAAGACATACAGAATCTCAATAATGGTCACTGGTCTTGTGAGCATTAGACGGCTCTAAAATGTGGTTGGTCCATTATTGTATTATTTCGACAAGTTTCAGGTCTGTAAAATAAGGTAGTTTATTGTAATCATATAAATGTAACTGTAATCATGTGTAAAATCAATTTGCATTGTAGCCATTAGAGCATCCTATGTACCCTCATCCCCTCTACAAAAGGAGAAGCTGAGTGCTGAGAAGGGACATGGTCATTTGAGCATACTTGAACAAAAAAGAAGCCAGGATTCTCCATTTCTCTATAAGCAAGCATATCTGATGATCTTAGTAGCTTAACTTCCTCTTAAATCTTTCCATTGTAATATTTTCACTTTCAAGCTTTCAATAAAAAAAGTTTCCCATCAGGGAACCTTATTCAATCAAACTTTATATCTTAAATATTATAATTTCTTGATTAAAGTTCATTATCCTTTAAAATATGAAAAACTTGATTAGTGACTACGGTCGAGGTAGGAAACGAAATGAATCTTTGCTATGCCTAATCTAAGGAAGGGGAGGTTGAGATTAGCAATCTCTGTAAACTGAAAACTAGGGGAACACCAGGGTCCAACGCTAACTAAGTTCAGCTAATGGTCAAAACTCTCTAATCAAACTTCAATTATTTTGCGAAGCATAGTGAGCTTATAATTATATAAAATATAATATTTATGATCTAAGTAGTAGATTGTGATAAATAGTACTAATATATTATAAGAAGTTTAAGTATATAAAACAAACATATTTCCTGAAAAAAAAACTAAACTAGCTTAGGCCCTGTTCTTTTTTTTTTTTTTTTGAAAAATTGCAAATGTAGAATGGGTGGGAGGGGGAAGGGGGGAAAGAGTGGGTGGGAGTGGGTAGGAGTGGTTTGTTATATGTAAGAGTGGGAAGGAGTGGGAAAGAGTGGGAAGAACTGGGAAGGAATTGAATAAAGTAAGAGAGTTGATGTAAGTTACGTATTCTATTTTTTAATGTAATCTTTTATTTGTGATAGTATTACTGATGCTAAAAAAATTTTTAGATTGAAAAAAAATATATGTTTCTGTGTTGAATCGGGTATGAAAGATTGTTTCGTCACTGTTGTTACCCCCAAAAAATTGTAATTTTCATTATTCATATAACAAATTGCGGATGTATTTTTTCACATATTAACCAAATATGAACAAAGAAAAAAATATGCATATGTTCAGGCTCTATCCTTTTCGTTGGTAAATCCAAATTTACCAACCTCAACCAACTTCAAGCCACATCAACTCACTTCAACTACTTCACGAACTTGAATTAAAAAAAAAAAATACCAACTTCGATCCACTTCAATCCACTTTGACCCACTTCAACCCACTTTTCACTATTTTAACAAACTTTTACCCATCAGACAAAAAAAATTTCAACCAATTTTAACTCATTTCAACTAAAAAATACCCAGATTTGGGGTTTTTCGTTAATTTTCGAAAGTTTTGGGTCAAAAGTATGAAAACAAAAAAATAATAAGGTAGTTAAAAATCAAAAGCATAAGATCCTAGGGTAGTTAAAAATTAATGCAAAAAGTTCAAGGTTGAAAAAATTATTGCCAAAAACTTGAGGGGTAAGTGCAAAATACCTGAAATATGCTCATCCTCCTTCCCATCAAGCTCCATCTAGGAGCTCTGATGTAGACAAGGTAATTTCTACTCTTGGTATCTTGACTTATGTTGTGCAAAATATTGACTCTAAGGTCCAAGAAATTGAATCTAAAATGCATATTGTTGACTGTCACTCACAATCTATAACTAAGTTACAAACCCAATTTAGGCAACTAGCCATAGCTGTAGGTAAAGGAGAAGAAGGAAAACTTCCAAGCCATTGATATAGAACCGTAAAGGCCACAATTTGAACAAGTAAAAATTGTAATGGTTCTTAGGAATGGCAAAGAAGTAGACAATAAAGTGAGTGAAAAGGAACATGATAAAGATGAAAGACTTAACACCATTGATAGCAGCCTTGAGACTTAAAAAGAGAATGACCCATCCCCTTCTCCTATTGTGTTTGACTCCATTGTGACGTATAAGCCAATGGTTTCTTATTCTCAAGCTTTGGATGCACCATTTCTTCTAAAAAAGACAAGCAAAGAGATGACATCCTAGAGACTTTTAAGCAAGTTATGGTTAATCTTCCCCTTTCGGAAGCGATTATACAAATCCCAGCTTATGCAAAGTTCCTTAAAGACATGAATACTTTTAAAAGAAAATCTAAAGATGATAACTCTAAAAAGCTTCTTTTAAGTGAACAAGTGAGCTTGATTTTGAAACGTGACACTCTACCTAAGTTCAAAGATCCTAGTGTCCCCACTATTTCATGTTATATTAGTAATCATAAAATTGAAAGGACGCTTTTGGATTTGGGTTCTAGTGTTAATTTGATACCATATTATGTTTACTTAGAGTTGGGATTGGGTGAACTGAAACCTTCCAACTATACCCTTCAGCTTTTTGAGAGGTCAGTGAGGACTCCCACGGGCCGAATAGATGATGTCTTGGTTCAAATTCATAAAGGATTCTTTCCTATTGACTTTATTGTGTTGGACATGGACCCTAGTTATGCTTCTAAGCAAATCTTTCTTATTTTAGGACATCCCTTCAAAGCCACAGCTAATACCACCATTAACTGTAGGTCGAAAGTGATGGATATCTCTTCCATGAACATAAGGGCTAGGCTTAACATTTTTAAAGCTTCTTCTTAAAGCAGGCCCTATAAGTTTCATCTTAGCAAACCTAACCCACTCTATATCAGACATCTCATACCAATCAAAGTAGTCCTCCATGGTAATTATCCAATCAAGAAAAGTGGTGGCATCTATCTTGCCACCATATGTGGGTACATCGACCTTGACCTTTTGGGTAATGTCAGAGTAACCTTCATGTGTTTTCCCACCACCTGTTCCCTCCAAACCCATTATGAATGGCAGTATCTTTATCTTGAAACCTCCCATAGTCCACATGTATAGAACCCTGATAACTACCAAACTTCTTATCTCTCTAAGGTTGTCAACCTTACAACAATCAAAGGCTCGAGTGACGTGGCGTATTTTAGACTCAGGTTGGTCAAACCTTTCGTCTTTACTGTCAAGTCATTTAGAAATGGAATCAATTTGGGATTGGCAAGGATGCTTTGGTGATAAGGACCTGTTGACAACAAATGCAACGAGATTAGCCAAAATTACAATAATAATGATAGAAATAAACAATTACTACGCACACAACAGAGCATGTAAATTTGATATGGATTATTGGTATGATCAAGCATAACAAGGGCTTTAGAAGCAGGAATAGAGAAATTAGGATCTATGCTAGTAATCAAAAAATCCAGGTAATTAGACATTAATCGAATTTTCACAGCATAGAAACCTAACTCCCTCCAAAGTAAATCAAAACCTCATACCTTTCGACAATTCACAAGTACTAATCCAATGCTGAAAGTTTCAATAGCAGTAGTGATGAGTGATGGGTGATGGCAATAAGCTGACAACCCTCACTTGATGGCAGTGAGCATTAAATAGCCAGGCATCACTGGTACAGCACAGATACTCTTGAAATACTTCTAACTTCTTGACAGCAACGATGGCAACACACCAACACAGGGACAACAACTCGGTGGTTCAAACCCGTAGCAATAAGGGACTTCAAATAGTAGCAGCAACATGATTTGGAGACAAGCCTTCGAGAACAGTATCCGATAAGAAGTGGGTACGGCTGCAGTGAGGCAGTAGGGAAAAGAGAAGTTCAACCTTTTCTGTCACTGATCAAATCACCGAAGGCTTCGATTTTCAAGCAAAAAGGGTGTCGCGATGTTAGGGTTTCACAAAGGCTAGAGCAATCAATTGAGGGCAATTTCAAAGCATTTTCTTTTAATTGAGTACAAGCTTTTGGTCGTAATTGAGTAAGCAATAAATGAGTGAAACTAATTTTGGATAAGGATAAGGGTTCAAGCGTAGATTGGCGGTCTAAGGTTTTCGGTATTAGGGGAAATTTAAAAAATTAGGGTTACAAATTCGGGGCTTCTAGAGTTTCGGCTAGCAGCCGGCCATGGTGGAGGTTTGAAAGTGGTCGGCTGGAGCGGGCGATCACGAGATGGAGGTGGGCGACGAGTCCAGGTGCATAATCAAGGCTACAGGTCTGGGTGGTGTGGCGCTAGGCTAGGGTTTTAGCTCTTTGGCGGTTTTTGGTTTTTTTTTGGGGGGGGGGGAATGAGAGAGGGGATGAAAAGAAAACCAAAATTCAAAGGTAGTGGCAAATACCGCAAGCGCTATGATACCAAATGGATGTAGGACACTCTAAGAGCATTGTCTACAATGGGAAACAAATGATGTATGATGTTCTAAGTGCAATTCCTACACCAAGAAAACTCATACAGGAACTTTCAATACTCAATATACCAATTCATTTAAGTCTATTTTCCTAATGCATAATTAGGACTTTAAATGGAAAAGATACATAAACATTAGTAAACTAGTAGATAATGTAATAAAAAAGATAATACTCCTAGGTAGAAAAGATAACAAAAAGATAGTTTATTGTTAAAAGATATTTCCTAGATTCCTCAACTTATTTCCTCAGTTGCGGCATATCAATGAGTCAGACTTGAATCTTTCTAGGTCGCATTCGATCACTAGAGAGATTCCTCTTCACGGAGTTTTTGGAGATCTATAGAATATTTCCTTTTTTTGATAAATAAAAAATAGGAACATCAGTATTTTAATAGTAATTAAATATTTAGATACACTAAGTAAATGTGAAAACATATAAATAAAATAAATATAAAAACATAACCAAATAAATAATGATCAACATCAAAAAAAATAGCTACATGCATAAAAAATAAGTTGAAAATAGATCAACACTTAAATAAAATACTAAATAAAATATCAAATAAATAAATAAAGAAAGTAGCAAACAAGTAAATACAAAAAAGCTAAAAATAAATAATTAAGTTCACCAATAATCAATCAATAAATAAATAAATGCAAATACATAAACAAATAAATAATAAATAACATATAAATAAGCAATAATTAAATGAATAATAATAAGTTGTAAATAAATATATAATTAAATGAATGATAAATATAACACACTATAAATACATAAAATTTTGAGCAAATGATTAATAATATCACCAATTCAATAAAATAATACATAAACTACAAAAAAACAAACAATTTAACCAATAATTTACATATTTAGATATACTAAAGTAAAAGACAAATGCATAAATAAATACATAAATACATTAATATAAACAAATAAACACTAAATAAAGTACAAATAAATAAATAAGCAAAATATAAAATAAATAAATAGAACAATAAATAAGTTGTAAATATACAAAATAGTTAATCCATATAAATGAATAAATAAATATGTATTTGAATAAATAAACAATAAGTTCCTCTATCATTAAACAAATTGTAAATATGTAAACAAATAAGCATAAATAGACAAACAATACATAAGATAATGATAAATATACATAATAGATAAATATACATAACAACAAACAACCATACAATCATTAGGGTAGTACAAAGTATCTATGCATGTCACCAATTCCAAGAGCTAAAGTAGAAGCCATATGTACCACTTATTAATTATAATGAACCTTATAAATGAAGAGTATACCAATACATGACAAAGTAGATAGGTAAACATATAAAATTTAAAAAAAGATAATCATGTAAAATTACTTAAACATATAAAATTGATTAAGATAAATTTTGTCCAAAATCTAGATAGCTAAAAAGGCCAACTGTGGACTATTTTCTTTCAATTTGAATGATACGAACTAAAGCAAAATGTCTATCTATGCTTCCTCTGCTCCCTTTCTGTGGAGTAGTAGGCAATCTACCGTTTTTAAATCTAGGGTCAATTAGAACTAACCTCTTCGTACTTTACAATTTATGAGTAAGACGATTACATCAGGCCCCTTCACACCCCGCCTGGTGACGAAATTTTTGATATATTGGATATAAAATAAATTAACATATACCAAGTTACTAGAATGATAAATATACAAACTACACTAATAAAAAATAAATAGATAATTGTACATAAACAAATAACTTCAACTATAGTTTAAGTGCTTAGATATGCTACAAGTAAATGACCTATACAGGCAAATACATAAACATAAATTGCTAAAAATAATAAGCAATAATAAGGTAAAAATAAATAAACAAATCAATAAAATATTAAACAAATAAATAAATGAATATATGTATATATAATAAATAATGTATAAATGAATGAATAAGCTCTAAATAAATGAATACTTGAATCAATAAAAAACAATTTGTCAATAAACAAATAATTTCATCTATAACTTAAATATTTAGTATAACTAAATATATGAGCACAAACAATAGCGCTTGTATGTATATAAACCCAATTTGATAAATAACAAAAATAAAAAAAATTCATCGATATAAATAACATGTCAATTATTCAATAAATAAATAAATATAGAAATAAATGATTCAAATAAGTTATAAATAAATAATAAACTAAAAATAAACAAATAAAGTACTTAATATACTTGGAAACTATCAAAACATATAACTAAATAGATATATAAGACATGTAGACAAATAAATAAACAAATAGTATATAAATAAAAAAAGTATGCAGTAAAAAATTAAATAAATAAATAAAAACACAAATAAGATTATTAAGTAAAGGTCAAAAAATATAAATCAATAAATATAAAGATAAACAAATAAATAGTAAATAAGCAATAAATAAACAATAATCTCATCAATAATTGAATAAGTTGTATATCATAAATAAATGGTAAACAGATAGTAAATAGCTCAACTTATAAAGAGGTAAATGATACCCAATAAACAAGTTATAAATAACTAAATAATTAACTATAAATAAGTTCATAAATAACTTAAATATTTAGATATATAAAGTAAATGTCAAAACACGTAAACAAATAAATAAAATAGATAAATGGTAAATCATGTGTAAACAAATAAAATAAATAAATAAGAAAACAAAAATAAATATATTGTAAATAGATAGACAAGTAAAACAATAAATAAGATGTAAATAAATTAATACGTTCATCAATAATTTAAATATTTTTTATCTTGAAAGAATCTCAAAACATAGATAAAAGAATAAATAGTAAATAAGGCCTAGATATATCAATAAGTTCATCAATAAATCTAAATAAGTAAACATAAATAGATAAACAAATAAATAGAAAATAAGGCATAGATAAATCAATATGTACATCAAAAAGCAAGCAAGTCGTACATTAGTAGGGAACTAAACTTATAAATAGGGGATAATAAGTACACATAAATAGATGAGTAAATAAGAAAGCATGTAAAAAACAAT
Source organism: Carnegiea gigantea (assembly GCA_029747015.1). Classification (NCBI taxonomy): domain Eukaryota; kingdom Viridiplantae; phylum Streptophyta; class Magnoliopsida; order Caryophyllales; family Cactaceae; genus Carnegiea; species Carnegiea gigantea. The sequence goes on from JAKOGI010001199.1 coordinate 174,029, forward strand.
AAATAAGCTGAACAATTATATGAAGTTTATGTATACTACTTAGCGTAAACAGATAAAGAAAATTAAAACACAAAAAAGAAACATATAAGACTAACGTTTTTTGATAGACATATAAGAGTAACTAAAAAAGCATAAATAAGCATAAAGACATGTAAAGAAACAAAATAAAATAAATTCTAAATTAGTAAACATGTTACGAATAAATAATTAATTAAATAAAAAAACAAATAACTAATATAATAAATACATGTAAGCTGTATATAAACACATAAATTCATCAACAACAAGTAAATTATAAAAAAGTAAACAATAAATAAACAACAATTATACAAACAATAAATAAATAAACAAAGAAAGATAAAATGCATAAATAAGCAAAAATGAATAGATAAACAAGCAAAACAATGAATAAATAACGGTCATATAAAACAATGAATAGATTATTTTTCTTGGCAACAAGTTCATCCCTCAAGGCGGTTTGCTCACCGGAGATGGCTGAAGCTAATAATTGACCACGTTGAACCAAAGAGCATAGCGGATTATATTCTTGAGAAAGACTTGCAAGGTCTGGCCAAGAGAACTAACTTTGGGGTGTGGTACCGAATCTATGTCAGGAGGAAGATGTGGTGGAACAATTGAAAGCATGCAACGCAAAGAGGTTGATTTAGATTAGGTAGACCGTAATAAGGCAGCCCATCATATAGCCCAGTGAAATCGCTAAATGAATAAATGAATTACCATTTGATTGCCCCAGAAAATTTTTTTAAGGCTCCGTTTGGTTCTTAGAAAATTTGGTGGAAAGAAAAATTGAAGAAAAAAAATGTGAAGGAAAAAAAAGTAGGGAGAAAATGAGTTTTTTTCTCTTGTTTGGATCAAGGAAAAAATGCAAGAATTTGGATGAGAAATTTGAATGTTGATGAACTACTTAGATCATTTTGATGTCATCTAAACAATACAAGGTTGGAGAAGGTTGGGAATTTTTCTCAAACTTTCCTCACAATTTTATGAGGAAAATTTTGTCACTTGTTTCTAACAATTTTTCTACCAAACTTTCCTCCATATTTTTTTCCTTTGTGATTTTCTCTATACCAAACACAAGAAAAAAAGTAACTTTCCTAAATTTTTTTCTTTCCACCAAATTTTTCAAGGTCCAAACAGAGCCTAAAAAAATAAAAGCTATCGTAGTTCATTTCCTTAATGTGAAAATGAACTTGTAGTCAATGGAGATATAATCTCATAAATGAAAGGAAAATTTTAAAAATGAAACCTAAGAGCAAGTTTTAAAATTAGAAAATATACTACTTGAGAAAAAATATAAATTTTCCTAAATCCCAGGAATGTTCAAGGCAATTACAAAGTTGTAATATCAATTACAAAAAGGATATAGCAAATTTGATACTAAAACCTAATAGTAATCGATAGTAAAACTTAAATTTGGACCACTCATTGTTCATACCTTTTGTTTATTTTTTATAAAATAAAAAGAAGAGCCCAACAAGAAACGAAATAGACATACATTAATATGATATAGAAATGAATATTTCAAATCGGGGCAGCAGTAGCATAAAAAAGGAAAGCCACATAATAGGGAACATAAAATCTCTAAAAAGCTAAGATCATTCCACATTCTATATATAAAAAAAGGCACCCCCAATTTTGTTATTGCAAACACGACAATTGATTTACTGTCATACAAAATAATACGTGAGTATCACTAATGCGACTAAATAAATAAACAAATAAATAAAATGTTAAAGAAATAGAATACTGAACAAATAAATAATAATTAAGCGAATAAATTATAAACAATGTATGAATAAATAATTAAATTAACAATAAATAAATAAAAATCCTGAAATAAATGAACAAACAAATGCATAATAAGTTATAAATAAATAACTAAACAATAATAAATAAGTTGCAAATAAGTAATTACCTAAATAAATTAATAAATAAAATACAAATACATAAATAAATAAATACATAATAAGTTATAAATAAATAGCTAAATAATAACAAATAATTTGAAAATAAGTAAATTCCTAAACAAAATAATAAATAAAATACAAATACATAAATAAATAAATAAACTGGTAAACAAATTATTAATAAATACCACTAATTCAATAAAATAATAAACAGTTGTCAATAAACAAAAAGTTCACCAACCATGTCAACAAATAAGGGACGACTAAATAAATAAACAATCAAATAAAATGTCAAATAAATAGAATATTAAACAAATAAAAAATATTAAAAAATTTTAAATAATGTATAAACAAATGCATAAATAATTACATTAATAATAAATAAGCTGTGAAAAAATAATAAATAAATATAAAACAAAATAACTTCTAAACAACGTATAAATAAATTAATAAATAATAAATTAATAATGAAAAAGCTGTGAATAAAGTATAAATAAATAAATAAGAAACAAAATAAGTAAATTGAAAATAAATAAAAAAGTTCATCACTAATTTAAATATTTTATTTATACTTAAGTAAGTTTCAAAATTTATGCAAACGAATAAATGTAAATAGATAAACAAATAAATACTAAAGAAGGTATAAATAAATCGTTAAGTTCAATAATAATTAAACAAGTTGTAAATAAGAGATAAGCAACTCAATAAGTTCAACAATAATTAAACAAGTCGTAAATAAGATATAAGTAATTCAATAAGCTCAAACAATAATTAAACAAGCTGTGAATAAGGTAAACATGACTGATTAGATGATAATAGTTGTACATATAAATAGAAAAGGCAATAAAAAATAATAAATAAGATGAAGACTTATATAAAGTTTAAGTATACAACTCAACTAAGATAGACATTGTAAATGAGGAGGTTTTCTCCTGCTGGGGAATCCTAACCCTAGCTTGGGAGAGTCCTTACCCTCGAATTTGCGTAGGGCTGGTCATTTGATTTGGTGATCCCCTGTCTTCGAGGGTGTTGTGCTGCTAAGTCTTGAGATTATTGCATTTGTACCCCTGGATTCCTTCTTCAACTACTGACCCTCCCTTTGCATCATCGGGGTTCTTGCGTCTGGCGTGTAGAGGAAGGTATTGAAAGGCTCTATGGCATCTGGGTTGGAAGATGCGTGTCAAAATATGAAGCTAACTGATGAGGAAGTAGAGGTCGTGGTCTTTGATGATGAGGGGTCGGATGATAAATTGGAACAGTTTGCTTTGCTTTTGTATGGGAATTTACATACTGCAAAAAGCTTTAATTCCAGGGTCATGAAGTTAGTCCTTCGGAACATCTAGAAACCAGCGAAGGGTGTGGTCATCTACAATCTTGATGACAACCTTTTCTCCTTCCATTTCTTTGCATCAGCCGACAAGGAGTTTGTTCTCAATTAAGGGCCATGGGCCTTTGATGGGAAGATTCTACTACTCAAGGAAATCACTGGCATGGAGGTTCCCTCAGAGGTTGAATTTAGGACAGCTCGATTTTGGGTGAAAGCATATGACTTACCTGCTAAAAAACAAACTATTGCTTTTGCACAATGCCTTGGGAATCAGTTGGGGACTCTCGTCGGCTGTGAAGTGGCCACCATGTTTGGGGTGGATCCATCCCTTTGCTTTAGAGTAGACATTGACGTTACTAAGCCCCTTTGTAGGGGGGTGAATGTTAAGGGTCTAAGGGCCCTGTATGGGTGAAAATTAAATATGTCAAGCTTCCGGACTTTTGCTATGGCTATGGGATGCTGGGCCATGTCCTTAGTGGATGTAACCTCGTGGACTCTGATATGGCTGAGGAGGACCTACGATATGGGGACTAGTTATGGGCATCACCGTTGAAGTCATGTAGAAGGGTGTCAAGCCCGACAACGGCTATCCTTTAGTGATGGACGAGTGCCTACACCCCTACTTGCCGCTGCACCCTCTTACCAAGAGTCTGATGGTGGATTAAATAAAATGATAGTGGACAAGGAAATGGTGTTGGTCTTGGGGAATGAGACTTCTAAGCGTAAACTTGATGACACTACACCTCCAGAAAGGGGTGAGTGCAAGCTTCGAGTTGTGGAGGATGGCGGCGAATCTACTTCTATATCTACAATGGCGGCGGCTGATGTACAACCCCGCAAGGCACCATGAGTATCCTATACTTCAACTGTCGGGATCTAGGTGCGGCCCAGACAGTTTCTAATCTTCGTGGGTTGCTACGAAGATTGGCACCTAACGTGGCCTTCCTTTTGGAGGCGAAACATAGTAAATCAGAGATGGAGTCTCTCCTGCCTGAGCTTGGTGACTTTTGGGGTTTTTATGGACGCGAGGGGCGTGCAGGTGGCCTAGCCTTACTCTGGGATAAAAAGGAGGATGTGACACTGTTGTCTTACTCTTTAATCACATTGACTCTATGGTTAGATAGGAAGGGGAGGACACAGTTTGGCGCTTCAGTGGTATTTACAGGTCGGCAGAATCTCATCTGAAATGGAAGATAGGGCAACTTATTATCGAGCTTAAGTCCCATTTGAACCTTCCGTGGTTGGTTGGGGGGTCCTAAATGAGATTGTTTACCACGGTGAGAAATTGGGGGGGCCGCCCAAATGTCAAAATGCTTTAGACAACTTCATAAATGCTTTCTTTGACGATGACTTGCATGATCTTGGGTTTTCTGGGTATAAGTATACGTGGTGCAATCACCTGAAGAATGGGGTCATCATTGAGGAACGGCTTGACTGTTTTTGTGCAGACACGGAAAGGATTGTTATGTACCCAAATGCTTTTGTAATGCATGTGAACTTAGATATGTCTGATCACCTACCAATCTTGCTGAAGTGTTGCCCATCATCTGGAGGCAGGGTGGGAAAGTGTAGACGCTTTATGTTTGAGAACATGTGGATCTTGGACCCTTCCTGTGCTGACGTTGTGTCCGCTGCATGGTTCGCTAGTTAAGGAGATGATGTGGTGGAACATCTGGTGGAGTGCATGGAGACTTATGCAGGGGAGTTGAGCAGATGGAATAAGAAGGTGTTCGGCCAGGTGCAGACTAGGATACACAAATTGGAAGTGCAGTTATAGTGTCAACGTGGCACGGTTAGTCGATGGGAGATACTTGGGCAGATTAGAGAGTTGAGGAGGCGTGAAGAAATCTTGTGGTGGCAACAGGCGCACTCTGACTATCTGAAGTATGGAGATGCGAACACTAGGTGGTTTCATACTAGAGCAAACATGAGGAGGTCCAGGAACTCTATTCACTACCTGGTTGATGACACTAGTGCTCGCTTGTCTAATGATGTCGGCATAACCAATGTTATCTTACAGTATTTTAGTAACCTCTTTACTTTGACACGTGCTTTAGCTATGGATGATGTCCTAGACTGTGTGCCCCCACGTGTCACGAATATCGCTTTGTGCCCCTTATACGAAGGAGGAAGTGGATAGATCCCTACATCAGATGCAACCCCATAATGTTTTGGGACCTGACGGTATGAACCCTTTTTTCTATTAGAAATTTTGGGATGTTATTGGAGATGATGTCTCAGCTGCCGTCATTGCTATTTTAGAAGGGCATGCAATTCCGCCAAAGCTCAATCACATATTTGTTACTCTTATCCCTAAGAAGACTAAGGCAGAGCTAATCACGGACTTCCGCCCTATTAGCCTTTGCAATGTGGTCTACAAGCTTGTGACGAAGGTTATTGCTAATCACCTGAAACCATTTTTGCCAACTATAATTTCTGATACCCACAGGACCTTTACCAAGGGTTAGCTAATTTCTGATAATATTCTTCTGGCTTTTGAAATTCTACATGCCATGAGGGATGATAACAATGGAAACGGGTCCATGGCGATTAAATTAGATATGTCGAAAGCCAATGATCGGGTGGAGTGGGCCTTCCTATCTAGTGTGATGCTGAAGCTCGGGTTTGGACCTTGTTGGGTTGAGCTTGTCATGAAATGTATTAAGTCTGCATCCTTCGTTTTCCTTGTTAATGAGGTTCTGAAGGGCCATGTTATTCCTAGTCGTGGGCTTCGACAGCGCGATCCGATTTCTCCCTACTTGTTCTTGTTCTGTGCGGAAGGGCTAGTGGGACTACTGAGGCAGGTGGTCGAAAGAAAGGTGATTTAGGGATACCGGCTCTGTCGTAGTGCACCTATTATCTCACATTCGATGTTTGCAGATGACACTATGATCTTTCGTGGAGCTACCCATGCCCAGGCTACTGTTGTGAAACAATTGTTAGCTGATTATGAGAGGGCCTCTGGTTAGTATGTAAACTTCTCTAAAACGGATGTTACTTTTAGCAAGGAAGTCCTCGGAGACCAACGTAACCTCATTACCCTTGTTATGGACATTCGGGAGATGTTGGCTCACGATAAATATCCTAGTGTTCCGACCTTTGTTAGTCGGTCAAAAAAGAATCCTTTTTTTATTTATTATTGATCGTATCAAAAAACGGTTGTCTGGGTGGATGGATAAACTGGTTTCCTGGCTGGGGAGGGAGGTGCTAATAAAAGCAGTTGCTCAAGCTATCCTGACCTATGTTATGAGGTTGTCTAATTTTTTTGAGGAGCTATGCCACACTATTCAGTCATCCATCATCCATTTTTGGTGGGGTCATATGGGTGCTGATTGTAAGATTCATTGGGTCAACTCGAAAAAACTGTGTAGGAGTAAGGAGGATGGGGGCCTTGGCTTTCGAGATATGGAGTCCTTTAATGATGCACTTCTTAGAAAACAGTTCTAAAGGTTGTTGAAAGATGATTCATCTTTAGTAGCCCGTTTATTAAAAGCGCAATACTTCCCGCATGGGGATATCTTTGAAGCATCTTTGGGGAACAGGCCTAGCTTTACTTGGCACAGCATTATGGGTGTCCGAGACGTGATTTCTCGTGGCTTGTGTTGGTTAGTAGGTGATGGACGATCACTGAATATTTGGGAGGATCGGTGGCTGCCCAGGCCAAAGATGTTTAAGCCTATTACAGCACGAAATGAGACGTATGCAAATTGGCAAGTGAGCGACTTGATCGATCACGATAATGTTGCATGGTGCGAGTCTTTTGTAAGAGATATTTTTCTCCCGTATGATGCTGAGTGTATCCTGAGTATACCTCTTCATGGATCATGGCCTGATGATAAATTGATTTGGCATTATAATAACCATGGCTTTTTCTCAGTCCGATCCACCTATCATATGCTTATTGAGGATAGTCATGCGACTATGGCTGGAATGTCAACTTAGGGGATGGATGTGTGGAAGGTGCCGTGGAAATGTGATATACGCCCTAGGATTAAGTTATTTAGATGGCGGGCTTACGTTGGTATACTCCCCACTTTTGCCAATATAACTAGGAGGGTGCCGGGTTCTCCTATGGCCTACTCTATGTGCAGCCATGCGGAGGAGTCGGATGTCGATGCTATCTTTGAGTGTCCACTGGCAATCCAAATTTAGAATGGGTGTGGTCTTGATAAGACATTGTGGGCTTCAAGATATAGGTCACTGCGAGATTGTTTGGAACAGGCATGTGCATCTCTTAACCGTGAACAACTTGGCAACTTCATAGCGGTGATGTGGGAGTGTTAGAACGCCCGAAACTAATTTATTTTCAAGAAGTCGGATTCTAGTCTGGGTGTCTTGGGCTCTCGGGCTATTCCGTTTGTGAGATGTTACCGCGAGGTCCTTCCTTCGGCCGTGGTACACAATGGAGTCATGGAGGCCTCCAGTAAAGGGATGCACGAAGTTAAATTTTGAAGGTGGGAGTGTGAGTGAAACTGACTGGGGGTGGGGGTTTGTGCTGTGTAATCACCATGGTGATATAGTGCTGACAGGTGCAAAGCATGGCATGGGGTTCGTCAGGTCCCTGGTTGTTAGGCGATAATTTGTCGCATTTTACATGCCTTTTTCGCCTAATCTTAGCTCGTATAATAACGTAATCTTTAGAGTTTTTCTTGTTTTATTTAGTATTCTTTGAGATTTTTACTTATTTTGTTTATTCTTATAGGTAATAAGTTGAACCAAGCAAATACCGCAAAAAGGGCCAAAAAAGGATCAAAACAGGTGAAAAGACGGAAAACGGAGCTTGCCGGGCAAAACCGGCGAGCAATGTGGCACGGCCACCCCATGCCACATGGCACGGCCGTGCCACCATGGCACGGTGGGACCGTGCCACGTGCCCCTCCCCTGCTCGCGTGCGCTGTTTCGTTCTCGCTGAGTCTTATTTAAATGCACTTCCTTCGTGGTTTTCGAGGGTTCTGCTCGTACTTTTCTAGGTTAGTTTAGATTAGATTTTAGGCAATAAAAACCCCATTGAGGGGATTAGATTAGGATTGTATTGAGTTAACTTTAGATTCAAGCACTTGGATTTCGAGTTCTTCGCGTCAATCATAAGTCTTCTCTCCTCTCTCTCTTTATTTCTTGTTTTGTTCTTGTATTAGATTTTGTTAATTTAGTTCATATGTTTAGTTTTGATTTGATTCAATTATTTAGTTTTTGTGTTTAATTCATGTTTGATTGTTTGTTAGAATTAGTTTAGTTTCATGCTCCTTCTCTCTAGTTCATGCTTGTGTTCTTCGTTAGTTTAGGTTTGGGTTTTTGTGTTTTGTTGATGATTGATTGCTAGATCTTGTGGGTTTGGATTGTGGTTAGCCTCTTGATGGCTAAGAGATCTTGTTTTAGGCCTAGCCACACCCAATCCATGCTTAGAACCTAGAAGTTTCTCTCACGCCCCCTAAGTGTTCGATAAAATGCTTGAGAGAGCTTTCATCCATATTTTTGGGCTGTTGACTTATGCTGAGAGGTGAGGTCAATTAGTTAGTGTATGAGAGGAAATAGCCGAGTTCGGGACATAAAAATAGTACCCGAATCGAGCTAGGTTCGAGGGTTGCTAATTTTATGGTCTAATTGGGCTAACCCCGTGAAAATAGGTGGTTAGACGAATTAGACTAGCTCATGACCCTCAAGAGAGGGCTTGGGTGGTCTTTGATGGTGCAACCGACCATCTCTTGTTCTCAGTGTGGTTTGGGTAGGTTTGGACTCGTCTTGATTAACTGGTTCATCACTTGGTGAAATCATAAACCCATGTCCCTTTTTGTTTATTTGTTTTAGTAGTTTAGTCCTTCTTCCTTCACTCTCTTTCTGGCCTAGATTGATACGCTTGGGCAAGCTTTGGTACTTGAAACCCAACTCCCTGTGGAATACGACCCGTACTTGCCGTTGCTAACTACAATTGGCACCGTGCACTTGCGGTATTTTTAACTCAACAAGTTTTCGGCATCGTTACCGGGGAGTTGGTGCTTTCCAATATTAGAGCTTACTTGGGCATTCGAGACTAGGCTTTTATTTTGAAAAAAAAAATTGAAAATTAAGAAAAAAAATGTCTCTTTCCCTCTTCCCTCAATATAAGCATGAACTGTTTTCGAGATACTATGATAGATTACATGCTTTTCTTGCTCATTGTGATTTTTATGTACAGAAGTGGGAACTTTTGAATACAGTTTATGAGGGTGTGACTTGTGAGACCCGTGCTCTTTTGGAGCATTGGGATTCCCAACCATCAGCATTGGGAATTACTTTAGTGGTTGGCCAGGGATACTTATGTATTTTAGACTAGTCAATTTACTTCCTCCACCCCATCCCCCTGCGTTCTTAATTATACACCTCTTGCGTGTGAGATATGCCATTGTTCTGACCATGACAGTGTTTCTTGCCCCTATCATATTTCTGCTGATGGTTTTGCTAGAATTTCTAGTATGATAGAGGCAATGAATGAGTAACAAGTTAAACTTGCTAATCATATGCGGCAGTATGACCTATCACATAAGACTACCCTTAGGGTTAATTTTTCTGAACTTGATGTTAAATTATGTGATGATGGTGCGTCTTCTCTTGCTCTAGCGTCCAGATTAGAGAGAGTATCTGACCCTCCCTTGCCTACTTTACCTCTTGTTGCTCCATCCCTACCTATCACCCTTATCCACCTTTCCCTTTAGCTCAGTCGACGGAGTTCGAGGTAGGTGAGACATTTTGTGTTGATGCTAGTATTGATGGGGATGATTTATGTCTTGAGTCAGACGATACTTTTAGTGAGGTGCATGATCTCGATGAGATTCTCGAGGGGGGTCTTGTGTGGATGCTGCGGCTACAGTTTCATCTAGTCCTGATCTTACTGACCATGTATCCCTCAACCCCCTTGATATTTCTCCTGTTTCTTCATGTTCACTACCCTTCCCTTCCCCTCAGTATTGTGATCTCTCACCGATTGACACTCTTGCGGTGCTCAAGGGGAATGTGGTTGACTGTTTTGAGTTCCTAGGTGCTTTTAGAGGTTATGACCCCTCCCTTAACACTTATAGTCTATACCTAGAGGACACGTCTGGAAAAATCATTTTCCCTATTGCATTCAATGATTCTACGGATTTCTCTAAAGCATTTGATAAATTTAGAAGAGCACTTACTATCACTCCTATATTCATGCTTGGGTGCTCTTACTTACACTCATCTGAGTTGCAGGCTCAGGTGTTTGATAAACTTCTGCGAGCGTTGACGGCATCTGAGTTGGCGATGCGCATCCTGAACGCTGCTGAGGAGTGGCTGATGCTCCTCGCGCTTCCCCAACCTCATCCTAGCAAGGTCTAGTTCGGGTCAGTACCCGCCCTGGTATAATCGTTCTCACTCTCTCTCTCTTTCTCTCCTCTTTTCTTTTCTTTCTTTTTCTTTTTGTATAGTTGTGACTATTAGGTTGTGTTTCTTTTTCTTTTTCTTTAGTTTTGGATAGTTGAGTTTGTGTCTCTATGGTTCTTATGACCACTCAGCTCCCAATGAGGACATTGTGAGATCTAGATGTGGGGGTGGAGAAGTCATATACCCTTTTATGTATATTTTTTGTGAAACGTTTTCAATTTTTCAATTTTGTATAGTTTTTCTTTTTGGCTTTGGGGAATTTTTGTGCTGTTGTGATTGGTTTTTAATCTTTGATAGCCTAGTTGCGAGCTTGTATATGGGTCGAGCATGCATGATGGAACACGTGTCTGTAATGTTGTTTTTAGTTTCTCATAATAACCCTATTTCACATGTGGGGTTTTGTGCCTACCTTATACATTTAACCATTGACTTTTGGTGTTAGTTGTTGAAGTTTGGGTTTAAAGACGCTCTGTTTGGTTCCTTGACTTCCTATTTTGGCTTCATTAACCCCAAAAAAAAAAAAAAAAATCGAAGTGAAAAACAAAATCCCGCTTCACCCCAGTACCGCTATTTGGGCTTGAATAAGTGCAAAGCACATCCAAATAAAACCCCTAAATAGGGAAGAAGCCCAAATATGTGCTAAGTTGTTCCTCTGGGAGTTTAAGGCCTAATAAGCCAAGAACTACCCACCCGGGCGAAGGAGCATAAGGAGAGAAGCAAGAGAACAAAAAAAAAAAAAGAAAAAGGAAAAAAGCCCCAAAGGGGGAACCAAAAAAAGGGGGAGCAAAAATTAAGGGAGTCATAAGCCAAGTGGAGATGACCTTTGGCCCGATTTTAGCCTAGCATCGAGAGTCAATACACTTTGCACTGAGCACCAAGGTGTACTAATCGTGTCATTGTGTTATGTGGGGTGAAAAATAAGAGTCGGGATGCATTTATAGCCTATGTGTATCTTGAGTGTACGCTTTGCTTGTATATGGCTTCGTAGCTAGGTTGTTAGGGTGATGAGATCGATCTCGATGTGTACATGTTTCCCCTTTTGCCTTGTGTATATGTTTTGTTTTTTGGTAAAGAAAAAAAAATCCAAAAATATTTCAACGATTTTGTGGGTAAATCTTCTGCAAACCCTCACGAGACCTCACTCGTCTACTTGGGGGAGCCAAGGGGTTTAGAGGGCTTGTTGCATATGCTAAATGCAACCGTGATTCCTACGAAAGTGAGTTAGGTTCCTAGGTTAGTTTTTCTTTTGTTTTGCTCGAGGACGAGCAAAAGTTAGGTGTGGGGGTATTTGTTAGGCGATAATTTGTCGCATTTTACATACCTTTTTCGCCTAATCTTAGCTCGTATAATAATGTAATCTTTAGAGTTTTTCTTGTTTTATTTAGTATTCTTTGAGATTTTTTTTGTTTTGCTTATTCTTGTAGGTAATAAGTTGAACCAAGCAAATACCGTGAAAAGGGGCGAAAAAGGATCAAAACAGGCGAAAAGACGGAAAACGGAGTCAGCTGGGCAAAACCGGCCAGCAATGTGGCACGGCCACCCCGTGCCACCATGGCGCGGTGGGACCGTGCCACGTGCCCCTCCCCTGCTCGCGTGCGTTGTTTCGTTCTCGCTGAGTCCTATTTAAACGCACTTCCTTCGTGGTTTCCGAGGGTTCTACTCGTACTTTTCTAGGTTAGTTTAGATTAGATTTTAGGTAATAAAAACCCCATTGAGGGGATTAGATTAGGATTGTATTGAGTTAACTTTAGATTCAAGCACTTGGATTTCGAGTTTTTCGCATCAATCATAAGTCTTCTCTCCTCTCTCTCTCTATTTCTTGTTTCGTTCTTGTATTAGATTTTGTTAATTTAGTTCATATGTTTAGTTTTGATTTGATTCAATTATTTAGTTTTTGTGTTTAATTCATGTTCGATTGTTTGTTAGAATTAGTTTAGTTTTATGCTCCTTCTTTCTTGTTCATGCTTGTGTTCTTCGTTAGTTTAGGTTTGAGTTTTTGTGTTTTGTTGATGATTGATTGCTAGATCTTGTGGGTTTGGATTGTGGTTAGCTTCTTGATGGCTAATTGATCTTGTTTTAGGCCTAGCCATGCCCAATCCATGCTTAGAACTTAGAGGCCTCTCTCACGCCTGCCAAGTGTTTGATGAAATGCTTGAGAGAGCTTTCATCCATATTGTTGGGTTGTTGACTTATGTTGAGAGGTGAGGTCAATTAGCTAGTGTGGGAGAGAAAATAGCCGAGTTCGGGACATGAAAATAGTACCCGAATCGACCTAGGTTCGAGGGTTGCTAATTTTATGGTCTAATTGGGCTAACCCCGTGAAAATAGGTGGTTAGGCAAATTAGACTAGCTCATGACCCTCAAGAGAGGACTTGGGTGGTCTTTGATGGTGCAACCGACCATCTTTTATTCTCAGTGTGGTTTGGGTAGATTAGAACTCGTCTTGATTAACTGGTTCATCACTTGGTGAAATCATAAACCCAAGTCCTTTTTTGTTTATTTGTTTTAGTAGTTTAGTCCTTCTTCCTTCACTCTCTCTTTGGCCTTGATTGATACGCTTAGGCAAGTTTTGGTACTTGAAACCCAACTCCCTGTGGAATACAACCCGTACTTGCCGTTGCTAACTACAATTGGCACCGTGCACTTGCGGTATTTTTAACTCAACACTGGTCAAGGAAGTAAGGTTATGCTTGTTTGGGATCAAGTGTGCATATGAGGTGGGTGTTTGCAATATTGTTATCAAAGGTGATTGCCTTGTGCTGATTCAAATGCTCCGATCAAGTTCCATCGACGGGAATGCTACTAGTCTCTTTGTTAAAGAAATTCTTGCTTTTGTTAGTCAATTTGAATTTTATTCTTGGTTTTTTGTCAAACGAGGAGGGAATAGTGTAGTCCATGCTCTCACTCACTGGCAACCATTATGCCTTGAGGGGAGGTTATGGGAGGTTGATGTCCCAGAGGATATCCTTACTCGGGCATAAAAATACATGTGTGACTTTATTGGCTTGAACTTAATATAGTACCCTTCCTCTTCTCTGATTAAAAAAAGATAGACATTGTAAATAAAACAAATTAAGTGAACAAAGATTCAACTGAAAGAATAGTAAGGAGAAAAAAATTACACCAAATAATTAAACCACTTGAAAGAAGGATAAAAATATGAGACTAATTAAACCAATAAATAAATAATTATTGTTAAACAAACAAACAATAAATAAACTATAAAAAAAGAAATACATAAAATTTAAGTTTAAATATTTAGACATATTGTAACCAAAGGGAAAAAAATATATTAGCAAGGAAATAAATAAATAGATAATAAGCAAGGTGTTGTTAATTAAGGTTCAACAAGAAGAGAAAACTATGCAAAAGATAGCTATAATTAGCACAATTTAAAAATACGTAGTCAAATAACTAAAAACACTACATAATAAAAAGGATAAACATATAAAATTAATTAAAAATATAGATAAACACAAACAAATATATATAAATAAACAAATAAACAACTAAAAAATGTCAGATAAATTAATACATTAACAAATAAATAAACAAACAAATAAACAAGTAAACAATAAATGTAACATATCTAAACTATAAATAAATATATAACTAAATATATAATATATGAATAATAAGCAAACAAAGACATAAATAAATAAAATTTTACCCAAATAAATACGAACTAGGTAAAAATAAATAACTAAAAACAAAAAAATTATTAATATTTTAAATATTTAGATTTGCAATGCAAATGTCAAAACATATAAATAAATGAGTAAAAAATAAATAAAGAAACAAATAATAACTACCACATATATAATCATTTAAATAATTAAATAATTAATAAGTTGTAAATAAGTAAACAAATAGCAGTTAAATAAATAATAGATAACCAAATAAATATAATAAAAATAAATAAATAAGTTCATTAATAATTTGAGGATTTAGCTATAATAAGTAAATTCCCAAAATATACAATTAACAAATGATAAACAAACAAGGTATGCACAATCAATAAGTCCATCAATAATTTAAAAGTTGTAATTATATTACTAGATAGTAAATATGGCATAAATAAATCAATAAATTCATGAATAAATAATCAAGTTGTAAATATGTAAATAAATAAGTATAAGTAGATAAACAAATAAATAATAAACAAAGTATAGTAAAAAAAAATAAGTCCACCAATAATTCAGTGAATAATAATGAGCTTTTAATGAATAATAAATAAGCTAACACAGCTTAAAAACATGATAACAAGCATATATAAACAAACAAAGCATGTAAGAAAAAACAACAAATAAGCTGAACACTTATATAAAGTCTGTATATAGGACAAGGTTTAGATAGATAAAGAAAATTAACAATATATTCCTCAATAATTAAACAAGTTGTAATTATACAATTATATGTATAAATAGAAAGCAATTAAGGTATAATGCATGGGGGAGTTAATAAACCTCTAATTTCACCATTTGAATCCATTAATTTCCACAAGCCTTTTCATATATTCCTTACGAATAGTGGAAGATTTGACAAAATTTGCTTCTCTTTGCTCATACTTATCTTATTTGGACTGATTCTCCTATTTGTAGGTGTGTTGGCCTTAATTAGGAGAGTTTCGATGCTTATTGGCTCAAAAAGGAGCGATGAGTGATGTTACGAGAAGGAACAAGGTTTGAAGAACAAATGGAAGGGTCAAAGGCTTGAAGAATCAAAGGGGAGGCACAACTGTGCATTTAAGCATGGTCGTGCAACTTAGAAATTGATGCCAGAAAGTGCATGGTCGTGTGCTGAAGATAGAAATTTCCTACAGAAACGCACGAGTAGCCGTGCATCGCCTAGTTTTTTGCAACTTAATTGTTTTTCGGGGGCAGTTCCGATCTATTTTAGTTATAAGTTTGAGAGCACTTCTTAGGGGCGGTTTTAGGGCTTATTTTCTGAGTACTTTAGATATTCATTTAGCTTTGATTTGAGGTTTTGATTGGAAGATTGTTGTTGAATTCATCGTGGCAATCGATTCCAGTTCATAATTCTTACTCTCTTCTTATAATTTCAATCCAAGTTTCTTTCTCTAATTATGTTCTTCAAATTGGGGTTTATGATTATGATTGTAAATATGTGTAAAGGCTAAATCCCCTATCTTGGGTTGGGATTAGTCCCTATTATGTGAATTCAAATCGTGTTCTAGGTTTTTGCAAATTATGCCCATGTATGTGAATTGAAATCTCATTTAATTTGCTAGGTGTTGGTTGAATTGCTCGAGAGAGATTTATTCATTGTTCTTAAGGATCTAGGAGATTAACGAAAATTGAATCCTTTACCTAGTGC
>JAKOGI010001199.1:195000-288371 GCA_029747015.1 Carnegiea gigantea
GATGCCCCCTTCGAGATCTAGCTGCGTAAACAAGGTTTTAAACGTCTCCGCCCCGCCTTTTTTTTGAAGCAGTTGGGTCTCGAATATTCGACATGTGCAAATAATCGGAAATCGATTTTTTTTTTTTTTTTTGGCCTCAGCCCACCCAGCTTCACGTGATAAACACGTGATCTTCTTCACCCTCTTCTTCTGCAACTCTGCAATAGAGGCTCGACGGGCAGAGCAGTGGCACACTTTTTTTTTTTAATTTTTTTTTGGTGGGACTCTCATACTCTTCTTTCTCTCTCTTAGAATGCCAAAGTAATAAGGAAATTATTACACAACATACATTAATATATATTGAAGAAATATTTTCTTTCCTAAATTACCCCTATTTCCCATAATTTTTTGGTTTGCAAAGATGTCATGAAGATTTTCTTCCTGCTTGATTTGTATATATCCCATATTTCCCATGCTGAAGTTGCGTTTAATCAAGCTGCTATATTGAACAGGGTCTTTTCCCGACAACTACGATTGGTCCTTGCTTGATTCCCCCAAGAATCCTCTTTCCGTTAGTACCAAAATCCGGTGTGGATCAACGAAGAAGAAGGCAAGAAGGTTGTTGTCGACCGAGGGAGCAGAAACGGATCCGGAGTCATCGAGAGAAGGGGCTGAACCTGTAAAACTTCACTTTATTCTTCTTCTCTTTTACTGCTCTGCTTCTCTATATATATATTTTTTATCATATTTGGAGCCCTCAACTTCGTGTGCTAAGAAACAGGGGGGAAAAGAGAAACAGAGGGAGGAGTGATGTGAGTAACTGTATTTTATTTTATTTTATTTTTTTTTTTTTGGTATTTCTATGGCTGATTCTTGCGAAGCTCCTGCATCAATGGCTCTTCTGATCCAATGAATGCACGCACGACTGATTCTTGAGGAAGAAAGACTACACGCACGGGGCACGGCTCTTCTCATTTAATGAATGCAAAGTTTCTCCAGGGTGTTGGTCTAAGAACACCTAGTCGTAATTGCTCTCGTCTTCTTCTTCTTTTTCTTTTCTCTCTTTTTTTTTTTTTTGGTTCTTTCATGCTGCCTGATTTTTTTTTTTTAAAAAAAAATTTTAGATAACCCCTTTTTTTTGTGCAAATTTGTGCGATAATTTATTGTTGTTAACCTTTGAATGTATAACCCTTCTGGGTACATCAACGGGTTAACTTTGAATACTCCTAAGGCGAATTTTCCAAAGGCGAAAATTCTAAAGAGGCGAATTTGATTCAATCTCGGTTAACCTTTGAATGTTTAACCCTTTTGGGTACATCAACGGGTTAACCTTGACTTCCCTTCTAAGGTGACCTTCCAAGTGCAAAAGTTCGCAAGAGGAGAATTTGACTTGGTGTCGGTTAACTTTTGAATGTCTAACCCTTTTGGGTACATCAACGGGTTAACCTTGAATTTCCTCCTAAGGTGATTTTCCGAAGGCCAAGGTGCCAAAGGTGCTCAAGAGGCGAATTTGACTTGGTGCCGATTAACCTTTGAATGTCTACATTTTGGGTACATCAACGGGTTAACCTTGCATTTCCTCCTAAGGCGATCTTCCGAAGGTGAAAGTGCTCAAGAGACGAATTTGAGTTGGTGCCGGTTAACCTTTGAATGTCTAACCCTTTTGGGTACATCAACGGGTTAACCTTGAATCCTCCAAGGGTGAAAATCCTCCAAAGGTGAATTTTGACTTGATTATTGGTTAACCTTTGAATGTCTGACCCTTTTGGGTAGATCAACGGGTTAACCCTGAATTTCCTCCTAAGGCGATCTTCCGAAGGCGAAAATTCTAAAGAGGCGAAAATTCTAAAGAGGCGAATTTGTTTCAACATCGGTTAACCTTTGAATGTTTACTCCTTTTGGGTACATCAACGGGTTAACCATGAATCCTCCAAAAGCGAAAATCCTCCTGTTTGCTGAAGAGCCCTTGTTTGCATTTATGCCCCCCCTTTTTTTCTTTTTTTTTTTGGTTCTCTAGTTCTTCCGTGCCTAATAATTATTCTTTTTTTTTTTCCAGTCCCCACCCGATTATTAAATTGTTATGACTGTCCCTATGACAAGTCCTAAAACTTAATTTTCTTTTTTCCCACCATGAATGCAGTGTCTATTCAAGATGGTCACTTTTCTGGATAAAACTACTAGCGGGCGACGCTATCTGCATATCCAGCCCAGCGAAAATGACGTAGATGGGGAGGAGACGAAGTTGCCCGTCTGCAACCCTACAACATCCCTGTGCAAGCCTGATTGCGTGAGAGGTCCTCCGACCTTCCTTGGTGGTCGAAGGAGAATTTGAAAACCGGAGAAACATTCTTGCTCTCTACTCACGTTAAAATGAAAGAGAACCTCCCCTCTTACCAGTTACTACGTCATGACATAGAGTCTGAGCGCAGATCATGGGCTAAGTTGCCGTTGCATGGGGAGTTTTCTTACAAGCCGCTTTACTGGGAATGGTTAGAGGATATCCTCGTTCATTGCAAGGATAAACTCACAACCCTTCATCTGTTTGATGCCTTGTATGCGTCGCTCTTTCTTTACGACCGGTGTTCGAACCTCATTCGGGCGGTGTGCGAGTATTGGTGTCCTGAAACGAATACATTGCACACCTCTAAGGGCGAGGTGTCCCTATCTATCTTTGACATTTGCAGCTTCCTTGGGCTGTCAATCTCGGGGCGCCTTTATGACGAAGTTGTCCCTACTCAGCGGGAACTCGTAAGCAAGCTTCCGTTGAGTTGCACTTATCTATTCATTGCTTACCACAAACTTATGCAAGGTCGCAAGGGCAAACCTACCATAGAGCAGTGGATTTCCTTTTGGTTTCGGGGACGCAGCAAGTACCATGTTTCCAAGAAGCCTAATCAAGGCAGCCGAATCCCTCAACCAGGAATATTGTCTCCTCTTCCCGACGCAGGAGCCCGTGGGTGGAGTGATTATCAAGCTATTTTCGACGAATTGGGAGTGGCTACTGGCCAACACACTGAGACCTTTCTAGCTGCATTTCTTTCCTGTTGGCTATGCACATTTATCTTACCAGTTAGAGATGCTGGTTGCATACGTCCAGGACTTTCAGCATCGCATCCTTGATGGCTTCTGGTGTAGGTTATTGCCTCCCTACAGCGGTTCTTGCGAGTATCTACAAGGGAATCAACGAGCTCTCTCGTTCTTCACATCCTCGTAGAGGTGGAGGCCACTTTCCTACTCATTTCCTTTACGCTTGGTTGGCCAAGAACTTTGACGCATACGAGCTAGTTGGTGAGGCTTCCTCCAGTCCAGGCATGGTGAAGTTTAGTGGCCTCGGTCGAGCCAAGTCGTTTCAGCCCGAAGAGGCCCGTGAGCTCATCGGTTCTGGCAGAGGCTTTCGCTGGCATTCGTCCGTCATCAACCGACTCAGGGAGACTCTCGTGGATGATGGAAAGCTATCGAGGGCTGACTTTGCTTACTTTGTCAGCATTCGTTCGAGTTTTGTCGCTTACCGTTGTGAAGACAGCTTCGTTGTGGAACACTATTGTCCTGGCCGGTTCAGTAGACAATTTGGTTTCTATCAGGATGTTCCTGCTGATCTGGACTTCGATAATCTTCCTGATCTAGAAGCGATGCTTCGATATCATCACATGCTCACGCGCTATGGAACGGGGTCCCAAGTCTTACTTCCTGGGCGATGCAATCTACTCGAGAGGAATACCACTCGTGCATTTCGTGAATGGTGGCCCAAGATGTTTGTCTCCCCGCCTTGCAGCCCACATGCTAATGGCTCCAAGAGGAAACGCAGTGATTTATCTGACACGAATATCTCGAAGGACGAAGGCAAACTCAAACCTAAGTTGAAGATTATTCGTTCTGGGAGGCCAGTGGAGCCCTTCGTTCCAGTGATAGAGAATGGTTCTTCCCGTGTCGAGATTCCAGGAATAGATGTCGGCACCCTAGCGATGCCCATCCCTGCAATCCCTATTCAAAGCATTGCGCCCTTGCCTCAGGTAATGAATGAGATCGAAGAACCTTGCAAATACCTCACCTGCTGAGACATGTAGATACAAGTCTAATCCTCTGATTAATCTTGCTGTGAATGGTCAGGACGAGCTACCTGTCGAAGTTTGTGAGCCAAGTACCCAAAAGGTAACTGAGCTGCCCCCAGAAGGTGCTGAGAATATCATAGATATCCTCGATGCTGAGCCTAATCCTATTGAATGCATGGTACTTCCTTCCTTCCCCCCCCCCGTTTTTTTTGCCTTTGCACACATATCTGTCCCCTTTTCTTCTTTTTTTTTTTTTAATTAGGGGGAAAGTGATGACGTGAATTTTAAGGAGGGGTTGGCACACATTCCTCTACCTTCTGGAAGTCAGTGCTTTCCGTCGGTCGGATGTATACCATCTTTTGGTAAAGATTTATTTGACAGCAGATCACGATTAGTTAGCTCGCGGGGTGTTTGTTCCCCAGATGATGATGAAGTCGAGTCTATTCGTAAAGTCAATGCTCATTCACCGGTACCTTGCCCACAACGCCCTTTAAAGGTTCCCCAAGGGGGAATCTCCGTCTTTGATGCTGATGCCTTTATAAAGGAGGTGGATAAGAATGCTGCGCGAGTGTTGGGTAAAGCCATACTTGACAAGGTGTGTCGCACCCTTTTTGACAGACTTCCTTCACTTAGAGGCGATTTCGATAGCCTTTATGCCACTATCCTTCAAAGAGGTGTGGACGTCACTCCTCTATAGAGCAGGGTTGAAGGGTTGATTAGGCAAGCATGCGACTTCAAGGACCTACAACAGAGCTACTCTGGTCGGATATCTGCTGAAGAGCATAATAATTGTTGCATGGAGGTGCAAGGTAAGCTTGATGAGGCCTCCCGTCAGGTGAACACAGAGGGCACCCATTATGAAGCGAAGGCAGCCGAGCTGAAGCATGTTGAGTCACGGCGTCAGGAGCTGCTGAAAGAACTCTAACTTTTGGAAGATCAATAGAAAGAGTTGAGCTCTCAGGTGGCGGCCAGTGAGCATTTGCTTCAAGAAGCTGAGCGGGAAGTCATTGACTTACAGGGTCAGATTGAAGTACTTAATGCCACTGAAGTGATGGATGCAGCCACAAAGGCTAGTTTGGAGAAGGCTGAGGCTTACATAAAGGAGTCTTTCGAAAATCTGAAGAATTTTCAATGGGATCCATAGCTACCTCCCTTTTTCTTTTTCTTTTTTTCTTTTTTTTTTAACTCCCTCTTTTTTTCTTTTTTTTTTGAGATGGATTTGTAATGCTCATTGCACTTTTGTGATGTAAGCTTGACATATATTGAATAAAGCTCAGATGAAAATTTTCTCTTATTGTGATGCCCATGTGTCTTAGGTGATTTTCTTTGTGATTGGGATTCCACAATTATTTTATTAACTTGATGACAACATATGCATTAACAGCTAGCCAAATCTCTATATTTCTCCTTCAAACTCCCAAGTTGTATAAAATTCACAATCAAATGAGTTTTTTTTTTTTTTTTTTGCGTTTTGCCGTTCACAGTTTATACTCTTGCGGGCCAGGAGTATTATAAAGTTTTTTTTTTTTTTTTAATGGTTACAATGAGCAGTAGGCTCTTGCTTAGGAGCCTACATGCATTAACATACTAAGGATGATAAAGTTTTAGGAACTTTCCATTTATTGGCCCAACTCATACTCCGTCGGTACCGATAATCCTATAGGCGCCGTTGGTGTAAACTTCTCGAACCACGCAAGGGCCATCCCACTTGGAAGTAAACTTACTTCCAGTCTTGTGTGGGATAATGATTGGCCTCCTTACTGCGAGCACTTGATCTCCAACTTGAAATGAACGCGGTCGTACCTTTTTGTTAAAGGCTCGTGATAAGCGAGCTTGATAGCACTCCAACTTCTGTTGCGCTAGAAGTCTTTTTTCATCAAGGGCTTCGAGCTCTGCCAGGCGAAGCTTGTGATTTTTATCTTCGGTCAAGCCTTCCTGTATGGCAATACGGAGTGAAGGGATTTGAAGTTCCAAAGGCAATACTGCTTCGACCCCATACACTAGAGCGAAAGGAGTTGACTGGGTCGGCGTTTTGTATGTGGTTCTGTATGCCCAAAGAGCTTCCCCTAACCTTTCATGCCAATCGCGCTTTGACTTCGCCACCACTTTGCTTAGTAAGTTGCAAAGCGTCTTATTGAAGGCTTCCGCCAGCCCATTTGCAGGTGCATTGTACATTGAAGATTTGCGCTGAGCGAACTTAAACTTTTCGCAGAAGGCGGTCATTAACTTGTTGACAAATGGTTTGCCATTGTCAGTGATAATATACCGAGGCACGCCATATCGATAGATGATATGGGTTCGAATAAAACAACGACATTTTCTTTTTTGACCTCTCTTAGTGGGATTGCTTCTGCCCATTTAGAAAAGTAGTCAGTTGCTGCCAAGATATACAAGTGGCCTGCGGAGGATTTTGGAGTGATAGGCCCTACAACGTCCAGTCCCCAAGCTTCAAATGGCCAGGATGCCAGGGTTGGATGAAGTGGCTCTGGAGGTTGATGAATAAAATTTGCATGAAACTGACAAGGCTCGCACCTTTTTGCATAGTCAATGCAGTCTTGCACCATGGTAGGCCAGTAGTAACCCATCCTCTTGATTCGATCATGTAATTTAGGCCCTGCTTGGTGTGCACCGCATATTCCTGAGTGTGCTTCCTCCATTGTTTGTCCTACTTCTTCGTCCCCGAAGCATCGTAACCAAATGCCAAGGAAGGAACGCCGATAAAGAGTCCCATTGAAATAAAGGAAGCGGGGAGCTCTTCGTTAGATTTCTGTCTTATGCCTTGGATCGTTAGGGAGCTTCCCATGTTGCAAATAGTCAATGAGTGGTTGACGCCAATCTTCTCCATCTACTTTTTGAGCACTGATTGCATTGACGTCTTCCTCAAACTCTTCATCAGTGGGTGCAACGACCCATCGATTGCAGACGGGGACGTTCATATTTTCCTCTGCCCCCAGTGCCAAAGTGGCTGCAAGATTGGCAAGTGCATCAGCCACCTTATTGGCACTTCTAGGAACATGCTCCAACTTGACGGTTTTAAGCTTGCTTAACAGTCACGCGGCACACCTGTAATACGAAATGAGATCATCCTTTCTGACTTCATATTCTTCGAGGAGTTGCTTGATGACCAATTGCGAGTCACCATAGATGTCGAGATCTTTGTTTCCCATTTGAATAGCCATTTGAAGGCCGAAGATTAATGCTTGATACTCAGCCATGTTATTTGAACACAACTGGGTTAACACAAATGAGTAGGTGAGGACATGCCTTTCAGGAGAGATAAACACTACTCCGGCACCAGCTCCATCGCTTCTTGCAGCTCCGTCAAAGTACATTTCCCAAGGCGGGAGGATATCGACAAAGAGCACATCTTCACCTGGTAAGTCATCGTTTAGCTCCCACTCATCAGGAATTGGGTGATCAGCTAGGAAGTCTGCTACTGCTTGCCCCTTGACCGCTTTTTGTGGCACATAGATAAGATCATGCTGTTTCAAGATCATGCTGTTTCAAGGTCATAGCCCACTTCACGAGTCGCCCACTGAGGACTGGCCTCGACAGAATGTACTTGATGGGATCGGCTTTAGAAACCACATGCACTGTATATGCCTGCATGTAATGTTTGAGTTTTTGAACGGCAAATACAAGTGACAAGCAGATCTTTTCCATGGGTGAATACTTCAATTCAGCCCCCACCAATGTACGACTTAAGTAGTACAGAGCTATTTCTTTTCCTTCCTCATTCTTTTGAACACACAGTGCTCCCAACGATCGTTCTTGAGCTGCGATGTAGAGTATAAGAGGCTTGCCTGGGACTGGAGCTCCCAATACCGGAGGGTTCGACAAGTACTTCTTAATTTTCACGAAGGCTTCGCGGCATGACTCGTCCCAATCAAAAGGTGCTCCCTTTTTCATGAGGTGGCTGAAAAGATGACAACGTCCAACTAGATTTGATACGAACCTTCGAATATATGCCAGGCGACCTTGAAGGCCACGGAGCTCTTTGAGATTCTTAGGCTTAGGCATTTCTTGGATTGCTTTGATCATAGATTGGTCAATCTCGATCCCTTTATGGCGGACGACAAAGCCCAAAAATTTCCCAGAAGTGACGCCAAATGCACACTTGAGTGGGTTCATCTTCAACTGACATTTTCGTAGACGTTTGAAGACGCTACGAAGATCTGGAATATGGTCACATTTCTTTTTAGATTTGACCACCAAGTCATCGACTTAACACTCAATTGTCTTGTGGAGCATATCATCAAAAATGTTTTGCATTGCCCTTTGATATGTTGCCCTCGCATTCTTTAGGACAAAAGGCATAACCTTGTAACAGAAAATGCCCTTGGGTGTGCGAAAAGCTGTGGCCTCCTGGTCTTCTGGCGCCATTTGGATTTGATTATACCCTGCAGTACAATCCATGAATGACAAGGCCTCGTGCCCCGTAGTCGAATCAACCATGAGTTCGGTGACAGGGAGCGGAAAATCGTCCTTTGGACATGCATCATTGAGATCCCGAAAGTCTACGCAGATGCGAAGTTGTCCATTTTTCTTTCTCACGGGGACAATGTTTGCGATCTAGGTTGGATATTTTACCTCCCGAATGAACCCTGCTTCAATGAGCTTATTGACTTCTTTTTCAATCTCGGGTACCAACTCTGGACGAAAACGCCGTTGGGGCTGCTTTTTCGGAGACACCCCCTTTTTTATGGATAGGCGATGGACAGCAATTTTCGGATTAAGCCCTGGCATTTCCTTATAACTCCATGCGAACACGTCCTTATATTCCGAGAGGAGATTAAAGTACTGGCTTTCCTCCTCGGGCGTCAGCAACGAACTTATATAAATGGGGTGAGGTTCGTCTGTGGTACCAAGATTCAATTCTTTCAGATCATCGACCGCAGCTTGCCCCCCCTCCTCAAGGGTTTTAGGAGTCTCTGCAAGCTCTGTCTCTGAGTCTGAATCCTCGCATTCTTGACTTGTGATATAGTGAGAGGAAGCCATTTCACCTCTCTCTTCCTCCACGCTCGAGTCAGGGTTACTTTGTTGACCAGTGAGGATCACAGTGCGCCTTTTCACTCGCAATGAATCTTCCGTCTTAACGTCCAAGGTTGAAAGTCGTTTCATCCGTGAAGGAATAGAACTTCGTACTTCGTTTGTATCACCTAGACGGTTAAATACGGAACCTTTGAACTTTTGGGAAGACGTCTTCGAGGGCTCTATTTCCTTCTTAATCCTATTGAATACTGAAGGCTTTGGCTGTGCCCCAATTCTGGTGAAGACAGATGGCCGTCTTATTGAACTCGACGATTGTAATCTGTCAAATATAGAAGTCCTCTTGCTAGGTGGATCATCCTCCTTTTCGCTCTCATCTATTTCCTCGGCGAAGGTGTGTTGAACGACTGACTGCTTGTTCTTTCGTCGCCCCGAGATTTTGACTGGCTGTAATGGTGTGTAACCAAGTCCGACTTTAGAGGCACTCACTGAACCTCCTTGCTCTTGGATCATTTTTTGAGTATCATTGAGGCCATGAGGCTTGACTTCGATTACCTTCCCTAAGGTAGCTGGGCTTTGGAAGTTATAACCAGCTCTTTCCATAAGCTTATATGCATTTGGATCAAATCCGTCCTTGGTACGCGTATGCGGCAACACCTCTTCTTCCTTCAACAAAGCCTTAGAAGAGGGAACAAACCCAGGGAGGGGGTGTCTGCTCACCTTCGGTTGGTACATGTTTTGCATTGGCAACGTAACACTTTCTTTACGGGTGTTCAAGTTGGCCCCGCTATTCTTCTTCATAGCCTTACCTTCCGCATTTCCATGTACAATGCCATTGAAAGGTGATTCTCCTTCTCTACGACGGGCTTTCGGAACATACCTCAAAATCGGTGTCATGGAGTTGGTTGAAGCAGCCACCTGTTTTGCGACCTGTTTAGCGGGTTGTATCTCACTAGGTTCTTCATCGTCTTCTTTGCCTTGTTGTTGTTGTTTCACACCATCGTGTTCTGTGGTTGTTTGCGGCTTCCTGGTAACTTTTGAGTCACCTGTGGAGGCAATCGTTGATATCATCATCTCTTTAGGTGCCGCAGCTTCTTCAAAGAATTTGGCATCAGCAAAATGTGATTCTACTTTAGTAAATGGCCTAGCATCCCCATCAATTTTTCTTTCTCCTCCACGATAGTACTTAAGGCATTGATGGAGAGTTGAAGCTACTATTCCATGCTCGTGAAGCCATGGGCGTCCGAGCAACAACTTGTAGGAAGTCTTAGAGTCAATTACATGGAAGATCGAAGATGTCGATAGGTCTCCCATTATTAGTTCCAGGTGGATCATACCAATCGCGCGTTGACTCTCTGGGCTAAATCCCTAGATCACCATTTGGCTCTTAGAAAGCTCTTCCACTGTAATCCCCAAGTCGTTCATCGTAGACTTAGGCATGATGTTAACAGCTGACCCTCCATCTACAAGGATCCGTCTAACTTTTTGCTCCCTGATGTAACCGGTGACGAACAGGGGGCGGTTGTGAGGCTTGGAGCCCAACAGTAGGTCATCATCAGTAAAAGTGATGGCGGTGTTGCAAGCAGCATAATGAGCAACATCTTTCACCGGTTGACCCGCACTTTTCATCTGGTCAACATAAAGCTTTGGGTGCTGCAAAGCAGCAACAATCTGTTGACGTATTTCTTTTGGCAAGCTGAAGATTTGTCTCCAATCGTCACAGATCGATAAGGCCTCTAAACTAGTTAGAGCCTCACTGTCATTTTTGGGAGGTTTTTCTAACTTTGCTTCCTTCTCATCTTCCTCATTCTCCAGCTCATAACACGAAGTCATGTTAACAGTGATCTTCTCAAAAAATCTCACTGGGAAAAATTCCTCCAGCGTGATAGGAATGAGCGGCTCCTGCTCGAGTAAGTCAATTGGTTGGACTTCGTGTCTCTTGCTAGCCTTTGATTTTTTCTTGCTCTTTGCACATCGAGGAGTCTTCTTCCTGCCTTGTCTCTTTCTTTGGCGAAGGGGCGGTGGCTGAGCTTGTTTTGGATTCCTTGGCTTCCTTTGAGTGATAAGCGTCCACCCTTCTTCATCTTCGACCGGATTAGAATTTGTCTTCATCATTGGTCTCCTAATTGTCAAGGGGACGATAACGATTTCCAAACTTCCAAATTGAATGGTGAATAGTCTTTCCTTTTGAGAAGTAATAACGCTACTCTCCCTTTGTTCATGAGTTCGAGTAGACCTTAGCTGCCATGATAGAGGAAAACACTCTACCTCAGCGGAGACATGATTGGCCCCGGCAGAGTCATCCAGGTCCAATATGATCTTGCCATCCTTAGCCAGCTGCATGATGCACTCTTTGAGAGTGACACACTTTTCTAAGGGGTGGCTAACAACCCTGTGATAGCGACAGTACTTCGGGTCACTTATCCTTCCAGCTTCTTCTGGTCGCTTAGGTTCAGGGAGTTCGATGATCTTATTTTCAAGTAGATCATCCAGCATTCCTGACAAGTCTGAATCAGGAAACGGGTACTTCTTTTCTTGGAGCTCTTTTAACGTTGGTCGCTTCCTTCCAACGTCCCTCAAGGCTGTTCCTTTCTTTTCTTCTGGTCTAAATCTGCCTGAAATCCGTACAGGCTCCTCAACGGAAGTGGCCATGGATTCTTTTGCGGGCGCCTTGGAAGGCTTTGAGCTCTTCTTGATCTCACCTTTGTCCTTCTTGAACTCATATGAGGAGGACGGCTTGCTGCGACGATTTGCTATCGTCATCTCCATGTCATGCGCCTTCGTAGCTAGTTCTTGAAAGGTCCTAGGCTTGCTCATCTGCAAGACATAAAGCAGGTTCCACTCCATGCCCTGAGCGCACATCTCGACGGCGGAGGCCTCGGACAGACGGTCTTTGCATTCGAGGCTGAGAGATCTCCAGCGGTTGATGTAATCAAGGACCGGCTCATCCTTCCACTGCTTAGTATTTGTTAACTCTGTCATACTAACAGTGCGCTGGGTACTATAGAACCTGTTAAGAAATTCATACTCTATTTGTTCCCAGCTGTTAATAGACTCGGGCTCCAGGTCCGTGTACCAATGGAAGGCGATTTCTTTGAGAGACCGAACAAACTGCTTCACCAATCTGTCTCCCTCGGTGCCAGCATTGCTGCACGTCTCAATAAAATGGGCGACGTGCTGTTTGGGATTGCCCTTACCATCAAATTGGTTGAACTTAGGGGGCTGGTATCCATGAGGCATGCGAAGAGCATCGATCCTTTTTGTATAAGATTTTGTGTATAGATGCGTCTTGCGAGATCCTCCCCCTAATTGGGCTTTAACAGTATTCGCGATCAAGCTTTGCATCTGCTCAACAGACATCGATGCCAATGAGGACTCCTTCTTCTTCATACGCTCGTCATCAGAGTCTTCGCTGCGGTTAGACTCCTTGTCGGACTCTTCTCCGTCCGAGCCTTTGCTAGAAGATTCGAATAACCGCTTCTCCAGCTTCTTCATCAGAGTAGCGATCTGTTCACTTTGGTGCTTGATTTGAGCGTCTTTCTCTAGGTTTTCTTTAGCGAGCCTCTCCAATGTTGCTTTCATATCCGCGAGCTGTTCTTCTACGTTGGTCGCCTCCGTCACCATGGCTGGCATAATAACAGAATTGGTGGATTCGGTCTCTGATTCAGCGACCAATTGTCTTGGATATGCCGGTGAGGAGTCACTGCTAGTATAGCCATTGTCTTCTTCATCGAAAGGTTCGAAGGTGGGGCTTGCCTGAGTTCGGAGCTTGCCCACCTCTTGACATATTGTTGGGTGCATTTTGAAGCTTGCAACAGATTTTTGCTTCAAACAATGCGAAGGGACTTTGCTGACTCCTTTAGGTAAGCTGGAGTCGAGACTTGGGATCCCGCGAGACTGTGACAGGACAGTCTCAACTGATTGTTTTATGGCAATCACAGCAGCAGCTTTTGCCATACTTCGAGTCATAACCCTATCAGACGTAACGCTAGCGGTTGTTGATCCATGAGATGTGGATCGGACAACTTTTCTTGAAGGTTAAGAGATGAGGTTCTTTGGGGCCATATCGTCTTTGAGAAAGCATAGAGTTTGTGGTTTGGAGAAAGAGATGAGAGGCAGAGACTGTCCCACCGGGCGTGCCAAAAATTTGTATACACAAATTTCGAGCCTGCAATAAATTAGACAAGAAATTGAGTAACAAATTGAATATTTATATTCAAAGAATGGGTACAATATCTGTATAAATGTTACAAGAACAAGTATAATAAATTCTCTGATTCGATCTCCTTGAATGATCTTGAATAATTTGTCTCGAGAGAGGGCCTAAGAGGCTTAATCTCTATCGAGAATTTAATCTTTGAAAGTTGACGGCACGTATTTGGAGTGTTTGTTGTCTTTCTTCAAAGAGAGTTTCTGAGCTCTTGTGAGTTCTTCTGAAAATGCTCCTCTGAAACTTGCAAGTTTTGATCCTTCTCGCTTGGTAGTTAGATGCCGCTTGCAGTCTGAACTTCTGAATTATTCCAATACTGCATGTGCTGAGCCCCCCCAAAATGAGGGGGAATGACCTCTATTTATAGACTCTCACGTTAGGGTTTTGAGTCAGACTTTGGGTTTAAGCCCATATTTAGCAATTATCTTTTTATTTTAAATAAAGGAATAATTACTATTTATTGCATCATTAATGACACACGGTAATTTCTGATTGGCTAGAATTTGCTAGGTAATTTTATTGTTTTATTTTACATGTGGCGTCCTGTGATTTGCTAGTAAGTTTTTGCCTCCTACATACTCTATCAAAAAACAAGTAATAAATAAGATATAAACAATGAAATAAATCCAAAAAAACACAAATGTTAAACAAATAAAAAATAAATAAGCAGTAAATAAATAACAAATTAAAAAAATAATAAATAAGTTGCAAATAACAAATAAGTTCAACAATAATTTAAATATTTAAATATATTGTAAGTAAATGACCCCTTTATGAGTAACGATACCTGCAAAGGTACGGTTGCTTACATTTGAATCTCCCAAGATCCAAAATAAGTTCAAGACTAAGAGTGGTTGTTGTTATACTGTAAGTTAATAAAATATGCACAAATAAATAAATAACTAAATAAACAAATAATAAATATAAAGAGATCGACAAATAAATAATAAATAAGGTACAATTAAATAAGTTCATTAATAATTTAAATGTTGAAATGCACTAATTAAATGTCATCATACAAATCAACAAATATCTACACAACATATATAAGAAATAAATAATAATTAGTAGATATCATCAAGTAAGGTTCAACTAGAGAAGAACTAACTATAATTAGCATAATTTAAACATAAATAGTTGCATAACTAAAGATACTAGGTAACTACAAGGATAAACATGTAAAATTAATTAAAAAATATAGATAAAGACACATACATATGTATAAATAAATAAATGATACCTAAAGTATAAACGAAAAATAAATAATTAGTAAGTAAATAAATTGCAAATAAAGTATAAATAAATTAATAAATTCATGAATAATCAAACAAGTTGTAAATATGTTAATAAAGGAATATAAATAGACAAACAAATAACTAGTAACTACGATATAAGTAAATAAATGAGTCTATCAATAATTAAATAAGTTGTAAATATATGAATAAATAACTAAATCAATAAATAATAAATAAGCTAAACACTTATATGATGTTTCAGCATGTAAAAGCTGATTAATAGAAACATATAAATAAAAAAGTAATTAGCTAATAAATAAATTGTAATAAATAAATAACTCAATTAATCACAATTAAAAAAATAGATAAATAAACAAATAAATAACACCCAATCAAGGTTATCAAACACCGTGGAAAAAAGGATAGAGATCACTAGAGAGGTACAGTTGCTTACATCCTACCCCAAGATGTGAGCACAAAATAATCAACCACCAATTCATTACATGTGAATGGCAAAGCTGACATCTAGTTTCAAGGTACTTGACACACAACTAACCCGATGTCCACTGGACCGAGCACAAAAGAAACAAGGGCATATGAACAAAAGTTGAACAAAGAAGACGAAAAACAAAGATTAAAATTCATCAGCAAGTAAAATAACACTAACACAGAGGCTGGCACAGAGACCAGAACTAGGACAACAAAAATCTAAATCAACAGTCTTGGAAATCACAATAAAGAAAGAAAGGCTTCATCTGATACAGGGAAACTGAGCACACACCGTACCTCGACAGCCAAACAAACACATTTACATTGGAACCAATCCTATAGACAGAGAGAACAAAACAGAAATCAACTGCCAAAGATAAGTATTCCAAATATCATTCAGTAAACAAAGATGCCAATGCCATTGCATTGCAAAGTATAAGCCCATATGAACAAAAGGTGCCCTCAAAAACCAAAGGAAAAAACAGACCTTAGTCTCTTCATTGTAAGGCACCTCAGGTCAGTTGAGAATGCAAGGCCCATTTCAAAAGAACCAGGAATTCTTAAAACAGATATCCCATGTTCAGAAAACATTAAAAAACAGAGGAATTCCAACTGCTTCTCCCTAGAAAAACAACTGGATCACGAGAGTGAGACCCAAAAAAAATACAAAAAAACCCCGGTACACCATTTCTCTCCAGTTAGCATACAAGGGTAGAAATAGAATGCTTTTCACCCTCAAACCCTATCAACCCAATATCTCTCTGCACTCAACGAAAATTGTAACCTGATAATAGCCTGGCCAACCAAACATGACAAACCCAAGATGACCCAACAAGAAGCCCAACCTAATCCCAAATCAAACAAAATCACTATTTAACTTTGTCATAGTCATATCAAAGCAAAACCTAAGTTCAAAAAAAGGGGCGGATCAGGAGGTGTAATCAATCAAATCATGTCTCCATTCACAAACACAATAACATGAAATTCAAGAAATTAAGATACACACCCAGTTTGCAATTTGACGTGAATTCAAGAGAGAGAAATTCGAGAAATTAAGGGATAAGGGTGAACATCGGCAAATTTCAAAAGCAAATCAAAATCCTAAAGCAAATCAAATTTCAAATGGGAGGGATGGGTCTATGAGAGAAAGAAGAAAAGAATAATGAGATCAACGGCATGGGCAAATTTATAGAGGTGCTTTTCCGGTGAATAGGAACGGCTGGGATAAGGCTGTAATGAGATCAACGGCCTAGATTTGATATCCCACTATCCGTTACATTTCACGGGGTTTTACAAAAGTAGGCTCAATTTGCTTTGGCTTTTTTTTAATTCGCCGTTCCCTGGAAAAAAAAGTCACGTTTATCTTATTTTTCTACAACCAATGTTAAAAACAACGGAAAACAAATCCTTTTTGGGCTTCATTTGTATTCAAAAACTCTTGAATAAAAAAAGAAAAAAATACACGTGCACACTGCACAGAAAAGTATAAAGGAAAAATTACAAGCAGGTTATCCATTAACTATGATGCAACCAATGTATTTTTTTTTTTTTTAAACAACAACTGAGTGCTGTTTTTGGAAGGAAAAATAAGTGGGTTAAATTTCAATGGCAGTTGAATTACCAAACTACCCCTAGTAAAATTGTTAGAGGAGAGAGAATGAGGTGTGAGAAAGAAGCCAGTGAAAACATTTGGGGCATTCATATTTGCTCTGTTTCTCTCTATTCAACCTTAGTAAGACCAACAGCTCTCTACCCCTTCTTCATACAACTGCTGCTCCGCCTCTCTTATCCTCTTCATTGTATAAATCTACAAATAGGTAAGAAGAATAGGTGAGACAAGGAACATGATGGTCCACCTTCAACTTTAGCAACTCCATCAATCATTTCTATACCTCTGTAATATTTATGATGAAGGTGGAAAGATTATGATCAGGATGACTAATTTGCGTGAATCGGGAGGACTGGAAAAATCATGAATAGGTAAACCGCTATAAGTAGTTAGGTAAACAACAAGTATGTCATACTTGGTTGTAAATATCTGTTATATGTTAGTAGCATGAGTTTGTTATCATTGTTGTTGTTATGAATGGTAATTGACTGGGTACCTATGCATGTCGTGATTTTGTTGATTGTCTACCATGGTAGTAGGGATGTTATTGCTGTGTAATCCAAAATGCATGGAAATGTAGTGAGGGCAGTGTACTATAAGAGTGTGGCGGAAGGCAGCTATTCTCCAAAAAAAATAATAATAGCAGTACTAGGTATATAGAATTTTATATGACAATGCAAGTGCGAGTAAATAAGTTATGGCGTAGGCAATAGTGTCATCAAGCGAACAAATTAACATGTTATAAAAAAAGGGGATCTTTTTGCGAAAGGATGATGATGCTGGTGGAAGGCCATCATAAGGGTATTTACAAATCAGAGTAACCTTAATTGTATTCTATTGTAGACATAGTTTAGTAATTATGTAAACCGATGACTATAGAGGTGGGGATAATGTGAGCCACCTTTAGGAAGTAAATAATGCACTGATGTTTGAGCTGATAAAATATTATAATCATAATACATTATAGGGCGAATACAAAGGTATTGGGTTGGTCAATGGGAGTGGTTGTTGTGACCATGAAGTAAAATGGATGTAGAAGATGTCGTTATAGGAGCAAGGGGAAGGAGAGGGAATTAGTTGTGTATGTATTATTGAGGTAGTGTTGGAGTAAGGTGGACAAGCGAAAGTGACCTATAAGAGGTCAAGAAAATGTATGCTAATGAAGGAGGGGATGGGGGTAGAGGAGGTGCGAAGAATGGTGACGGAGACTATCGGTGGTGATTTGTCGGAGTACAAAGTATTGTAAAGCTTAAGGTATAACATACATACGTTAATGCCAATTGCGGCAGATATGGATGTGAGGATGATTTTCAAGAGATATGATGAACATGACTATTTACATATGGGCGGCAATGATGGTCCGAGAAGGACCTGTCGTAATCCCCAAGCTGATTTTAATGCAAACTGACGTAGGTGACATAGTTTAGGTTGAAGACTTGTTGGATGGTTTGTATGTGGTAGGCAGAAGTCAGATTCCAGAGTGAAAACTTGATGGCTTCATTATATTTTTGGTATTTTCACACAATTGTAACGTTAATATGATAAGGGTGTAATCATTGTGTGTCATTGTGGTATTTGTTCTTGTAGCAACTGAGGGTGTTGAATATGTCACTCTAGAGTTATAATATTTGCTTGCTATACAACTCATATCTGACGAGGTCACATTCTTGCAGGTTTAGTGGTTGCAGACAACATCATTGTTTGCCCAATTGCAGTATCATGTTTATTGTGGTACACAATAACTACACCTGGCGTACGTAATTGCTATCTTGGAAGACATGATGAGTGTGTGGAAATGTGCTCCCTGGACTAAGACCTATCATTATCCCAATGGTGATCTTCTTGCCTACTGCCATGGTGACATTGTGGAGGTTGAATATATAGGATGTGGTTTGGAAGGGGCAAAAAGAAGAATGTATGTACTTGCTAAACATGATGGCTTGGTCCACATTTTAGGAATTACACATGCTTTTAACCCATTTGTGCATGGTGTGTAGTAATTGTTATCAATATGGTGTCCCTTATTGGAGTTTATGGAATTGGCATCTATGTCATAGTACAACGCAATATAAAAATTTTTGTTGGTGGTGGAGTAAAGGAGAAGAGGCCTTTTTTTTGCAGGTGCAGTAGTTGCACCCATAATCATTTTTCAACCACTACCTGTATAATGCTTATTGTCATAAGAAATGAATGATAGGCATGTATATCGAGTTTATTTGAATGATTAGATGAGCAATGTGTGCATATGTGCACTATTATACGTATGTATGACTAATGAATGATCTTATACGGGTAGTTCAAATGACACACCTGATCGAGTATGCTCGGTAAATGTGTCATTAGTGAAGCTGGGTTGTCTATGTAATTGGTTATTGTTATGCATGCACATATAGTAGGAACTATAAACATAGTGGCCTTTGTGACAATCTGTCAAATATCGTTATTTCCAAAATGAACTCCCATCTACACCACCTTTTATTAAACTGCCTTTAAATGGTGTAGGATTGAAAATTGCTTTACATAAAAAAGTAACATTATCATTCTTTTGTAGATGTAGTCCTTGGTGCTTTAGAATTAACGAGAAGGTAAACCTTGTACTTCTTACTGGGGGGAGTTGAAGTTGGTTATATAGGGAGACAATGGTGAGACATTGTATAGTAAAATATAAATCTTGTGATCAGTACGGTTAAAGTCCATATTCATTAACCGATTCCCAACTTGTGAGGTTCCTTTCATGTTGTCATGCTTTATTAAACGAATAGTAAATTGCACCAACCACTTAGTTATTATTAATTAACAATAGTTGCTGCATTTCGGGACCCAGTTATCTTGCATCAAGAAATGTATATGAACGAGAAGCAGTCTATGTGACGTTTACCACATTATCTATCAAAATTTACTGAGGTAGACTCATATTTACCCTAAGGTAAATCTAATGATACAAGATAATCAGGTAGATATATTTCTTTTAGTTGGGGTGACGTTATGGGAAAGGGTATTAAGTGAGTACGTTGTAAATTAACTACGATAACAATGAAATGCGTGCTAGTAAACCAACACTAAATTACGGGTAAACATTTCAATGTGGATCGTGTGAAAGGGCATTAAAAGTTTACTTATAAGAAAAACGTAAACAAGGGTTAACAGTGGAACGTGCACATAACATGAAGAAAATGTTTGTCCGAAATGACAATACCTGAGAAAAAGTTGAACATGAAGTAATAACTATATCTGATGTGCAACACCTGTACATAGTCCACTAATAGGCGTCAAAGTTGTTTATGGTGCGCTATTAGCATACTCCCTAAAAGCATACAACAAAATGTACAACACCATAATGGCAGCATGATAGGCCCGCAAGCGCACGGTAGCGTTGTAGCAAATCAAGGTCGATC
This sequence comes from Carnegiea gigantea, assembly GCA_029747015.1. Classification (NCBI taxonomy): domain Eukaryota; kingdom Viridiplantae; phylum Streptophyta; class Magnoliopsida; order Caryophyllales; family Cactaceae; genus Carnegiea; species Carnegiea gigantea. The sequence goes on from JAKOGI010001199.1 coordinate 214,956, forward strand.
CCATAAAGACTAGGTTGATCTATTGGGCTATAGTCCCTTAAGAATATGCTAAGCGAATCCAAATTTTAAATTGATAAAAATACGAAGATAAGGAAACAACTATAACTAATTTAAGGGGTTTCAATTTAATAACTTCTAATTCCGTAATTTTAAATCAATTAAGGAGAAAACGCATAGGAATTCATGTAGCTATGAAAGTTGATTAGATCAAAATAATGAACATGTGCTTTTCTCTAATCGGTTAATTTTGAGGAATTGCAATCTCTCCAGAAATCCAGAAATTTAGTCTATTCTTTCGAACTCAACCAAATTTGCCTAAATTAAGCAAAAGTCATTCTTTCAAACTATTTTATTTTAATCCAAGTTAAACAACTTCGATTACTCTCTAGTCCTCCTAACATGCAAATCTCTCTTTCGAGATGACTTCACGTTAGGTTTGATCAAGCAGTCCAACAACCAAATGTCACCTTTCAGTTTTTCACCCGATTGTTTCAAGTAAGCAAGCAAATTTTGACCAAAAATCCACTCACACCAATACACATACTTGATAAATGAAATCAAACCAGTCATAAAAATAAGCACAATTCTATAAATTAAAACATGATTCAACTATACTTTCATAAACTACTAAATCCTTATATAATAATTAAACTACTCACACATGATTAAATTAAACATCTAATTACTCTAAAATGATAAATCTGAAGAGAAAAGAGAAGAGAAGAGAGAAGAGTTTGCTCAGCCAAAATGCGTGCTTGAATCCTGCAAAAGTCATCAAAGCACTATACCCAAGCGTAAAATGGGAAAAAGAGTATAAACTATAACATAAAGCATGTAATTTTCCTTAGAAATGGAGGAAAATGACACTAAAATAATATATACATTAAGCATCTATCAAACTCCCCCATACTTAAACTGTTGCTTGTCCTCAGGCAAACACTATAGAAAACCAACAATGGGAGATGCATCTACGACTCAAAACATGAAGCCTCTTTAAAGTAGGCAAGTCATAGTATGTCATAAGCAAGAATGTCAATCAACGGCAACCCCCAAATAGTGTGCAAAAAATTTCAAAATCAGAAGAAGGTGAATATTTTCCAAAAACCAATACATGACCACAAGCTTGATATCAAACTTGATCACCCCCAAAGAACCATAAAGCATATCATGCAAGCACATTGAATTGATTAGAGCAAAATGGACCGGTAGAACCTCACTTTTGGGAAACGTGGATCGCCCCCACTTATGTGTTTGAAGTAATAAAGATTCTCTCAATTCTCATTCCTTAGACTCAAATCTACTATAAGCTTGATAAGACTCTCGAATTTACCATCACTAAAATGCAAACACACTAGACAATTATGAGAACTTTTCATAGGAATGTAATGGGGCTATGGGTAAAGGTAAGAGAGGAACAAACGGTTTGGAAGTGAGGAGCTAGAAGCTATAGACTAAGAGCTAAATAATTCAAATGTATCATACTACAGCCTTCTTGAACCATTACAACTTATCAACAAATTAAATCCCAAATTGAAAAGAGAAAGAGTCGACAATCACAAATATCTTACAATCTCACCAAGGCTAACACTTTCTTTAGATTTTTTTTTTTTGTTGTTTGTTTTTTTTCCCCATCATGATCCTTTCTTTCTTTTTTTTTTTTCATTTTTTTTTACAATAAGGATAGCCAAGGGGAAATCCATAATGAACTTTAAATTCCAACTCTTCTCTAAACTTTGTATAATAAAACTAGGGATTTATCAAAATCTCACATCCTTGCACCAAACAGCTAAAATTCACTAAAAGTTAACAATCTACCTTACTAACGCCCTATTATACTTGATGCAAAAGAATAAAACATTCCTCTAGTCTTGGCTTAAGGGTAAGACGAGTATTTGGCCATGGGCTATTAAATCAAGAAAAATAGATATAGGCTCAAAGAGGCTAGTAAGGGATACAATACACAACAAAGGTGGCTATTTGGCTGTGGGGTTTCAACAAATCAAAGAAAGAAAAATGCCTCAATCATATTGCCTAAATGCATATGCGAATTGTGATCTTGAATGAGAATCAAAGCAAGTTCTAGAGAAATGACATTAAGGAAGAGTCACATATAAAAGAACATATGAGACTAAAATGATGAATAGCCTTTAAAAGCTCAAAATCTCATGAGACATCTACCTAGGTCAAAACTAGCTCACCAGTAAACACATGTCCAAATCATGTAAAGACTCATGAGGTAAATTAACTTGCATTCAACATGGGGTCAAAACATGTAGATCATTTTGAAAACTCTTTCGCAAACATTTTATGCACAATTCGGGCGAATCAAAGGATCAAATTAAACCATAGAAGTCTACCAAATCTATAAAATCATCATCAGAGGATTTTTTTAATTTTTATTTTTTTAATTTGTTGTTTTTTGCATGCTCCTAATAACAATGCAAACTAAAAATACGAAGAGACTAAAAAAAGGGGAAAAAAAGAAAAATAGACAAAAAACTAAAATGCAACCTAGAATAAAAAGAAAAGTAAATGCACCACTAAGCAAAATTAAAACCAAAAATTAAAAACTACAAGAACTACCACTAAAAACATGGACAAAGCACAATCGCACCAGAACAAAACAAGCATCAGATTCCAAATAGAACAATTAACTAACTCCCTCATGCTTGAATCACACATTGCCCTTAATGTGGGCAAAGAATAGAAAAAGGGAAGGGGAGAAGCACATAGCATTTAGAAAGAAGGTGGTGGTGGAGGATGGGATGGTTGGCCATAAAAGATATGCCAATCTTGCCAGGTCTCTAGACATGCCCTATAGTCTTGAAAATATTGTGTCTGGGAAGCAAACAACTTATGAAACTCATCGTGGCACTCTTGGACAAAGTCCCAAAGAATGGCGCTCTGAGAACTAACAAATGCTCAGAGGGAAATTTGCTCCTCTTGAATGGATCTAAGGGTATCTTGGAGGTCAAAACAGTCAGGAGGGGGTGGTTGAAAGGAAGAACTAGGGCCGACTTGACTAGATTGAGGGGCTGGATGATGGGGTACGGGTCGAACAACCTCAGCATCACCAGGTATCCAATAAAGGTTAGCCTGGTGAAGTAGAGTGGTTCCATCAACATTAGGAAGCGGTAAAAGCCGGTCCCCAAGGTAAACCCAATATAAACGACCAGTCTCAACTTTACAAAAGTTTATAATCTCAAAAGCAATTTGATCAAAGCACTCAGACCCCAAAACTCTGTCCTCAGGATTGGGCTCAACACCCAAGAATCTAGACACAATCATTACAATCCCACCTATGAATACTCCGCCTTTAGTTCTAACAGCAACACTATGTAATTATCTAGCTAAAAATGAACCTGGGTCAAGCTGAACACCATCAAGCATACAGGACAAAAGGTACACTTCAGAAAGTCTCGGGATATTCAGACTATCGTCCCGAGCAAATAGAAAACAAGTCAAAATACACTAAGCTACTCTAATTCAGGGGTTCCTAGTATGTGTGCATTTTGACGAACAAGTATTGTACCTAACACTCCCCAAAAGTTCACCCCAAAACTCATTCGGGTTGAATTCTTGGGGGACTTAGCGATTTGATAAATCCATGCTAGGTGGAAAATCGAAAATACTGTTGAAGGTACCTAAATTCAGTTCATACAATTGTCCCTACAAATAAAATGATATATATCTGACTTGACGTTGAGGTCTTCTAGTGATCTCGACATGAAGTGTGCTAAAAAATTCTAGGGTCAGGTCCCGGTATGTATGCTTTTTGATTTCTAAAAAGTGTCCCATACCACCTCGCACAAACAATCATCTAATGTCATCCAACATTCCAAATCGGGCTAATAAATCCTCATCATAATATCTAGTTGCTACAACTATACATTCATTCAAACAATTGTACCTAGCAACATCATCTGGATGCATTAAACCAAGGGGGTGAGGAATGTTACCTCTAGCACGTGCAATGATGGATGTTCGGGATATCCTTAGAGGTCGGGTTGGTGCTTGACTTAAAGACCCAACCTCCTTGGTGCTCCTTTGCCTCTTGGTTGGTGTCATGATTGCAAACTCTAACTAAAAACAAAACTAAAACCAAAACAAGAACTAAAACCTAGAAAATTGAAGAGATTAAGTAAAAACATAAAGAATAAGAGAGAGAAAAGGATGGGTATGGCGGATAAGTGAAGGTGAGATGAATTTGAAGAAGAAGAAGAAAAGAGATGAAATTTGTGGAGAAAAAGGGAAGATTGAGTGAAAGGAAATGATTTGGTGTGATTGAAAATGGAGTAGAAATGAGGGAAGATTAGAGGTGTGAGGTATGGTGAGAGAAAATGGAGGTAGAGAGAGAGAGAGAGTCGAGGTTAAAGAAGAAGAATTCAAGGAGAGGAAAGGGCTTCGCGGTCAAAAACCTAGACCGCGGGCTGTAGCAGTCCACCATGGGATGCACCACGGTTTAGCCATGGTGTATGCTGGTCCTCGATTTTTTTTTTTATTTTTCTGGGTGGCACCCCATAGCCGTGGTTCTGGGGATTTGGCCATGGTGGTTAACATTTTATTCATATTTTTTTTTTATAAGCTACAAAAATAGCAAAAAAATAAAAGCTAAGAAAAAGAAGAAAAAGGAAAAAGAGCTTGGGTTGCCTCCCAAGAAGCGCTCTTTTAAGGTTAAGAGCTTGATCCTTCTTCTACGCTTAATCCGGATCAGATAATGTAGGGACATTAGCTTTGTCGCGGACCATAAAATCAAATTTCTTCAAGCGAAGGTACCATCTTAAAAGTTTTACTTGCAGGTCCTTAGTCTTCATAACTTGATGCCATAATGCATTATCTACATACAAAACAAATCGTGCTTATGGCCAATCAGACAGGCTACCATCAACTTGTTCAACCCCTACATCAAAATCTGCATCAAAACCTTCCATATGCGGCATAGAGTGAACAGTTTGTGCAAACTTACAAAATCACTCATACAAGACTCATTAGGAATAGGGGCGTCAACCTCGGGCTTGTTACGTGGCATAGGAGCAGCAAATTCCACTTAACATACCTTTGGTCGGTGTCCTCATAAGAAATCTAGTCAGAATCAGGAGGATCTTCACAATTCAAGATATCCTCCATATTAATCTTAACAGAAAGGGGTAATGCATCTAATATAGAAGAATAAAGAGAAACCACGTCCTTCTTTCTATGACTAATCATAGCAAAGCGCCTTTCTACCTCAAAAGGTACACGGCTCTCTCTTACATCAATGTGGCAACCAGCTGTCCTTAAAATGGGCCGACTTAGGATAATTTGAGCATCGTCGGTTTCAGGCATATCAACTAGAATGAAGTCCTCCAACACCCAAATGTCTCCTATATTGACTGGTAGATTATCCAATTTGCCTATAGGTTACGTCATAGAACCATTAGCCAACTGTAATGAAAAAGGTCTGGCTAGTAATGGTCCTAGGTGCAGCTTATGAAACAAGAATAGGGAATTATGCTAATGCTAGCACCTAGATCACATAGACCTCTCTCAATTTCCACCTTTTCCACAATGTAGGGGCAGAAAAACTACCTGGGTCAGGGAGCTTAGGTGGAAAAATGGTGGGAATCTCAATAGTATCATTCTCTTTAAATGTGGCAGTCTTGCCATCATTATTTCTCTCCTTATTTCCAACCATGATTATTTCCCTACCCTCTTCCATTGGTGTATCCTCAGGGCCAGTTAAGTCCTCTTCTTCTTTTTTCATGGTAACATAGTTACAGTACTCATAAGGATTGGGTTTAGGCTTGCTAGGAAGTCTATATGGGGGCATAGATGAGAAAGTAGCTTTTGGGCAATTTGAGCTTCTAACATCCTATTGTCAGTTATAAGCACATCAACCTTTGAGGCTAATTGCTTAATGTACGCATCCTATTTTTGTTGTGCCATAAGCATGCTTTCCATCATCACCTCTAAATTAGACTTTTGGGGTATTTGAGAAGGGAATAGGGGTCTTTGAAAACTAGGGGTTGGTCTAGCATTCATATGGGGCACATTTGATAGGTTTGAACTAGACATATAAGAAAAATTTGGATGATTCTTCCAACCTGGGTTATATGTATTAGAGTAAGAGTTATTGGTCAGTCTTGGGTTGAAATTTTGAACATAATTAACTTCATTAGGGTCTTGGAAAAAAGGACTCCCAACTTGATAGTTTAAAGTTACATACTCAATAGAACCACAAATTTCACAAGGAGAAGGGGTGCTAGAATTCACAGCATTAACATTCATTCGGTCCAGTCTTTAAGTCATAGTATCTACTTTAGTAGAAAGTAAATTAAGTGCATCAATTTCAAGCTTACCTCTAATCCGCTTGGGTTGGCCTCATTCAGTGGACCATTGAAAGTTGTTTAATGTCATCTACTCGATTAGATTATAGGCTTCATCCTTAGTCTTGCTTATTAGAGTTCCTCCTGCCGCCGCATCAATAGTGGACCTTATAGATTGGGTTACACCATTATAAAAGGCTTGGATAATCATCCAATACTGAAGACCATGATCGGGGCACAAATGCAACAGATCTTTAAAACATTCCCAGGCTTCATAGAGTGTGTCATCATCTTTTTGCATGAAGTTGGTGATCTAATTCCTTAGGCTTGCTGTTTTGCTCGGAGGGAAAAGCTTTACAAGGAATGCTCTTGTTAACTTATCCCAGGTGGTAATGCATCCAGATAACAAGGAGTGTAACCAAGCTCTTACCTTATCCCTCAATGAGAAAGGAAATAAGCGCAGGCGAATCGCATCACTGGAGACTCCATTGAACTTCAATGTGTCACAGACCTCTAAAAAGACCAAGAGGTGTAGATTCGAGTCTTCCAAAGGAGTTCTGCCGAGCTGGGATTGTTGTACCATGGAAATGAGTGTCGGTTTGAGATCAAAATTATTGGCATCTACAGTAGGGCGAGCGATGCTTCAGGCGATCCCTTGGACTCCAGGGATAACGAAATCTCGAAGAGTCCTTCTTTGATCACCTCCTCCTCCTGCCATGTTAGAATTCCTTCTTGCCTTGCGCCTTTGTTCTTCAATCTTTTGCTTTTTCCTCCTTAAGCAGAAAGTCCTCTCAATATCAGGATCGGGTTTGTACAAGGTCGGACTTTATATAAAGTAGGAAAAATTCCTGCAGCACTTTACCAACACTACTAGCATAGTTAAACAAGAAAAGAAAATAACAAAAAAGAAACAACAAATACCTAGTCATTTTAGTAAGAAAACTCAATAGCTAACAGTTTAGTCCCCAGCAACGGCGCCAAAAACTTGATAGGCTCGCAAGTGCACGGTGGTGCTGTAGCAAATCAAGATCGATCCCACAAAGACTAAGTGATCTATTGGGCTATATTCCCTCAAGATATGCTAAGCGACTCCAAACTTTAGATTGATAAAAATATAAAGATAAGGAAACAACAATAACTAATTCAAGGGGTTTCAATTTAACAAATTCTAATTTACTAATTTTAAATCAATTAAGGAGAAAATGCCTAGGAATTTATGTATTTGTGAAAGTTGATTGGATCAAAATAATGAACATGCGCATTTCTCTAATCGGTTAATTTTGAGAAATTGCAATCTCTCCAGAAATTTAGTCTATTCTTTCAAACTCAACCAAATTTACCTAAATTAAGCAAAAGTCATTCTTTCAAACAATTTGTCTTAATCCAAGTTAAACATCTTCAATTACTCTCTAGTCCTCTTAACAGGCAAATCTCTCTTTCGAAACATCTCCACGTTAGGTTTAGCCAAGCAGTCCAACAACCCAATGTCACCTTTCAGTTTTTTACTCGATTGTTTCAAGTAAGCAAGCAAATTTAGGCCAAAAATTCACTCACAACAATACAATTACTTGATAAATGAAATCAAACTAGTTATGAAAATAAGCATAATTCTATAAATTAAAATATGATCCAACTATACTTATATAAACTACTAAATCCCTAGACAAAAATTATACCACTCACACATGATTAAATTAAACATCTAACTACTCTAAAATGATAAATCTAAAGAGAAAAGAGAAGAGAAGAGAGAAGAGTTTGCTTAGCTAAAATGCATGCTTGAATCTTTCGATTACAAAACCCGATCCTGCTTCCTTGTGAATCTTCTTCTTTAACTTGCTCTCAACTCCCTCTAATCTAAAATCCAAATCTAACTAGATGGTGGAAAGAATGATGGATTGGGATGATGTGTGTTGAAATAAGGGTGAGAGCCCCCCTTTTATAGCAAAGTTGCTGGAAGTCGAACAGTCACATGTATAAATGACATCAAAAATTGCTTGGAAGTTGAAAAGCCACGAGAAAATAAACAGCCTTGCAGGAAATAGACAACATAGACCGTAACATCCACCATGGGCAGACCGTGGTATCTACTGCATCGGTGTCCTTCTGTTCTTCTCTTTCTTCCACGGGCATCCGTGGTGAGTCATAAGAATGACTTTTAAGGATAAATTCTTGATCAAAAAGGTCTCAAAACCTACAAAAGTCATCAAAGCGCTATAACCAAGCGTAAAATGGGAAAAAGACCATAAACTATAGCATAAAGCACATAATTTTTCCTAAAAATAGAGGAAAATGACCCTAAAATAATATATACATTAAGCACTTATCACAGCTTGGGTGACTGACAGTAATCCCTGTAAATTTGATAGGAAAGATGGTTGTGTAATAGCTCTACGATTCCGAATGGCAATGTGAATATCGCTCAGGAATGGATAATTAAAGCCTAAACTTTGATACATACGAGCTAGCTAGTGAGGCTTCCTCCAATCCAGGCGTGGTAAAGTTTAATGGCCTTGATCAAGCCAACTCATTTCAACTCGAAGAGGGCCGAGAACTCATATGTTCTGGGAAAGGCTTTTGCTGGCATTCATCCGTCATCAACTAACTTAAGGAGACTTTCTTGGATGATGGCAAGCTATCGAGAGCTAACTTTGCTTATTTCATCAGCATTCATTCGAGTTTTGTCTCTTACCATTATGAGGACAACCTGACACGTTCGCACACGCATGGGTGTCGTAGTATAGATTAAAAGATCGTCCTCAGAGACCATAGTAATCTATCGAGCTAATGCCTAATTGAAATTGGTAAGTAATCAATCTTTTCAATGAGTCGATTTAATAAACTAATTATACAATTGGAAATCAGGCAAAGTAAACCATCTAAGAATTTGATTCGCCAAGTAAGGAGTTGGCTCATAGAATTAAGCATGCATTTTTCACGGATTGAACGATTTAAGGAATTACAATCGAGTTGAATTTAATCCTTTCTTTCGAAATAAATTAAATTGCCTAAATAAATTCAACTAACACTCTCTCAAGTGTCTTTGATTTAGCCTAGGTTGAAGATTTATGAATGCTAAGTCTCCTCTTAACAAGCAATTCTCTCTCGAGTTTCACTAAGTCAAGTTCTATCAAGGCGATCTAGTAGCGAGTTTCACCTTTCAGTACTTCACTCAACTACCTAACTTAAGCAAGCAAAATTGGCCAAATTTTACTCACAACATTCAATCTCAAGATAGAAGTAAATCATTCTAATCATAAAATAAGCACAAGATTGCAAAGATAAAGGATCTAACTATAATACTACGGCTAACAAATCCCTAGATTCAATAAAACTACTCACTCATATTTCTAATTCAACTAAAACAAGAGTTCAAAAATAAGTTCAAAGGAAGGAAGGAAGACTTTACAACAATGGCAGCCCTTGAATTGTGCAACAATCTTCAAGCCTCCAAGAACAAAGCTTCTCTCTTCAAATCTCGAAAACTAAACTAAATAAACTGAACTCTAACTAAGAGAGATGTGAGAGTAGTAGTGAGATAACTTTGGTTGCTCTCCTCTCTTTCGTAAGCATTGGAACATGCCCTTATAAGCAGTAAACGGAGCATCCTCAGTCGTACAATGAAGAAAGATAAAGAGGCTAGCAGTTATAGGCTTACCATGGTCCGTGGAGACACCACGGTTGGACCGTGATTTAGGCTAGTTCCGAAATTTTCTGCTCTTCTCTTACTCCACGGGCGTAGGGCTTGGGGTACCTCTGTGATGGACCAATATGAACTCCAACGAGGGTCAATTGCTAGGCCAAATGGTCTAAAATCCTATAAAAATCATCAAAGAACCATATCTAAAGCTTAAAACGAGAATATGAGCGTAAATTATGACATTAAGCCTATAAATTCTCAAAAAAGTGCTACAGAATGTCCTAAAAATGAAGCACATAAAAGCACTTGTCACAACCTCATCGTGGAGCACTACTGCCCTTATCGATTCAGTAGACAATTCGGTTTCTATTAAGATGTTCCTACTGATCTAGACTTTGATAATCTTCGTGATCTGGAAACAATACTTCGCTGTCACCACGTACTCACACGCTATGGAACGAGATCTCAAGTATTACTTCCTGGGCGATGCAATTTACTTGAGAGAAATACCACTTATGCATTTCATGAATGGTGGTCTAAGATGTTCATTTCCTCCACTAATAGTCCATATGCTAGTAACTTGAAGAGGAAATGAAGTGATTTATTTAAAACGAACATTTCAAAGGATGAAGGCAAACTTGGTTCTAAGCTCAAGTTGAAGATTGTTCGTTTTGGGAAGCCTTTGGAGCCTTTTGTTTTGCCCAATGGAGGATGGTTCTTCTCGTGTCAAGATTCTAGGAATAGATGTTGTCATCCCGGTAACACCCATCCTTACAATCCCCATTTAAAGCATTGCACTGTTACCACAGGTAACAAATGAGATTAAAGAACATTTCAAATCTTTCACCTGTAGGGATATGTAGACAAAGATCTAAATCTATGATTAATCTTGCTATTAATGGACAGGACAAGCTACCCATCGGAGTTTGTGAACCAAGCACCGAAATGGTAATCGAGCTTCCTGTAGAAGGTGCTGAGAATGTCATGGATATTCTCGATGCTGAACCTAATCCTACTGAATGCATGGTATTCCATCCTTTTCTTTAATAGAAATGCATTTTTTAAATAGGGAGAAAGCGATGATGTGAACTTCAAGGAGGAATTGGCACACGTTCCTCTGTCATCGAGAAGTCAATGCTTTCCATCGATTAGATGAATATCATCATTTGGTAAGGATTTATTTGACAGTGGATTGAGATTAGATGGCTCGAAAAGTGTTTGTTCCCTAGATGATGATAAAGTCGAGTCCATTGGTAGAGCGAATGCTCCTTCACTGGTACCCAACCCTTTAAGAGCTCCACAAGTCTTCAATGCTGATTCTATTATAAAGAAGGTAGATAAGAATGCTGCAGGAATGTTTGGTAAAGCTATACCTGACAAGATATCTCACACCACTTTTGATGGGATTCCTTCTCTTAAAGGCGATTTTAACAGCCTTTATGTCACCATCCTTCAAAGAGGTCTCGACGTTACTCCTTTAGAGAGCAAGGTTGAAGGTTTGATCAAGCAAGGATGTGACTTCCAGGACCTATAACAGAGCTACTCTGGTCGAATGTCTGCTAAAGAACATGATAGTTATCGCATGGAGGTGCCAGGTACGCTTCATGAGGCCTCCTGATAACTGAACATAAAAAGTGCCTATTATGAAGCAAAGGCAGCTAAGTTGAAGCAGGTTGAATTGAGGCGTGAGAAGCTGCTGAAAAAGCTTCAACTTTTGGAAGATCAAAATAAAGATCTTAGTTCTTATGTAGTGGCCAGCGAGCATTTGCTTCAAGTAGCTGAGCGGGAAATTATTGTCTTGGAGGGTGAGATTGACATATTTGATGCCATTGAAGTGATGGATGCAGCCACAGTTTAGAGAAGGTTGAAGCCTACATAAAGAAGTCTTTTAAAGATTTGAAGAATTTCCAATTGAATCCATAGTTAACTCCCCTCTTTTTTTTTTACTTTTTTTTTTTTTTGAGATGGGCTTGTAAAGCTATCTATTGAATAAAGCTCAAATGAAAATTTTCTTTTATTCATCGCTGCACATGTGCCTTGGTTGATTTTTACTTGTGATTTGGATCCTATAATTAGCAACTTTATGACAACAGATGAATTTATACCAAGCCAAATCTCTATATTTCTCCTTTAAACTCACAAGGTGTATAAAACCCAAAATCTGATGAACTTCTTTCTTTAGCATTAAAAACTTCTTTTTTTTTTTTTTAATGATGATGACTGTACTTGGGTGTATACCAAAGTTGCCTACGCACCTGAAGGGGACCCTAAAGGATCAAGTCATATGTAGTTCAAACTACAAGATTTTTTTTGGTTTAACCGTTCATAGTTTATACTCTTGCAGGTCAAGAGTAGTACAATAGAGTTTAACTTCAAAGAATTAATAGTTTAGGCTCATGTTTAGGAGCTTACACATACAAATACATTAAGAATAGTAAGTTTTAAGAACTTCCCATTTATCAGCGGTACTCGCACTCCATCGGTACCGACAATTCTATAAGCACCATTGGTGTAGACTTCTCGAATCACGTAAGGGCCATCCCACTTCGAAGTGAACATACCACTAGCACTTGATCTCCAACCTGAAATGAACGCGGTCATATGCTTTTGTTGAATGCTCGTGATAAGTGGCTTGATAGCATTCCAATTTTTATTACACTCGAAGTCTTTTTTCATCAAGGGCCTCGAGCTCAACCAAGCGAAGCTTGTGATTTTCAGCTTTAGTCAAGCCTTCCTGTATGGCAATACAGAATGAAGGGATTTGAAGTTTCAAAGGCAATACTGCTTCAACCCCATATACCAGAGCAAAAGGAGTTAATTGAGTTGGCGTCTTGTGCATGGTTCTATACACCCAAAAAGGCCCCCTAACCTTTTATGCCAATCATGTTTTGACATGGCCACCACTTTGCTTAGTAAGTTACAAAGCATCTTATTAAAGCTTTTGCCAACCCGTTTGCTGGTACATTGTACATTGAAGACTTGTGTTGGGCAAATTTGAACTTTTCACAGAGGTCAGTGACTAGCTTGTTGATAAATGGTTTACCATTGTCAGTGATAATGTACCAGGCACGCCATAGTGGTAGATGCTATGTGTTCGACTGAAATCGATGATATGCTCCTTCTTGACTTCTCTTAGTGGGATTACTTCTGCCCATTTAAAAAAGGAATCAATTACTGCCAAGATGTACACGTGGCCAGTAGAACACTTTGGAGTGATGGGTCCCACAATGTCGAGCCCCCAAGCTTCAAATGGTTAAGATGCCATAGTTGGATAGAGTAGTTCAGGAGGTTGATGAATAAAATTGGTGTAAAACTAGCAAGGCTCACACCTCTTTGCATAGTCTATGCAATCTTACACCATGGTAAGCCAATAAAAACCCATTATGTTGACTTGATCATACAATTTGGGTCGTGCCTGGTGTGCACTACATATTCATGAGTACGCTCCTCCTATTGTTTGCCTTATCTCTTCGTTACCCAAGCATTGCAACCAAATGCCGAGGAAAGAACGCCAATAAAGAGTCCCATTAAAGTAAAGGAAGCGGGGAGCTCTTTATTGGATTTATGTCTTATGCTTTGGATCATTAGGGAGATTTTCGTACTGCAAATAATCAATTAGCAATTAATGTCAATCTTCTTCATCTACTTCTTGAGCACTGGCCGCGTTGACCTCTTCCTTAAGTTCTTCATTAAGGGATGTAACAACCCACCGGTTGCAAACAGGGACATTTATGCTTTCTTTTGCCCCCAGTGCCAAAGTGACTGCAAGGTTTGCAAGTGCATCAGTCATCTTATTGGCACACCTAGGGACATGTTATGATTTGATGGTTTCAATCTTATCAAGTAGTCGTAAGGCATTTTTTTGGTATGACATGAGGTTATCCTTTTTAACTTCATATTCCTCGAGAAGTTGCTTGATGACTAATTGAGAATCACCATGGATGTCAAGATCTTTGATTCCCATTTCAATGGTCATTTGAAGTCCTAAATTCAATGCCTGATATTTACCATATTATTGGAACATAATGGAGTTAGAACATATGAATAAGTGAGGACATGTTTTTCTGGGGAAACAAAGACTACTCCTGCACTAGCATTATCATGTCTCGTAACTTCGTTAAAATACATTTTCCAAGGCAGGAGGATATCAACGAAGAACACATCTTCACCAGGCAAGTCATCACTTAGCTACCAAGCATCAGGGATTAGGTGATTTGTAATAGGCCGACCCTAAAGCATATTTATTTATTTAATTAATCCATGCTATTAATTTTTCACATTTATTTATTTCATTTAATCGTCCCAGTTGGAAGAATTTATTTTGGGTGCCACTTTACAATTCAAGTTCCATTTACCGCAACAATTTGGGGTGAATTAATATTAGGCCCCTACAAATATGATTAGGTGATAAATTATTTTTCATAATGTCCTAAAATTTAATTTTAACCATGTAAAAATTTAGGCCCAAATTCATTAAGTTTGGCCCAATTTAATTGGGCCCGAATTGTGGCCCAATCCATTTTGGGCTCAATTTTTGGCTAGAAAATTTTGGGTACTTAAATTAAGTTGATCACTATAATTTTACCTAATTTTAATTAGCAAAAAGATATCTTGGATGGGTGGATATTGCCAAGGTTATAAGATAAGCTAAAAGACATTTCAAGCAACTAAGCTACACATTCCTCTTCCTTTCTCCATTCTTTCTCTTTCTTTCCCCTCGGTGCTACTGCTGAATTAGGTGGCTGCCGCCACCAGCCGCTGTCACTAGCCACCTTTAGCCGCCAGCCACCACCCCATTAGCCACCACTTACAACTCTCACAAACATCAAACACCGCCTCCATCCCTCAAAATCCATGCTTAAAGTGAGGTAAATCCTAACCTAATCATGTTTATTTTTGGGTTTTTATATTGGATTTGATTATGGATCATGTTACTTTGATATAAACAAATATTATTTTGATGTTTTAATTGTTGGTTAAGCTTGAAAGCACGCAAGGGTTGAGGTCGTTCAAGATCATGCAAGCTTAAGTTTGAAGTGATGGATTTGGATTGTTTTGTATTTGATTTTATGATCTTTGGCATTAGTAATGGATATCATGATATTTATGTTGAGTTTCGATGAGTTTAAATGTAAGAATAAGTTGGTGATAAGTTATAGTTTTGGTGATTAAGCATGGGTTGATTTATTTCTAGCATCAAGTATATTATTTATGTATAATTTGATAAAAAAATGAATCTTAGATGTGTTGTTTAACTTGAAAAATCACTTGAGATGATTTTGTATAAAGGTTTAGATTATTAAAATTTCCTAAACTGAGTGTAAAAGGTCATTTTGCTCATTTATGCAAATAAGTAAGTTTATAGTTGTGTTTTGAGTGATTTTGAAAAAGAGAAGTGTTGAAAATTTGATGTAGATGATTATAGAGTAAATTTGAGTAATATGACTTTATAAGGTGATGATAAGGAACAAGAATTTGTCAAATGATTTTAAGGAGTGATCTTATATGGGGAATTATATGAAAAGAAGGGGGAAAACAAAATCAGTAGGGCTGTGAACAGACCTAAAATAGGGATAACCTTGAGATTCAACTGGTACTGTTTGACCCATTGAAAAATTATGATATTTGGTGGATAGATAGATCCATAAGTTATCTTTCAAATTTCTTTTGAATCACTTCATTCCGAGTTGTGTGGAAAACGTTATGGCTATTTTGCTCAGACTGTACAAGATAGATCTGAGCTGAGCATAGTTGTGTTTCAACTCAATTTTAGGGGCTGTGTTATGTAGTTGGATTTTCTATTATAAATGAAAGTGTTACGGGACTTCTTGAGCTTTTCATATTAGGTTTTTATAGCTCAATTGGAGTTCGGGGGAGAAAGATATGGATTTTCTAAAGTAGATCTTCAAATGATAATATGAGGGAAGAAAGAAATCATGGCAATCGAAAATATTATCAGGAGTCTCTACATAATTATGGATATTGCAAAGCAATTACAAAGTTTAATGATTTCAACGACTTTCATTTTGTATAGAAGCTTACTTGGATTGGAAAACCAAGTTAAATGGGCATGGAAATGAAATTGGAGAAGTAAAGAAGTTAATGACACAAGCTAAGGTTATATAAGCATGCCTGAATCTCATAACACACCTCTGAGCATTAAACCTTCTGTTATTCATTTCGGAAACATCAAAAACCCATATTTCATTTATATCCATTAAAGTCTTTTCATTATCACCTCAATTATTTTATTTTGTCCTATTTTGCTCTAACTTATTTCACTTCGAGTTCAATGATCCTAACTTATTTGGTTTTCATAGCATTTTAGTGTAACTTATCTTATATTGAATTGTTTGAATCATGGATGTCCTTTTTATTAATCAATTTCCATAAAGTTATAAATTATGGGAGTGAAAGTTGTTTACTAACTGCATTTACCTATGACTATATTTCTTAAGCACAAACGAGGCCTAGTCTATCGTTTCCCATTGTGCACAAGCATTATCAAGTGACGTTGCATTTTAAAGACTTCAGATATATTTATTGCCTGTATCTTTAGAAATTATCACGTATTTGTCAAAATTATAACATTTTGATAAGTACATCAATGAATCAGTTTAATCAGTGATTTGTCATATAATTAGTGACTCCATCAGTTATCAGTTACAGAGCATTGCCCTTCAGTTACCGCGTGGCTTCAGGCTAGGTCCCTCGATCGACTTGGCAGGTGTACACCTATCCATAGATCGTAACAACATCAAGGGTGTTTACTATCAAATAATAACTAGCAATTGTAGTTTACATTCATCTCAATCACTGTTTTAAGTTAAAATGAATTGCAAAGCAGGCGCCTAACTTGTTTATGCAGAGATCATTTAACAATACAAGAATGCATGCACTAAGCTTCGGCTTACATTTCGAAATATTTTCCATGTTTTGTTTTAGAGAAATGCTGAGTGAATTGCTCTCATGCTAGCCAACCAGCCGAAGAGAAGAAGTTGAGCAAGGGAATCTGGAGGGATCAATCAATGATATAGCATAGGCATATTTTGGAGTCGTATTTTGAAATCATCAGTGGATGGTGGTGTAGATTTTGAGGTGAATTACTTTACTATGGTGTATAAACTATATTTAGGATTAACAATTGATTGTATACGGTTTGATAATGTGTGAATGTGTGTGGTTGAAGCTATGCCTAACTATGTTATTCCTGGTATACATACTTCAAGCCTTGTCCTTTTGGACGGCACTAACGCCATCATTGAGTTTATTAGTCCTAATACAGGGATTTATTAAGGAGAATGCGTACAGTGGAACATGTTTAATTTGGGAGCATTACAGGTTTGGTATCAGAGCCAGGTTGATTTTCTTTGATGGGATATGGAGTATGGAGAGTAGAGATTGGAGGGTGAGAGGGTTGGTTAGTGAAGGTTATTAATATATTTATGACATTAGAGATTTATGACACTAGAAATGCCTGTTTATCTCTCCAATGTTCTTCACTTATGCTCCTCCTTGTTAAATGGATCCATATGCAGTGAATATGACGTCAGGTACTTCTGTAGTCATTCACATCTCTTTACTATATGCTAGTATGGTAGCCCACATGAACACCCCATTTCTGAGTTCCATAGTGTTATAGTTCATACGCATAGGCTATTGTGGACCTTATCTACAATTGGCCTTTGGGACAAGTTTAGGACCCGATATTATGACTTTATGATGACTCGAGCCTTGGGATGGGGTGAACCTAGATTTTAGTTTTGCTAGGCTTGGGCTAACATTATCATAGAGCTGTTATTAAGGGAGGAGTTCGTGTCGACAGGGAATAACGTGGACATTCTACAGTGTATATTTTCATTGCACTTTGTATCTCCCCTACCATCACCGCCTGTACCAAGCAATCCTCAGTTGCCTAACAACCCAAAGCCACCGGAACCTAGAGAGGGGATCACTATATTTGATGGATCAAATAAGGTTCACATTGTTACAGATCTCCTTGATACCCCAAAGTTTAGCTTTGATGGTGATCTCATGGAAGACTCAGAAAAGGATCCAAAAATGGGAGGACCATTGCTCAGTCATCATTCTCATCATTTTTTCCATGTCAGCATTAATCATTCTCTCCACATTGTTATTAATTCTCCTCTCTAATTTATCAATGTTAGTATAACCTGGAGGAGGCTGACCTTGAGCAACAGGAGGTAGAGGTCTAGGTGCACTAGGTGCACCTGAGAAAGCCGGTCTTTAGAAAGAGTGTGAAGGGTGAGAAATGTGCTGGGGATTATTTCCATGAAATATCCCAGGCCGGGAATTAGGAACCACAGCATTAAGTCCACTATTCCACGAAAAATTAGGGTGATTTCTCCACCCTGGATTGTAGTAAGGGGAGAAAGGATCATTCTTAGGTCTCTGAAAAGCCATACTTGCTTGTTCCTATTTAGTTGCTAATTGATGAGCAAAATAAGAACAAGCACTCAAGGAATGATCTAGGGCTTGATAATGCAAACAAGACACTATAGAAGTCTGAGATAGCTGGGACATCTGGGGAGATAATCCCTACAACATGTTTTCTAAAACAACAATCTTAGACTTTAAGTGACTCACATCAGACACAGAATGCAAACCGCCTCTTACTAACCTAGAACTTAGGCTGTCATCACGAGTGGTTTCCCACTGCATGGTTTTCTCAGCCAAGTCCTCTAGAAACTCCCAGGCAGCTGTAGGGCTCTTAGAAAGAAAACCACCCTGACACATGGACTCTACCATAGTCCTAGTCTATTGGTCAAGTCCTTCATATACAATCTGGTACAAACGTGCTTGGTCTAAACCATGATGGGGACATTGAGCCAACAAAGTTTTGAATCTATCAAAATATTTCCAAAATGATTCCCTATCAAGTTACACAAACTGATTGATTTCATTCCTTAGCTTAACAGTCTTGGCATTAGAAAAATACTATCTTAAGAACAATCTTATAAAATCATTCCAGGAAGTAATAGAATTAGCAGCCAAGCCATACATGCATTATTTAGCAGAATCTTTCAAAGCGAAAGGAATCAATTTCATTCGCACAACATCAATGGGAATATTAGGAAAATGCATCATAGAATAAACTTCTTCGAATTCCCTTAAAAACAAATAAGCATCCTCCAATCCTGTGAATTTAAGGAGCATCTGAGTATAATGGAGTTTCAATTCGAAGGTTACACTCGGTGCAAGAACAGGCACAACAAAACATGATGGCAAAGTAGTCCTAGGAAGATAGAAAATATCACTCAAAGTCCTCTCCTATGCCATGTTCTCTAATTCAAGGTTAGGTTCAGATTCGGGTTCTATGTCAGGCACACTCCTAATGAGTCTTTGATCTTTAGGCTCTCTAACCCAACTAGTCCTAAAAACCCCACACCTTCGCCAACAGAAATCCTATTTTTGGTCTTTTTTTTCTTTTCTATTCTTTTTTGATTTTGAATTTCCTTTTTTTTCTCTTTTTTTTCTTTGAGACAAACACAAAATCAAAATTAAAAAGCTTCTTAACCCTAAAAACTATTTACACACAAAAAGTAACCAAACCAGGATGGTTTATCAATTTTTGAACACAAATAAAAGAATCCCTTGAAGCAAAATTCAAAATTTCAAACCCCTTTTAGTGGTTTTCAAGTTTTTCAATTTTTTTTTTCAATTTTTAAGATTTTCCAATTTTTTTGTGATATTTGAAAGTTTTTAATTTTTTTTTTGGATTTTTACTTTTCTAATTTTTTGGATTTTTGAATTTTTTTCACGAAATAACTAAACTAAGTAAAATGATAGCAAAATAAAGAAAGTAAGAATTGATACCAAGATAAAGTTACGGAATAACCAAAACAAATCACTTAAACAAATCACAATTAATAAACCAAATCACAACTAATAACGAAATAGACAAATCGAAGCAGCGAATAAGAAAGGAGCTAAGAAAATAAAAATATGACCTAATCTCACGCCGTCGTTCCCAACAACGGCGCCAAAAACTTGTAGGTAAATTTAGAGTTCAAATAAAAAGGGCCGCAAGTGTACAGCTTTCACTGTAGTACGTAAGGGTCGTGTCCTCGGAGACAACAGAAAAGATTTAGGTCACTTAGCACGAAATTAAACTATTCTAACATCATTCTCAATTAATTAAAACAGTGAATAACTGAGATTAAAGCTTATAAACAAATTAAATTCTAAATGTTCCTTAAATATTTGCAAGTTATAGTAACCTTCAAACTAGATGGACTAGCAAAACCAAGCTCGACCATGTTGAGGTAAGCAGTCTAACTGAAGTTGGTCAGCTAGTGTTGACAATTATGGAGCCACCAAAATCAACTATGAACCAAATGAATTAACTTTACTAAAATAAGCCAAACTGAACTAAAATCAGCTAAAATTAGAGGACAATCAAAAACGGGAACATTCAACTGAATAAAGCATTCAACAAGCACAATTATGGATAATCAGCACCAAAACTGAACTGAATACCATAACAGCAGGGGAAGGGATGAAGCAACAGAACCAGAGCAACAGAGTAGAATGCAAGCCACAACCACAACCTAAACATGGCACACTCGAAATCCATGAAGCTTCAAAATAATGATTTAGAATCAGCAATTCAGAGCCAAGCTTCGAAATCTATCAGACTTCATAACCAAACCTCAAGCAAAATCAAGGGAAGAGAAAGATAACTAAACTGAGCACTTCCAAACCCAGAATCAATGTAATTCGAACCACAAATCGTCCAATGGGAATAGAAATTAACAAAGCTACGATGACTCACCAAAATTTGGAACTGAAAATCGCACCTAGAATTCAAAATCAAAACTGAAACCAAACCCTAAATTATGAAAACTGGAATGAAAAATGAAAAATACACTAAAATTAAACCTAAAAATTTGAAACTGAAACTTAATTAAAACCCAAAATTGCCTATAACCGAGATTAAATAGGCCTAAAGCAGAACAAGAAACTGAGTAGCAGGGGAGGGGGTTTTTCAAACCTAGCTTCAACTTAACTTTGATAGCCACCAAGGAGATTACAGAAACCACCATTAGCAATCCAGAACACGATTAGGCAAGGGAAGAGAAAAGCACGAATAGAACAACGTCTCAGCCATGGTGAGTCTGAAGCACCGAAATCACAAAATTGCAACTAATCAAAGAAAACAACTCTCTATTTCATGAAACACAACCAAAAACGTGTTCAAGAGGCAAAATTACATGAACTGAAACCCAGAACTCTACCTAATAGAAAACCCTAATCCTAAAAATTGAAGAAGAGCGCCTGAATTTCGAGGCCTAAATTACCAAAATTGAACTAAATTAAACCTAAAAAATGTCTAGCCTCCTCAATGGCGCCGCTAGCTTCTGATATATACCCGAATCCCTCTATTCTTGGTCGTCGATTTCAGATGACGTGGACGGTGGAGATGATGCAAGGAGGATGTTGATGAAGATGCTATGTTGTCGTGGTGGATGAGGATGGTAGATGCTAGTGTCGTAGCAGTGAGGATTCGAAGGGAGAGATAGAGGAGATGAGATAATGGCGAAGAAGATGGTGGTGGACGGTCGGGTTCGTTTTTCTGGGAACTGAAGTCGAGAGGGAGGAGAGAGAATGTGAGAGGAGAAATAAGGGCGGTGACTTTTCAGCCGAGGTCATGTGCCTCGCACGCCTGGGACGGAAGAATGCATCACGTGCTAGGCACGCTCGGCTGGGAGAGGAATTGGGCCGGTTTATTTTGGGCTGACTTCCCTTTTTTTCAATTTGGGCCAAACAACAAAATGGCTCTTGGGTTGAGTTCGAGTCAATTCGGTCCAATTTTCTATTCCCGACATTTCTGTCATCTTTTTTCCGCATTTCCTTGCATTTTTCCATATTTATTCAAAACCTATAAAACAAAATAAAATCAAATAAAAACCTTAAAAATATGATTATAACGAGCATAAAACAGGTGTTAAAGTACCTTGAAAATGACACACTTTTGGCACGATAAACCATCAGCTTGATCATGATGATGAGAACACAGAGATTGATGCTTCAGACAACAGTTTTGACTCGGGCGGGAAGCCTGGCGAGAAGGTTGAGAGAACCGACTCGGTGATCGATTCGGTCAACCAAGTGGGTTGATGGTTCAACCGGTCAGACCGTTTGGACTGGGATTGGACCGGTTGACCCGATTTATCGTCAAACAGAGTTAGACCGGCACAACCCGATGAACCTGAAAAATTTTTATATATATATTTGTTATATTGTTTTTCAAATTACTAACTAAAATCTAAGGAAAAAAGTTACAACTACAAAATAATGAGGAAGAAGAGAAATAAGAAATTTATTTATGGTCCCACATTGATGGATTAAAAAGTGGTTATAAGACTCTCATTGCATAAATATGGGTTCTGTTAGATGGTGAGAATTGAGAAGTCCCACATCACCAATTTGAGTAAATTCTCAAACTTGCTAGCCTTATAAAAAAGCATGGAAGGCAAGCCAATAACAATGCAAAGTCATAGGCCTGTAATTAAAGTTAGGCTTTACAAAAGAGCTCAAGGCCTTTGTGCATTTTTACTTCCTAGTAAGCATTCACACTCCCCCCCCCCCCCAAAAAAAAATCAAACCCTTAAAATGACATTGTTTCAAGGGAAAAAAAAATTTAGACATAATAATTTAGTAACACAACTAATTAGAAGGTCATAATTTTTTTTTAAAAAAAACAATACAAGAGTTCAATAATTTGGATATAACAATTTGGTAACACATGCTTGAATATAGAAATTACAAGAGTTTGATGATAAATAAAAAATATACATTGGTTAACATTAGACGAAATAAAATTATAATAAATGAACAACTACAAAATAATGTGGGAGAAGAGATCACTAACTTATATATTTGATGAAATAAATGCTTTTTTGTTTTAACAACATAAATTACTAAAATCTAATAGAAAAATGTTACAAGTACAAAATAATAAGGAAAAAGAGAAATAAGAAATTTATTTATGGTCCCACATTGATGAAGTAGAAGGTGGTTACAAGACCCTCATTGCATAAATATGGGTTTTGTTAGATGGCGAGAATTGGAAAGTCTCACATCACCAATTTGAGCAAATTTCCAAACTTGGTGGCCTTATAAAAAAGCATGGAATGCAAGCCAAGCATGCTCTGAAAGGATCGAGCTGTACCCTGTGCGAAATCTTCACAGCCCAAAAAAAACCTTACCTGGGGATGAGTCTAACCTACACTATGATCCACCCAGGGATTAGATTGATTTATATTATATGTTGACATCTCAAATAGATTACTTTTTGAGTCCACATGTATATAGTATAGCTAGTTGGATAGATGAATTTTTTGTATATTATGACATTGCATATAGTTAGACAGGTCTTTTCGATTGTGTTGACTAGTCCGACCTATTTTCGGGCATGTGGCGGACTTAGTCCATTAGGGCTAAGTAGTGTTTTATTTAGGAGGTAGTATAAAGGTTGACCTTGGGTGATCAATTGGATGTGAAATTCTTTGTGGAGGCATTTGTATGTATATACGCGAGCAATTAGGGCAATGATATAATGAAGCTTTGTGTTATGTTTCAATAATACTTGGGCCATGCTAGCTATATCTGTTGTGTAGATGTATCTTATAAGTTGGTTGTAGTCGGTTGACTAAATTACTCAGCTGAATGGATAGTTAGAATATTAGAATATGCGTAAAACAATGCAGAAACCCACATAGAAGAAAACTCAGATTATCGTTAGGGGTCAGGTGACTAAGTTGTGTGTAATGTACCAATAACCCTTAGTGGAATGCCCTCAATCCCCTCGAATTGGTTAGCAATATGGGAACTCTAACTATTAACAGACCTTAGTGTCTGAGCTTATGAAACTAATAGGTCCAGCACCTTCCGAAATCCCTCATAAAGTCAATACATTAGCAGATAGGGTCGGCGATGCAAACCTAAAGTATATGATAGAAAGTATGACCGAGTGGAGCTAGAAGCATGGATTAGAGGAATAGAGAAGATTTTTACAATAGTGGAAGTTCCAGAGGATAAAAGATGAACATTGGAACATTTTACCTAACTGAGGAAGTAGACTTTTGGTAGAACACTGTTAAGGATAGGCTCTTAGGGCCTTATTTCGCTTAGAGTAGATTCCTGAAAGAACTGAAAATGAGGATATTTGAAGAGGGATTAGCTTTCTGTATTCGCAACCAGCTACCTTGTCAATTAGTCTTTACCTATTAAGAGTTATATGAGCGAGCAGTTGAAGTGAAACGAGTGAAGGCTGAGTTGAGGGTCTTGAACCCGATTAATCAGAAGAGGAAGTAGACCGAGCAGGGAGCTCTAAGTGAGATTGTAAACAGGAAGAATTCTGCTCCTGCTCCTTCCAAGAGTCATCCAGCAATCTTAGTAGAGTCATGTGGGAAATGTGGAAAAACTAATGACACCACTCCGGAGTGCCGAGTGGGAACTAACAAATGCATGTAGTGTGGCAGCCTGGAGCACCTCATTGTTGCCTAGCCCCGAAGATTGAAGGCTGTAGGCAATGACTCCCACCTTTAAGATGCGTAGTTGTAGGAAGGGCTTATGTCCTGAGTAAGAAGGAAGCTGCCATCTTTAGCACGGTAGCTACTGGAACTCTCTTTTTAATTTCAAAGTCATTTTGTGCATTGGTTGATTCAGTTGTCACTTATTCATTTACATCCACTCGATGTACCATGCAACTGAACCTTGAAAATAAGGAGACAAAAACAAACTATAGAATCAAGTTACCCGGTGACCCTAGAGTTTAGCATTCTATCTCTCATAAATTTGTTCCAATTATTATTGGCAGGATGGTATTCCATGGAGTTCTTATTCGATTTGGCTCGTCAAACTTTGATATCATTCTAGAAATGAGCTGGTTGTGTACTTATGGGGTCAAGATCGATTGTAACACCTTTCAAGGTTATTTCAAGGGATGAACGAGGGAGAGAAATATATTTTATGGGCAAAGAGAGGAAAAAAAGACTTGTCCTTTAAATTTTGTTGTGGAAGCGAGTGAACTCTTATGTTAAGGATCTATTAGGCATTGGTGTCATGCTATTGACACTCAACCGAAGGAAGAAAAAGCATAAGATAGTCCTGTAGCTTGTGAATTTAGAGATATTTTTTTGAAGAGTTATCGGGACTGCTTCGCAAGGAGAAGTTGATTTTGAGATCGAATTAATCTTTAGTGCCCCACCTATCTCTAAAGCCCTATATCGTATAGCACCAATCGAGCTTAGATAACTGAAGATTTAGCTATATGAGCTATTACAAAAGGGATTTACCGGACCAAGTGTGTCACCAAGGGGTGCCCCAGTTCTATTTGTAAAGAAGAAGGATGGAACCTCGAGGTCATATGTCGATTATAGAAAGTTGAACAAGATTACCATCAAGAACAAATACCCATTGCCTCGAATAGATGGTTTATTTGATTGACTGTAAGGTGCAGGAGTCTTTTCCAAGACTTATTTGAGATCTGGATACCATCAACTTAAGATTTTACCTAAAGACAACCACATTTAGGACTAGGTTTGGGCCACTATAAATTCACTGTGATACATTTTGGCTTGACTAATGCCTCCACGACCTTTATGGATCATATGACTAGACTTTCAGACTTTATTTAGACAAGTTTGTGGTGGTGTTATAAAAGATATCTTGATATACTTCAAGGACTAACATGAGCATACTATTCATTTCAGGATAGTGTTGCAGACCTTGAGGGAACATCAATTATATAGCAAATATAAGAAGCATGAGTTTTGGTTAGAAGAAGTGGTATTTTTGGGGCATGTAGTTTCAAAGGAAGGGATTAAGGTCGATTTGTAGAAAGTGAAAGTAGTTACAAAGTGCCAAAGGCTCACCAATGTTGCTAAGATTAGAAGATTTTTGGGTTTAGCGAGCTATTGTCAAAGGTTCATTAAGGATTTTTTGAAGGTTTGTCAGACGATATTAAAAAGCAATTTTGGGAGGATCTGGATTTGGTTATTCAGGACGTACCTCAATCCGAGAAACTTTTCATATGAGGAGATTTTAATGGTCATATTGATGCTGAAGCAGATGGGTATGATTCAGCTCACGGAGATTTCGGGTTTAGGGAGAGAAACAATGGTGGAGTTTCTATTATGGACTTCGCGGTTGCCTATGAGATGT
Organism: Carnegiea gigantea; assembly: GCA_029747015.1. NCBI lineage: Eukaryota > Viridiplantae > Streptophyta > Magnoliopsida > Caryophyllales > Cactaceae > Carnegiea > Carnegiea gigantea. The sequence continues at coordinate 241,092 of JAKOGI010001199.1, forward strand.
TAGTGGTAAACTCCTTTTTTAAGAAGAAGGAGGACCACTTGGTGACCTTTAACAGTGGTTCCATAAGGACTCAAATTGATTACTTCCTGGTTAGGGTGGATTAGAGGAGGTTGTGTAAGGATTGTAAGGTGATACCAAGTAAGTATTTAGGAACTCAGCATAGGTTGTTAGTATTGGATGTGGAGCTTAAATGTTCAGAGTGGAAGAAAAGGAGTGTTGGGGAACCTAGAGTTAAGTGGCGGAATCTTACTAAGGAGAATGCTATGAAGTTAGCAGGGAAGATTACTGAAGAGAGAGCTTAGAGGTAGGTAGAGGATGCAGACACAATGTGGGAGGCAATGGCAGTATGTATTCGTAGGCCAACTAAGAAAATCCTAGGTACTTCTAGGAGAGGTGACAGCAGAATGAAGGGAGCCTGGTGGTGGAATGAGAAGGTAAAGAAAGCCAAGGAGAAGAAAGAGGCATACACAACTTTCGTGAACAGTAGAACAGATGAAGAAAAGGAGAGTAGTAGAGTTAGTTATAACGCAGCAAAAAAGGTAGCCAAGAAAGCTGTTGCCATAGCTAAGAGCATGGCTTATGATAGGTTATGTCAAAAACTGGATACCAAGGGAGGTGAGAAGGAAGTCTTTAAACTTGCGAGAGCAAAGGAAAGAAAAACAAGGGATTTCGGTGTCGTGAGGTGCATCAAAGATGCAAATGGTAAGGTACTATCTGAGGATTCAGCAATTAAGGAGAGATGACAAAAGTACTTTTCCGAACTCCTCAATGGTGAAGTAATCCAAGATTTTCGAAGAACGGAAAAAGAAAGTAGTGAGAATCATCTTGATCCTCGATTGTGTGTATCCATTAGCAAGGACGAGATTAAAGAGGCCCTAAAGCAGATGACCAATGGGAAAGTAGAGGGTCCAGATCAGATACCAGTGGAAGTGTGGAAGTGTTTGGGTGAAGAGGGATTGAAGTGGTTAGTAAAGCTTTTCAATGTTATTTTTCGGTCTGTTAAGATGCCCAGAGAATGGAGGTTTAGTACAGTCATCCCATTGTATAAGAACAAAGGGATATTTAGGATTGTAATAATTATAAGGGTATAAAGCTACTCAGTTACTCTATGAAGTTATAGGAGAGGGGATTGAGAGAAGGTTGCAGAAGGATATTTCGATATCAGAGAACCAATTTGGTTTTATGCCTGGCAGGTCGACCACAGAGGTGATTTACCTCCTTAGAAGGCTCATAGGATTGTACAGAGATAGAAAGGTGGATCTTCATATGGTGTTCATTGACTGAGAAAAAGCATATGATAGAGTTCCGCGTGAAGTATTATGGAGATGCTTGGAAAGGAAAGGAGTGTCACCTGAGTATATTCGAGTTATCAAAGATAAGTATGAGGGAGGTAGGACGAGTGTCAGGACGCCAAGAGGGGTTACTAATGACTTCGCCATTGGTATGGGCCTGCATCTGGGTTCCGCTTTAAGCCCTTTTCTTTTCACTATAGTTATGGATGAGCTTACAAATGGGATTCAAGATGAATTACCATGATGTATGCTATTTGCAGATGACATTGTTCTTATTGATGAGACCAGAGAGGGAGTTAATGACAAGTTGGAGCAATGGAGACATTCTTTGGAATCGAAAGGTTTTAGAGTAAGTAGATTGAAAACTAAATACCGACATTGTTGTTTTAGTGGGAGGGAAGATGCAAGGGGAGAAGTCACCATTGATGGGATGGCGATACCAAAGGTCGAGAAGTTTCAGTATCTAGGCTCGATCATTTATCAAAAAGGAGATATTGACGAAGATATTAACCAACGTATAAAAGTGGATTGGCAAAAATGGAAGTATGCTTCAGGTGTGCTGTGTGCTAAGAGGATGCCTGTAGGATTAAAAGGCAAAGTTTATCGTACAGTAGTTAGACCTACTGTACTGTATGGATCGGAGTGCTGGCCTATAAAAAAGACACAAGTTCAAAGGTTGATAGTAGTAGAGATGAGGATGATTAGATGGATGTGTGGTTATATAAGAGTGGATAGAATTAGTAATGGAGCAATTAGAGACTTAGTTAAATTGGCTTCCATCGAAGATAAGATGAGAGAAACAAGGCTCAGGTGGTTTGGCCATATGAAAAGAAGGAGAGTGGATGCTCCAGTGAAGAGATGGGAGAGGATTAAAATCCCCGAACGTGAAAGAGGGAGGGAACGATCAAAGAAGAGTTTGGATGAGGTAATTAGAGAGGACTTGAGAGTTGTATGGTTAGCAGAGGATTTGGCTCAAGATAGGAGATTATGGCGGGATAAAATTAGGATCTTAGATCGCAGAGAGTTAGCCTTATAGTTGTCTCTCGATTGCAGTATGGTGGATTTGGTTGTAAGTGCTTTGTTCGTATGTCATGTTTGTATATAGGTACTACAGACATCTGGGAAGAGACATTGTTTGCATAACCCTTTTTATCGAGGTATAGTATCTTTTCCTTGCTATATTGTACTTATGTTTACATAGATACTGCTTCCTGATTCGTTAGTACTCCATATTTCATTCTCTGTTGCTTATCTTTAGTTTCTATCCGTAAAATGTTTTCATAAAATCCTTCTTCTATAAAATATTTTCACAAAATCTTACTTTATGGGTCTTTCGAAATCAGCCTCTCTATGGGTAGAGATGCCGGTAGAGGTAAGGTTGCCTACATTTGGATCTCCCCAGATCCCGCGAAAGCGGGACCTACACTGGAAGGTGTTGTTATTGTTGTTATTGTTGTTGTAGCTTCGCCCCTGACCAATTTGCTGAAGAAAACGAATAAATTTGAGTGGACAAAGAAATATGAGAGAACTTTTTAAGAGCTAAGACAGCGATTAACTATTGCTCCAATCCTTATTCTACCAATAAAAGATAAAGAGTATACCATTTACAATGATGCATCGAAGAACGGTTTGGGATGTGTTCTGATGCAGGAAGACAAAGTAATAGCTTATGCCTTCTGACAACTCAAGCCCTATGAGAAAAATTATCCCACTCATGGTTTAGAATTAGCAGTTGTGGTCTTTGTACTGAAAATTTGAAAATATTATTTTTATCGAGTACCTTGCGAGATCTATACTGATCATCAAAGCCTTAAGTACATTTTCACTCTGAGATAAAGGCATTCACTATACTTACTTAAAAAATACGACTTGTAGATCCAATATCAATCAGGAAAGGCAAACATTGTGGCAGATGCCCTAATAAGGAAGGCACAACATACCTTAACACTCTGGGGATTACTCAGTTGAACCTCTTAAGAAGGCTTGAAAATTTGGGTGTTCAATTACTGACACATAGGCAAGCATCTAAAAATATCAATGGATCCAAATCGTTTAATTTTAGCATGTAGTATTTTGTCACCTAGGACTAATACTTGCATTTGAAGAAAGCATGGAACTCCCAATAATAGATGTTGTGAAAATACTAACAGAGAAATTTACATGAAATATCAGAATAAAATGATGCAAACATTGACAACAAAATCATCTTTTGGGTCATAAAGATTTTCTTCAACATTCAATGAGGTGATATACATCAGAAGACTCTTGAAAATAGACTATTGGAACCGACAGAAAGATATGTTGATAAAAGAAGGAGATCCCAAGGGTTTCAGGTAGACGATAAGGTTCTTCAGAAAGTTTTTGCCAACTAAAGTATAAGGAAGTTGAACTGTGAGCTAAATTGAGGCCAAGATCTATTGGACCATACAAGTTTATTGAAAGATTGAATCCCATAGCTTATCGAATAGATCTGCCTATATAGCTCAAACACGTACATAATGTGTTTCACATCTCATAGCTCAAGAAATACATTCCAGATGTTGACCATGCTATAGTATCTAAAACCATCAAAGTTAATAGAGATCTAGTGTATGAAGAGCACTTAGTCCAGATACTAGATCCCAAAATTAAGAAGCTACGTATCAAGTATATACCCTTAGTCAAAGTATATTGGGCAAATCATACCTTCTCAAAAGCCACTTAGAGAAACCGAGGATGAGATGCTAGCCAAGTACCCACATCTATTTGAGATGAACTTGCATGTTTTGTCAAAGCTCATAAGTTTCGAGGATGAAACTCTTTAAGGGGGGAAGGTTATAATGGCCAAACCCTAAATCATGTTTATTTATTTAATTAATTTTTCACATTTATTTATCTCATTTAATCGTCCCGGTTGAGAGAATTCATTTTGAGCCCCACTTCGCAATTCGAGTTTCATTTACCGCAATAATTTCTGGTGAATCGATATTAGACCCCGGTAAATATGATTAGGTGATAAATTATTTTTCATGATGTCACAAAAAATTTAATTTTTAACCATGCAAAAATTTGGGCCCAAATTCATTATGTTTCGCCCCATTTAATTAGGCCAAAATTGTGGCCCAATCCATTTTGGGCTCAGTTTTGGCCCAAAAATTTTGGGTGACTAAATTAGGTTGATCATTATGATTTGTACCTAATTTTAATTAGTAAAAAGATATTTTGGATAGGTAGATATTGCTAAGCTTATAAGATAAACTCAAAGACATTTCAAGCAACCAAGCTACACATTCCTTTTCCTTTCTCCATTCTTTCTCCTTATTTCCTCTCCGTGCTACTGCTGAATTAGGTGGCTACCGCCACCAGCCGCTGCCATCATCCACCTTCAGCCACTGGCCACCACCTTATCAGCCACCACCCATAACTCTCACAAACATCAAACACCACCTCCATCCCTCAAAATCCATGCTTAAAGTAAGGTAAATCCTAATCTAATCATGTTTATTTTTGGGTTTTTATATTGGATTTGATTATGGATCATGTTACCTTGATATAAACAAATGTCATTTTGATATTTTAATTGTTGGTTAAGCTTGAAAGCATGTAAGGGTTGAGGTTGTTCATGATCATGCAAGCTTAAGTTTGAAGTGATGGATTTGAATTGTTTTGTATTTGATTTTATGATCTTTGGCATTAGTAATGGATATCATGATGTTTATATTGAGTTTGGATGAGTTTAATTGCAAGAATAAGATGGTCATAAGTTAGGGTTTTGGTGATCAAGCATGGGTTGATTTATTTCTAGCATCAAATATATTATTTATATATAATTTGATTAAAAAATGAATCTTGGATGTGTTGTTTAACTTGAAAAATCACTTGAGATGATTTTTTATAAAGGTTTGGATTATTAAAATTTCCCAAATTGAGTGTAAAAGGTCATTTTGCTTATTTATGCAAATAAGTAAGTTTATGGATGTATTTTGAGTGATTTTGAAAAAGAGAAGAATTGAAAATTTGATTTAGATAATTATGGAGTAAATTTGAGTAATATGGCTTTGTAAGGTAATGAGTGATTTTATATAGAGAATTATGTGAAAAGAAGGGGGAAAACAAGAGCAGTAGGGCTGCAAACAGAGCTAAAATAGGGATCATCTTGAGATTTAACTGGTACAATTTGGCCCATTGAAAAATTATGATATTTGATGGATAGATAGATCCGTAAGTTATCTTTCAAATTTCTTTTGAATCACTTCATTCCAAGTTGTGTGGAAAAGGTTATGGCCATTTTGCTAAGACTGCACAGGATAGATCGGAGCTAAGCATAGTTGTGTTTCAGCTCAATTTTGAGGGCTGTGTTATGGCAGTTGGGTTTTAAACTATGGATAAAAGTATTGTAGGACTTCCTAAGCTTTTCATATTGGGTTCTTATAGCTCAATTGGAGTTCAGGGGTGAAAGATATGGATTTTCTAAGTAGACCTTCAAATAGCAATATGAGGGAAGAAAGAAACCATGGTAATTAGAAATATTATCAGAGTCTCTACATAATTATAGTCATTGCAAAGTAGTTACAAAGTTTAGTGATTTCAACAACTTTCATTTTGTGTAGAAGCTTACTTGGATTGGAAAATCGAGTTAAATGGGCATGGAAATGAAATTGGAGAAGTAAAGAGGTTAATGACACAGGCTAAGGTTCTATGAGCTTTCCTGGACCTCACAACACCCCTCTTGGCATTGAAGCTTCTATTATTCATTTTAGAAATATCAAAAACCTATATTTCATTTATATCCATTAAAGTCTTTTCGTTATCAACTCAATTACTTCATTTTGTTCTATTTTGCTCCAACTTGTTTCACTTCGAGTTCAATGACCCTAGCTTATTTGGTTTTCATATCATTTTAGTGTAACTTATCTTATATTGAATTGTTTGAATCATGGACGCCCTTTTTATTAATCAATTTTTATAAAGTTATAAATTATGGGAGTGAAAGTTATTTACTAACTGCATTTACCTATAACTATATTTCTTAAGTAGAAACGAGACCTAGTCTATCGTTTTCCATTGTGCATAAGTATTCTCAAGTGACATTGCATTTTAAAGATTTCAGGTATATTCATTGCCTGTATCTTTAGAAATCATCACGTGTTTATTAAAATTATAATATTTTGGTAAGTACATCAATGAATCAGTTTAATCAGTGATTTGTCACATAATTAGTGACCCCATTAGTTATCAGTTATAGGGTATTGCCCTTTAGTTACCCGCGCGGCTATAGACTAGGTTCCTTGATCAGCTTGGCAGCTGTACACCTATCCATAGATCGTAACAACATCAAGGGGGTTCACTATCAAATAATGACTAGCAATTGCAGTTTATGTTTATCGCATTCACTGTTTTGACTTAAAATGATTTGCAAAGCAAGCGACCAACCAATTTATACAGAGATCATTTAACAATATAGGAATGCATGTACTAAGCTTCAGCGCACATTTCAAAATGTTTTCCATGTTTTGTTTTAGAAAAATGCTCAGTGAATCGCCATCATGCTAGCAAACCAGCTGAAGAGAATAAGTAGAGCAAAGGAATCTGGAGGGATCAATCAATGACATAGTACATACATATTTTGGAGCCGTATTTTGAAATCTTCAGTAGATGGAGGTATAGATTACGAGGTAAATTACTTTACTGTGGTCTATAAACTATATTTGAGATTAACAATTGATTGTTTACAGTTTGATAATGTGTGAATGTGTGTGGTTGAAACTATGCTTAACTATGTTATTTCTAGTGTATATACTTCAAGCCTTATCCTAATTCAGGGATTTATTAAGGAGAATGCATACAATGGAACATGTTTACTTTGGGAGCGTCACATGATCTACTAAGAAATCTGCCAATGCTTGTCCTTTAATGGCTTTTTGTGGCACGTAAACAAGGTCACATTGCTTCAAGACTACAACCCACTTTGTAAGTTGCCCGCTTAGAATTGGCCTCGATAAGATATATTTGATGGGTTCAGCTTTAAAAATCACTCGCACTGTATGAGCTTGCATGTAATGCCTTAATTTTTGAATGGCGAACATGAGAGCCAAACGCATCTTTTCAATCATGGAGTAATTCAGTTCAGCCAACCGAAGTGTGACTTAAGTAATATAAAGCTCTTTCTTTGTTTTCTTGATTTTCCTGGGTGCATAATTACCCCAAAGACTTTTTTTGAACTGCAATGTAAAGTACAAGAGGTTTTCCTAGAATTAGTGCCCCTAGAACTGGTGGATTTAACAAGTATTTCTTGATGCTGTTGAAGGCTTTTTGGCATGACTAGTCCCATTCGAATTGTGAACCTTCTACATGAGGTGGTGGAATGGGTGGCAACGACTGACTAGGTTGGATGTGAACCTTCTAATATAAGCCAAATGACCTTAAAGGCCCTGTAATTCTTTGAGATTTTTTTGAGCATGCATCTCTTAGATTGTCTTGATCTAGGCCTGGTCAATCTCAATGCCTTTATGCTGAACTATAAAGCCTAGGAACTTCCATAAAGTGACATCAAACATACATTTAAGTGGATTCATCTTTAATTGACATCTCCTCAGCCTATCAAAAATTCAACAAAGCTCTTATAGGTGGTCTGATCTCATTTTTTTACTTAACCACGAGATCATCAACATGGCACTCCACCATTTTATGCAACATGTTCTCAAAGACAGTTTACATTGCTCTTTGGTATGTTGCTCTGGCACTCTCTAAACCAAAGGGCATTACCTTATAGCAAAAGATGCCTTTGGGAGCGCAAAACGCTGTGGCTTCTTGGTCTTCAGGCAACATTTGGATTTGATTGTACCATGTAGTACAATCCAAAAAGGACAAGGCTTCGTGTCCCATGGTTGAATTGATCATGAGCTTAGTGACGGGTAACGGAAAGTCATCTTTTGGGCAACTGTTTTTGAGATCTCAGAAGTTTACGCAAACACGAAGTTGCTCATTCTTCTTTCTTACAGGGACAATATTTACAATTCAAGTTGGGTATTTTACCTCGTAGATGAATCCTGCCTACATTAGTTTGTTGACCTGTCTTTTGATTTTAGGTGCTAAATCCGGACAAAAACGTCGTTGAGGCTGCTTTTTCGGTGAAACACCCCTCATGAGCGATAAGCGATGAACTGTGAATTTGAGATCAAGCCCTGGCATTTCAGTGTAACTCTATGTAAACACGTCCTTGTAATCCGAGAGGAGGTTGAAGTAAACAATGAACTTACATAGATGGGGCAGGGTTTCTCGATAGTCTTGAGATCTAATTCTTTTAAATCATCAACCATAGCTTGCCCCCCGTCTTCAAGAGTTTCAGGAGTCTCTGCAAGTTCCATCTCTGACTTTGTGTCTTCATATTCTTGGACCGTGATATGATTAGAAGAAATCACTTCTTCTTGCTCATCTCCTTTATTGATGTCAGAATTAACCAGCTGACTAGTAAAGGCCACAGTGCGTCTCTTTACCCTCGGTGAGCCATCTGTCTTCACATCAAGGGTTAAAAACCGCTTCATACAAGAAGGGATAAAACTTTTCACTTCATTTCCATCACCAAGTCGATTGAACCCTGAATCGTTTCGTTCCTGGGGTAGCGATTCATCAATTCTCTTGCTTTCGTGATTCTGTTTAACACCTAAGGCCTTGGTTGCACATGATCCTTTACTCTTCTAATTCTAATGAATACGAATGGGCATTTTCTTGAGGCGGATAGTTGTAACATATCAAATACAGAAGGCTTTATAGGAGGTTGAGCATTTTTATTCTCACTCTCATCGATTTCTTCAGCAAAGATATGTTGAGCCACATTCTACTTGGCCTTGCATTATCGTTATATCACGATCGGTTGCACTGGTGTATAACCAAGGCCCATTTTTGGTCTACTAGACCTGCTTGTTCTTGAATCTTCTTCTCCTAGTTGTTGAGGGCGTAGGTTTCCACCTCACTATGTTCCCTACCGCAACAGGATTGTTAAAATTATAACATACTTTCTCCATAGGCTTATATGCATTTGGCAAGTTCTCCTCTTCTCTAATAAGGTCTTGGAATATGAGACAAATCCGGGCAGAGGGGTTTTGCTCACCTTCAATTGGTACATGTTTCCCCTTTCTTGCCCCCTAGTATTTCTACTTATGCACCCACTAAAGGGTCTTTCCCCTTTCTTGCGACAAGCTTTGGAAACGTATCTTAAGACTGGTGGGGTGTGATTTGTGGAAACCACCAGTTTCTTAGCAACGTGTTTAGCAAGTTGGGTGATAGTCTCTTGTTCAACGTCTCCCTTACAATTCTCTTTTTGTTTCACGCTATCGTGCCTCTGTACCACCTTAGAATTATTGGCAGCATTTGGCTCACCCCTACTTGTGGAGGAAATAATCGAGGGCATAGTCTCCTTAGGTACAGTGCCCTCTTCAAAGAATTTAGATTCGATAAAATACGATTCTGCCTTTGTAAATGACTTGACATTACTGTTGATCTTCTTCTTGCCACCACAGTAATACTTAAGATATTGATGGAGGGTAGAAGCCACTATTCCATATTTATGGAGCCATGGGTGTCCAAGTAACAATTTGTATGACATTTTGGAGTAAATTACATGAAAGATTGAAGATGTTAGTATATCTCCCATTGTTATCTCTAAGCGAATCATGCCGATCGCACGCTGACTCTTCAAGCTAAACCCTTGAATCATCATACGACTCTTAGAAAGCTCTTCTACCATGATTCCTAGTTCATTTATTGTAGACCTAGGCATGATGTTAACGGCTAAACCTACATCTACCAAGAAGCACTTGCCCTTTTGCTCCCTGATATAACCAGTCACAAATAAAGGACAATTGTGAGGTTTGGAGCCTAACAGCAAGTCTCATCGGTGAAAGCGATAGCTGTGTTGCAAGTGGCGTATTAGGCAAGGGCTTTGTAGGATTCTACAATGTTTTTGACCTTGTCAGCATAAAGCTCTAGGTGGTGGAGGGCAGCACGCTGATGCATCTCTTCTGATAGGTGAAAGATTTGCCTTCAACCCATATGCATTGGTAAAGCCTGAAAGATAATCAGAGTTCTATCATCTTCTTTTGGAGAATCTTCCTGTTTTTCCTCTTCTCCTTCATCATCTTCCAACTCAGTACATGAAGCCATGTCAATAGTAACTCTATCAAAAAAGCCCACTGGGAAGAATTCTTCCAATGTGATAGGAGTAAGCAGCTCCTGCTCAAGTGGGTCTATAGGTTGAACATCTTGCTTCTTGTTTGCTTTCAAGCCCTTCCTACCTCTTACACACTGAGGTTTCTTCTTCCTCCCTTGTCTCTTCTTATGACATAAGGGCAGTTGTTGGTCCTATTTTGGTTCCTGGGCCTTCGCCGAGTAACAAGCATCCACCCCTCTTCATCATCCCCTAGGATATTGACAGTGGGTTTGATTTCTAGGGAAGACGTTTATACCATCAGCAGTACAACAACCGGCTCTAAACTTCCAAACTGAATTGTGAACAACTCCATCCTTGGCAAAGAAGTCAAATCATGTTTTTCCTTTTGGAGAGTTGGATATGAATTTCTCATCGTAAAGGCGACGATTCTAATTGAGAGCTGATACAATTGGTTTCAACAGTTTCGTCCACATATAGTATGATCATCCCATCTGTGGCCAATTGCATGATGCACTTTTTGAGAGTAATACATTTTTCTAAATGGTGACTAATGACCCTGTGGTAACAACAGTACTATGGGTTTTTTTCCCTTCCAGCCTCTTTTGGTCTCTCTAGGTTCAGGGAGTTCAATGATCTTGTTTTCAAGTAAATTATCTAATATTCCCGACAAGTTTGAATCAGGAATGGGTACTTTTTCTCTTGAAGTTCCTTCAATATAGGGCGCTTCTTTGTTGTCTCTTTAGAGAATGAAGTCTTCTTCCCCTCTGGCCTAGACTTCCCTAAAATCCTCACGGGCTCTTCAGTGGAAACAGTTATAGTTTCCTTCATTGAGGCCTTTGGAGGCTTAGAACTCTTCTTGGAATTGCCTTTGTCCTTTCTGAACTCATATGAAGAAGATGACTTACTGCGATGGTTTGCTATCGTCTTTTCCATGTCATGTGCCTTCGTAGCCAGCTCTTGAAAGGTTCTAGGCTTGTTCATCTACAAGAGATAAAGCAAGTCCCATTCCATCCCCTTAGCATACATTTCGATAGTAGAGGCCTTAGACAAACGATATTTGCACTCAAGGTTGAGAGACCTCCAGTGATTGATGTAATCAAGGACTAGTTCATCCTTCCACTGCTTAGTATTTATCAGCTCCGTTATACTAACAGTGTGCTGAGTATTGTGGAACCTATCAAGGAATTCATGTTCCATTTGTTCCCACCTGTTAATGGACCCGGGCTCCAAGTCTGTATACCAATCGAAGGCGATCCCTTTAAGAGATCCGACAAACTACTTCACCAACCTATCTTCCTCTACGCCAGCATTGCTGCATGGCTCAATGAAGTGAGCAATGTACTGTTTGGGATAGCCCTTACCATCAAATTGGTTGAATTTAGGGGGTTAGTAGCCATGGGTTATACGGAGGACATCAATCCCTTTCATATAATGCTTTGTGTATAGATGTTTCTTGCGAGATCCTCCCGCTAATTGAGCCTTAACAACATTCACAATTAGGCTTTAAATCTGTTCAACGGGCAACGAGCCCAATGAGGGCTCCTTCTTTTTTATATGTTCGTCATCAGAGTCTTCGCTGCGGTTAAACTCCTTGTCAAACTCTTTGCCATCTGAGCCTTTGGTAGAGGATTCGAATGGTCAATTTTCCAGCTTCTTCATCAGAGCAGCAATCTGCTCACTTTGATGCTCGATTCAGGCATCTTTCCCTAGACTCTCCTTAGCGAGTCTCTCCAATGTTGCTTTAATGTTTGCGAGCTATTCTTCTATGTTGGTTGCCTCAATCAACATGACTGGCATAATGACAGAATTAGAGGACTCAGTTTCCGATTGAGCGACTAACTTTCTTGAAGATGCCGGTGAGGAGTCACTGCTAGTATAGTTATGATCTTCTGCACCGAAAGGTTAGAAAATGGGGTTGGCCTGAGCTTGGAGCTCATCCATCCCTTTAGGAATTGTTTGATGCATTTTGAAGCCAGTAACAGATCTTCGCTTCAAAGGATGCAAAGTGATTTTGTTGACTCCTTTAGGCATGTTAGAGTCAAGGCTTCACATCTTATGAGACTGCAGTGGTACATTCCCAACTGATTGTTTTACGGCAATCACAGCAACAGCTTTTACCATACTTCTGATCATGACTCCACTAGATGTAACACTAGCTATTGTCGATCCTTGAGATGTGAATCGGATAGCTTTTCTTAAAGGTTGAGGGATGGCATTCTTAGGAGCCATGTCGTCTTCGAAGGAATGTAGAGTTCGTGGTTTCGAGAAAGAGATGAGAGGTAAAGAATGTCCCATCGGACATGCCAAAAATTTATAAACACAAATTTTGAGCCTAAATAAATTAAGCAAGAAATTGAGTAACAAATTAAATTTTTATATTTATATTAAAAAATGGGTACAATCTCTATATAACTGTTACAAAAACAAGTGTAATAAATCATTTGATTCAATCTCATTGAATAGTCTTGAAGGAATTTCGATCTTAAGAGAGGACCCTAAGAGGTCTAATCTCAATCAAGATATGAGTTTGATCTTCACGAGTAGACAACACGTGTTTAGAGTGCTTGTTGTCTTCTGCTAGAGAAAAATTCTTAAGCTCTTATGAGTTCTTCTAAAATGCCGACCTTGAATAAGGGGGAATAGTTTTCTTTTTATAGAGAAGTCGAAGTTAGGGTTTTCCCTATTATTTAAAAGTAATTATTTACTTTCTGCATCATTTATGACACATGACGCTTTTTAATTGGCCGCAATACATTTTCATTAGATATTTAATTTAATGGATTACCGTAATTAATTTAACACATGGTATGTTGTAATTGGCTAAAATGAAAATATTTATTTTTTTCCACATGGCGAGTCCTGGTTGGTCCGTGAAAATTTACATTCTGCACAAACCAAGCCCTAAAAAGCGGGAAAAAAAGTACGCAAATTATCTACTAAAAGCTCTAAAACGACATATATGATAATGCAGAATATATGGACCGCAACTCCATATTTTGAAGAAGAGCTGCCTGAATTTGATTAGCCATCTGATATTATAAATATCTGGATAAATTATTGGCATGTATATTTGCATGTTGTACATGTTTAAAATAATTAATAAATATAGTACTGCATATATTTTTGTTGACTTCATATTTTGAAAATAATAATCTTTAAACAAGTTGGAGTGCTCAACAAACAAAATACCCTTTTAACTAATTAGGACCCCAGAAAAAAAAAAAATCTCCTACAGTTTCCTTTCTTAACTTCCAATCCAACAAATTGAGCTTGAACCTACTATGGATACCTTAACCTAGTGTGTGTGTGTATATATATATATATATATATATATATATATATATATATATATATATATATATATATATATTATATATATATATATATATATATATATATATATATATATAATATATATATATATATATATATATATATATATATATATGTATATATATATATATATATATATATATATATTTATATATATATATATATATATATATAATATATATATATATAGATATATATATATATATATATATATATATATATATATATATATATAGTGTGTATATATATATATATATATATATATATATATATATATATATATATATATATATATATATATATATATCTTGCTCATCATAAAATCATATCAACGTGCTTCCCCTTTCACCACGGACCTCTAGCAGATTAAGCAAAACCTCCCAGTCACCCAAACCATACAATGGGTCTCATACCATCTCTGCTGCGGCCACCACAACCACCGTTACCGCCACTAATAGTGATACCAATAGGTTTTCGCTTTGTTCCCAAAGGCCATGAAATCTTGAATTGTTACTTGAAATCCAAAATAATCGGAACATTTACCCCATTAGGATACCCTAAGATAATGGAGGTTAATGCCTATGGCGACCATACTTCTAAGATATCTGCATTAGTAAGAGGGGAGGGAGAAGAAGAAGATGATGATGAGGACATGCACCATTACTTCTTCACCCAGTTGAAGAAGGCCACTGAGACAGGGAGTCGGATTAGTCGAAGGGTTACGAACCTTGGAACAAGGAAAGCAGAGAACTATAAGGAGATCTTCATGCCTAAGACAAAAATCGTTATATCGTACAATAAGTACTTCAAATACGTGACAGATAAACCTGGAGATGAAAAGGATGTTAAGGTTGAGTGGTTAATGCGTGAGTATTCTTTCTTGGAGAATCAAGAAATAGTGATATGCCAAATTATCGAAAAAGCTAACAAGAAAGTTATGGCTGGTAAAAAGAATGGCGCCAAGAAACGAGCACTTGAAACCAATAAAACGGGCCAAGAAAGCGGCATTGAGGACATTATGCAACCACTAACAACAGTTCAGGTTCAAGAACCCGAAGCAAAACGTGCTTGCATGGAACAGGCAAGCATGAGGGAAATGATGATATGCCAAGTAGATGATCAAGAGGTGCAACAATCATCATCCTTGGCTATGGACAATAGACTGTTTGACGATAATTTCGGTGACAAACAAAAAGAAATTTGTGGGAATGGAAATGAAGTCGTCTTTGTCACTCCTTCAACATACTATGTTGAGGATTTAATCAACCCATGCTGTAATTTGTTAGATACAAGTACAATGTCGTCTAATCAGGAGATTTGGGTCGAAAACATGATGAATTGGCTATTAGGCGATGGACTTTGGTTGCAACCTTTTTGCTTTTTCTCTTCTTATAGACGGCCACCATAAGTTCATGTTTTGTGTAATAATTCGTTTAGGTTTACAACAAAAATGCTGTGAGAGATCAAATGTGATTTCATTCGCAAGAGGACATGTATTCCTAGCCTCAACCATTCTTTTAGAAACAATAATACATTAGTGACGTTATTCTGATTATAATGTTGGGTGTCTACTCGAGTTCTTCTCGAGTTCAATGAATCTAAGTTTTTTTTTTTTTTTAAAATCCCAAAATCAATAAATACTAGATGTAGCTAATCTCATGTTCATTGTTTTAGGTTTAACTATTAGCCCAACCTAACTATTAGCCCGTATCTTAAGTTGGCCATTATAATCTTTAAAGTTCAAATATATTTCGAGCAAGTCACGTGAAGATTTGAATCACTAAGGCAAATAATAGTAATACATCAAGGCTCATCTAAGCTCGAGCTCGGCTTTGTCAAACCCATTTCAGTCAAATATTGACCCGAACTCGGTTTGACTCAACTCGACTTGTGTTCGGGCTCAGCTTGGTTGCTTAACGAGGCAACCCTCCCCTAGCCAAGTTCGTGCTCGGATCAGCTTGAATGTACCCCTGCCCATGAATGATGATTGAAAACGCTTTATATTTTGCTCCCTAAAATCTCTATCATTATTTCAAATATTACATTGTGATAAATGTCTTGCAACAACATATTTTAATGGCATTATATGTGTAATTTTATAATTGTGAAAAATTATGTCATCAATAGTGAAACTTTAGTAATTTTCGGTTGTGCAGGGTATCAATGGCACCGCAATTGGATCAATCATGTTAGCAAAGAAGTATTACATGTATAATTTTATAATGGTGAAAAATTATAGACAAAAAATAATTTTATCCGATGTATAATGGCTAACACTCTTCCACCATTCAATTTATACAAATTTTTTTTTTAATTTAACACATGAGAATATGGTGTCTATGTTCAGACAAGACACTTAAAAAATATCTTGTGACAAGATATCTATCATTTAACATTTTATTTACTTACCTATGTTTATCTTCCCTCATCAAAAGCACAAAAGGACTCAAATTTTGTTTTATATATTTTGACTTTCTTCCAAGAGCAAAGCTTTGTCTGATGTTTTTTCATTCAAGCTCTCATCTTATTTTGGAATTTGATTTAGATAGCTCTCGTCATTAGGAGAAATATGCATGAACTAAGCCCGATGGGAGACTTGGCCCAACTGCCCATAAGCATCATCAGAATCTGCCATCGGAGAAAGGATATGTCGTGCAATATCTGTCAATAAAAGGATCAATCTTGCTACATCTGTATATAAAGGGCAATGATCCTTGCTGTAAGTTAATTAGAAAATAAAATCTAAGGAGGGAATCTTAAGAGCATGTGCGATGGTGGACCTGTTTTTTTGGCTCACCAGTAAGAGCCTACCTCATTCACATCAGTTTTTGAGTCTGTTTTTTGGTTCACAAGCATCCCTCTTTGCAATGTAAGACTCATCAAATAAAATAATACCTATGAACCCCACACCCAAACATATTTAATTAGTTTAATTTTTATGGTTTGCTTTGTTATTTGGCTTTGCTATTTTTGTGAAAAATAATTTGCACATAATAATTTGATACACAACTAATTAAAGGCTCTTAATTTTTTTAAAAAAATACAAGAGTTTGACTTAAAAAAAATTCACACATTCTTGAATAGAAAAAGTGTAAGAGTTCGATAATAAATAAATAAAAAGATAAAAAAAATACAATGGCTCAACATCGAAAAAAATTACAATATGAGGATCATATTTTAAAAAAAAGTACATGACTAAAAAAATTATATTTTTAAAAAAAAAGAAATTTTGATGTGAAAATTTAGACATTTTAGCTAACTATATATAGATGTGAACATGCAAAAATAACCACCAAAAAAAAAAAAAAAATCAGTTCAAGTCGTTGGACCAAAGGCTAGAAAATCACAAATCAACCAAACGTCTTTGCAATCCAATGTTCCAATTCCCAGAATTTTGCTTTTTTAACCCACTTCAACGGTTAGTTTAAAAAAAAAAGTTGTCAAACGCCACCAAAATGGGGTCATTTACTCATTTTCCCGCGAACACCACCAAAACGGCGTCGGTTTCCCTGCGGACGCTTTCCCGAGTGCCTTTTCCCCTACTCCCGAGCCGAGGCATGCAGCGCTCCCGACGCAACTCCTCACGCCGAATTTGCCTCACTTACCGCTCCATTTTACCTTGCGAGGAGACCACTGCACATGGTCTAATATGATTCTACCTAGAAGCCCAACAAAACCCCTTAGTAAGCAAATCGTCTAAGGTGAAGAGTCATCTAATTAATTAAGTGTTCGATTACACTGCAGTTTTAGGTTATATTCTTTCTTCCTGCTCTAACTTGAGCATCAAAAGATATCTAAGAAAGGATGAGTCCTTTTTGGTAATATATCTCATACACCAATGAGTGTATACTCCCACTTACTATATATATATATATATATATATATATATATATATATATATATATATATATATACACACGTATGTACGTGTGTGTGTATATATATATTCTCAGCATGAATTTGTCATATAAATAATTTTTAATATATGGCGCTAACATGACTTATAGGAGTTCGTACTCCTAGAAGTGTGATATAGGCTTTGAGTCCTCCCCTTTAGAGAGAGTTTCTTTGTAGGTTTTTCTTGGGCAGGTGGTTCAAGGTTTGTCATGATTGAACAAATAGTCTAGTAATAGACCTGAGCTGAGACAAAGTTCAAAGTGGGTGCTTGCTTCAGGATTCCGAGGATTAAAATGTATCACTTCTTTCTGTGTCTTTTCTGGACTTAGGGTGATTTATGGCTTCTTCAATTTAAGGCTATGGACTTCTTCAATTTACTCTATGTCTCTGGCTTTCATTCTAGATTTCTCTTCTGTAACTTGTCATTCAATTTAGGGTTACATTTCTATTATTTGTGTTCTCTATGTTATATTTCTATTATTTGTGTTCTTAACTTATCATCCAATTTATGGTTGTCACATATATGGTTGCCGGTGACTGGTTATTGAACTGTTTATTAAAAAAAGAAAAAGACAAAAAGAAAAAAAAGATGTGAACATGAAGAAATGTATTAATGATTGGCAAACAAAAACAACTAATCCAACCAAAAAATTGGTCTGGCAGTATTTTTGGTTTGGCTATGGTTTACGTTTTGGCTTAATAGAAAATTCTGATTTATCCAAAATTATTTAATTGAAAATTTTGGTGCACTTGTGTTTTGGGCTTTTTCATAACTTTTATTTTGTGTATATTTTTTTACTACACTTTTATACACAATTTTAATTCGTGGGATCTACATTAACGACAGTTAATGCACATTTTGTGTAAACGTGGGTGAGCCGAAAGATGTAAATTTGAGTGGAAATCGAACAATCCACCTATCATGTGGCCTGAGTCCAACCAATAAAGGTCATATTCTTTTCACGGGTAAATTGCAGGCTTGGAATGGAAAGAAATGAAGCGGGGTGGGAAAGAGTGGAATGGAGTGGGAAGGAATGGTTTGTTGTATGCAGGATGGAAAGAAATATAATGGAATGGGAAGGAGTTGAAATGAGCAAGAATGAGTGGAAAGAAGTGGGAAAGAGTGAAATCGGGGAAGGAGTATTCATATTTGTTTTGGTAATGATTTGTATAACATGAAATTAACCATATTTAAGCTCTATTGTTGAAATATGGATATTATGTGTACGTGCAATTTTTTTTCGTGGTTTGTATTATAACATAACCTAATGTACATAGTATAATTATAATGTTATTTTATTTTTAATTATTATATGTATACATATTAATTTAGCGCATGTTTTTTTATTAGTAAATCTCATTTTATCAACTTCAACCAACTTTAATCCGTTTCTACCAACTTTTACCAACTCAAATAAAAAATTTCAATTTCAACCAACTTCAACCTATTAAAAAAAAAAAAAAAAAACCAACTTCAGCCAATTTAAATATTCCCACTCTTTTACATTAATCAACTTCTAACCATCATACCAAGAAAATATACCAACTTCTTTCAACTTCAATCAACTTCAACAAACTTCTTCCAATCTTCTCCAACATTAACCAAGTTCTACCTATCATACCAAAAATTTTATATATATATATATATATATATATATATATGATATATAGTATATATATATATATATAATATATATATATATATATTATATATATATATATATAAAACAAACAACTTCAACTCACTTCTATCAATCTCAACTAACTTCATCCATTTACCAACCCTTATTTGCGAATGAAAAGAACATGCCATGTCCATTACATTGGTATATTTGTTACAAATATGAGTATGTTATATTTATGTGAAATAGTTAATTTGAACTTTCTAAAGAAAATAAAAATAGTTAATTGAAAATAACAAATAACGTAATGAATATTGAGTTGATAATAATTAAAACATTAGTATACATAATTAAAACATTAGTATACATAATTACATATATTATAGAAGGTTTCAAAGTGTGGGAGGGAGTGTGATGGAATGGAAGAGAGTTAGAAGGAGTGCGAGGGAATGGAAGAGACTGAGAAGTAATGGCATTTATCTTCAGGCCCTGTTTGGATAAGGTGGATAGAAAGTTGAAAGAAAAAAATGAGAAGGAAAGCTATTTTCTTTTTCTTATTTGGATTAAAGAAAAAATACAAGAAAAAAAATTACTTTCCACCAAACTTTCATTCCTTTGTTTAGACTAGAGAAAATGAATTAAGTAAAGAAAAATAGATCTTGTTAAGATTAAAATGTGATCTCTGAGTCACCATTTGCTAGCAAATGCCAATGAAACTCTCCAAAACAACACCAATAAAAATGGGGTAGACAAACAATTGGGCCACCTCTGAAACTTTCCCATTCCAATGCAGAAGTCTGCTTCAAACTCCATGGTTTTGTTATAGTTTAAAAATTTATAAGAATATAATCCATAGAAATTTACAATTTCAAATCAAATTATCCATAAAATTATGAGTTTTATTTGAAAATAGTAGTAGTGACATAAATAAAACCAGTAACATCAGCGAATTAAGGGCTCCAAAATTTCAAAATCCCAGGCTACTCCAAGAACTCATTGCTGAACACTTTGCCGAATTTGACTTCAACCACAACTCACGACGAGCAATTCGGCAAGCAAGAACAGTTAGGGTCCGCCGAAACAGTTTGATAGACCTTCATTTGTGATATCTAACTCAAACCTTCTGTAAATATAGCATCGAGACGATATAGATTGACAACTAAACCTGTATGACTGAAAAACTTGCCTACTCCCTTATACACATTCAATCAATTATCAACTCCTGAAACATGTCAATATTTCAGGACAAAAAATCAAACAGGCCCAAATGGATTGATCATTAGAGCACCCAAAATAGTCCTCAAACCTGTTTCTATAGTATCAGAACAGATTTGGAATGCACCAGTACTAAGTGCCAACCTCATTTCCCCCTTTGCAATTTAATAGTCATACTCACAAGTCTCATTGAAGACACATATTTTTTAAGTGCTGAACGAACACCCACCCTAAATTTAGAGCATCCACGATTGTTAAAAAAGTATTTATAGAACACATTTCTGATATTTAGATTTGGAAGTTCAAAGGATACATCCATGAAATGGGAAATGGGGATTGAAATCATCATATATAGGAGGATACAAGAACTTGCTGCTTGATTATATTTAGGGATGACAATGGATCGGGTTTGAATCAGATGAATCATCATCCGCATCCATCACCTACTTTCATCCACTGAATTTTTCTAATAAGAATTTGAGGATTTATCTTCACGGTGATCGATGGAGGAACATATACTCCACCAACCCAGCACACCCCGCAACTCAAACCCCCTCCCCCCTCCCCCACCAAAAAAAAAAATAGACAACTGTAACAATAGCTACGAAGACCACAAAGATGTGAAGAATGCATCACTGATCGACAATACTAATTGCACTCTCCTCTTTTTTTATTGAACTAACTCATAGCACCTAATATAGTATTCTGAACACAGTATTCATTCATATCATCAAATTACAAATAAAATGTGGTGAAAGAAACGCACCACCCAAGGAAACTAGCATTACTAGCCCTTCAACTCAAAAACCCACCTCAAATTTGGGTTTTCTGGGTTGTTGCTTTCTGGAGCAAGAGGATGATTTCACTGTCAACTATACTACAACCAAACAGTTAAATTTTGACGGAATTTTAACGGAAATTTGGGTTGATTTTGACAGAAAGTGATGCTTTTGACGGATATTTTGATGGAATTTATGACGGTCAAAAAACTGCATGTCGAAATGGATATTTCGACCGATCCATCATTATTACTAACGGGCCGATTTTGATGGACTAACGGGCCGATCAAAATTATAGTAACGGAAAATTTTGACAAACTGACAATCCATCAGTACACATTTTGACAAAAATTTTGATAGACTGGCAGTCCGTCAGTGTAGAATTTGACGAAAATTTTGACGGAAAGTGGTGCTCGTCAGGACGTGAATGATTTCTTGGTTTGGGAAGGGGCAAAAATTTTTGACGAGAGTGGTGACGGACTCGGTCACAATTTATGACGAGCGATATTTTTTCCGTCAAAATTGTGACTTAG
Organism: Carnegiea gigantea; assembly: GCA_029747015.1. NCBI lineage: Eukaryota > Viridiplantae > Streptophyta > Magnoliopsida > Caryophyllales > Cactaceae > Carnegiea > Carnegiea gigantea. Next base: position 262,911 of record JAKOGI010001199.1, read on the forward strand.
TTCCATCAAAAATTCCGTCATAATTGTCTTAAATTTTTAAAAACATTCATTTTTAGAATATGCGGAATAATAGAATACAATTAGTGGCATAATTTAATTAAGAAAATAATAAAATTTTGAAGTTTCAAATTTGAAAACTTTGATTTTATAAGTATGAATTTCATACAATTCCACATACATATGAAGCTTTAAATTTTTAGCTCCTAAAATAGAGCCAGATTTAAACAAAAATTACATAAATAAAATTAAAAAAATATAGTACATGAGCCCAGATTTTAAATGAAGAAATGTATCTAAAATCTAAAAATGACAACAAAATTTGCAAATGTCCTATGACTTCTCAAAGCCTTCTCCACTTCATTCGACAATCTGAAATTCGATTTAAAAAATAACATTAGAAAACGTACAATATAAATTCGAACTAAATCACATTCATATATGTCACAAGAAAAAACTAAATCACATTCAGACAAGTCTACAAAAAATCGTTTTCATTGTTAGACAAATAAACATAAGCCCCTGTGGGATAGTATCATTTTAGGTGTTCAGTTTACTTAAAAAAAAAGGATTATATTCTACAAGAATTTTGCATCAAAGAAAATATATAACATTTAATTTTAATTTCTTGATTTTTAAGTTTCAATTCCTGAAACCCTAATTTTGCCATCAATGATACCCTAGATTCGCAACCACAGAGAGAGAGAGTCACCAGATGTGAGCGTGCCCAGTAGAGCACTTGGCAGCCGGATCTCAGGGGAGGAAAGAGAGAGGATAGAGATGACGGGGGAGAGAGAGGAAAGGCGAGGAGAGAGAATTTTTTTGGGGGGGGTTATCGGGTGTTCGAAGTTTTGGGGGTATCATGCAGTGGTGGAAAAACTTTCCACAGTTTTGCTCACATTTTTAGGAGGAAAATATTTTGGATTGTATTTTTTTAACTTTCTCAAATTTTTCTTCCTTACTTTTTTTCCAACCTTTTTTCTTCACTCAAACAAAGAAAAAATTGTAATTTTTCAAATTTATTATTTTTTTCAAGCTACTTTCTAAGGATCAAACAAACCCTTAAGGAGTGGGAACGAGTGACAAGGAGTGAAAAATAGTGAGAAAAAATGAAGACCAAGAGTTTGTCCGCCAAAAAAAAAAGGGCTAAAAGTGGGCTAGGCTTGAAACTGAGATTTGAATGGAGCAACAAAATAAAAAGCCACTTGAAGAAGTCAAACGTTTAGCTCTTCAATCGAGTGATTAAAATGGTTCATGGCGGATTTGTTCCTGTTTGGTGAAGTGAACCCTAATTAGTAGTATCGAATTTTTATTGTCCAAGCAGGTTAATTCAGTTCCGTGAGTTGATATTTAAACCTAATTATTTATGCAAATTTGACTTTATTAATTACTAGAGTAGATCCTATGTTTCGCATGGCCATGAGTTAATATACATTTGAAAAATTTATTAAAAATATAAATAAGTAAAAAAACTTTGTTTAATTGAAGCCATTTGGTCATCTTAAAAAAAGAGACAAAATATAAGGAAAAGATTCGAATATGGTAACTTAATAAACAATGGAGGAAAAAAAAATTCGGTTCTATTACTTAATTACAAATAATAATCAGTTAAAATTTTATGAAAGGACAATAGAGATATTTGTTCCATTTTTAAAATAGAAGAAAAAATCTTTTCTTTTTTTAATTCAGAATAAAATTACTTTACACACAACTCGATTTTTACATTTCAATTCAACATCAGTAATGACCTTTCAATACAATGTTATGGATTAAATGTTAATATACTAATTAGTAACACTTGAATTGTGAACTAACTTTATTACATAAAAGAGAACCAATGATAATTGCATGATTTAGTACATCATATTGATGAATAAATGTTGAATTAATAATATGGCTAAGATCATTTATTAGGAGTCACAAAATCATATCTTTTATTTAAAAATTAAGTGACCAATGATAATATGACAAATGTCATCACCATGTCAACTCATTCAGATTTATGTTATACTAGTGTACATCCCGAATTTCGCACGGGTATGTGTAATATTTCATTTGAGATTTTAATTATTAGCTAATTAGTTTTGATTTACATCAGTATTTTAGATGTAGTTATAGATTATGAACTATCTATGTATTGTAATGGTTATTATTTTTATATAGTTATTTTGTGGTTGTATTTTTTTAATACCTTTTTAGAGCTTAAATATTTTGAATTTGTTATTTTATACACTTGTACGCTTTGAGTTAAATAATTTAGTTAGATTTTCGTTGTCCATTTTTTTGTTAATAAAAAATTTATTGTGAATAATTTGTTTATATAGAAGATATTATTGTTATTATTTTTGTTTTATCAAGTATTATTGTTGTTGTTGTTATTTGTTTAGTAAGACATATAGGTATTTAAAATCTTATAGCTTAATGTTAAGAATTTGTAGCATCTTGGTAATTAGCAACATTCAAATGTATTAAAGTTAATATTACACCTCATTAAAATACTTTAAACTTTCATGTGTTTGCTAGAAAGAAAATAGTCTCATCCCATTAGTAAAGTTATTGGTCAATGCACACAAAATGTTTTTTTTTTTTTTAAGAAAAAGATTTCAAGAATGGATAAAGAATGAGATTTAAAAGGAGGCAAGAGACCAATATCTAAATCTTGCAAATAGTAGCGCATATCCAGTATTTTGTAGACCATATGAATATGTATTTTAATTTTAATAGTATTATTCCACGAATGATAGTACAGTTTGTATGTTTATGCCATAGTATTGAGTTTTGGCTATTTGGATGATGCGTCTGTTAAATTTTGGGGTGGATAAATATAATAATATAGTTTAGTAAAATAATAATTAATTGTGGCCCATGATCAATTTACATATGAGTACTTAAAATAATTAATTAATTTAAATATGTTTTCTTTTGTTTATTCAAACAATAGTTATGTCATTACAATATATTAAACTTTGATGTATTTGTTAGATATGGATAAATTAGACGTTAGAAATTTATAGCAACACTGTATTTAGGCAGCATCACTTGAGTTAGGAACATCAAAATGAAACTTTATTCATATTAATGGTACATTATTATAATATATTAAACTTTGATGTATTTGTTAGATAAAGATAAATTAAATGTTACGAATTTGCAGCATCACTTTAGTTAGATAGCATCACTTGAGTTAGGAGATGTACTTCAAAGGTTATGGTATACTAAGTCTTTTTAGCATTTATGACTTCATAAGATCATTTTGACCAAGCATCAGTTTAGTTAGGAACATTAATATGAAACTCTTACTATATATTAATGATACGTCATTAAAATATATCAAACTTCATTGTATTTGTTAGATTGAGGAAAAAAATCATATGTTGGGAATTTGTAGCATCACTTTAAGAACATTAAAATGTATTAAAATTTAATTAAAATTTATGGATGTATTTCAAAGGTCATAGTATAATTGACTTTAATTAAAATTGATGCAGTTATTTCACAGATCATAGTATCCTTAATTTTTTTTACATACCATGGCTTTGTTAGACCATCTTGACATCGACATATTGTAATTTATTGCATTAAGTATACAACTGCAAAGAAAAAAGAAAAAGAAAAAGAAACTAGTTGATCAATGATATTGTGGCAAATGTCACTCACCTAAGAACACATTCAGTTTTATATTATATATATAATATATAATATATGATTCCTTTGGTTTAATTGGTAAAATAAATTGGAGCTCTTTTGGTTTCTAAACCTTGCAAGTTAGTGTGACAATTATGCAATAAGGGTTATAATTGTAGTTATTATTGAATAATCTATGCTAATAATTAGATGAGTTATGTCATGTTTGAATAATTCATGCTAAAATTTAATAGATTATGTCATGTTTAATTACAATTCATTTTACTGTGAAGTTAAGCTTGAAGCTTAGATCACCAAGAAGGTATTTTGACTCCTGATTAACAATAGAGTTCAAGACTCCATATAAACGAATAAATATAGCAGTTCACGGGTCACAATTAATAATAACAATTTTCCTATCATACTCATAATAATACATATACTCACAGGTCATATAAGCTCACACGTGTTAAAATTATCTATGTAACAAATATAAATGAAAAAGGAGTTGTCATGTGCTGTATGACCGCTAGACGGACAAAAATATTGATTTCAAGAGTATAACTGGGTTCATAGGTTTTGGAACTCTTTCTATGTGTGCCCCAAGCATTAAGAAAAAGTTTTCCAAAATAGAGCATAAACAACTTTTACAAGCCTAAAAGTTGTCGTGCATGTATCTAAACATTCCAATTAGGGTGTCTACTTATAAATATTCATCACCATTTATACCATAAAATAAAGTTCATACGATACACAAAAATATTACAATAGTCTATTATTACAATTATTCTTTGCATTTTTTCATGCTTTGAAATCACATGATAAAATCATTAGAAATCAAGCAACATATTGTAAGTATGGATTCAAAATGTGGCCGAACCGTGATGAAATGGCCGAATTGGAAAGATTTTAGAGTTGTGCGAACCGCATTTTACATGCCGCAATAGCCGCGATACGGAACGCAATTGCCGTATTAGAGCAATTTTGCCGTTCCGCGACCAAAATTGAAATCGCGAGCGGAATCGCATTTTGAATCCTTGATTGCAAGGCAACTCGTCATTTTTACAGCCCCCATTCAAACTTTGTGCAGGATGTTTAGGTTGAACCTAAGGATGCAAGGTATTCACCTCCCACTACTTTGCATATCACTGAAGCTCATGATGGCTTGCCCAACAGCCAGCAACAAGTTCAAATGATTCCCGTGAGAGTGCAAACATGCCCGGAATAAATTCATCCTACAAAGTGACTGTCGAATTTGACAGAGCAAGCAAAATTATGCAAGCGTGCACCTAGACTAATCAGCTTGATATAAACTCATATGGGGAAGTTTAAAATCGATTTGATTTGACAAGATACAACAAAGCACGTTGCTGAGCGTGTCAAATTTTACTCCGTAGCTAGTAACTAATGAACCCAATGCATTTGAGATTTCGGATTGGAATCATTCGATTACGAAGTACAATAGCAAACCACCAAGCAATATACAACAATCAACGAAGCAATTTTCAATCTCCATAAATAGAAAAGAAGCAAGCAATTGAGATACAATTCAAGCCAAAAAATAATAGTTTAAATATGACGCCCTAACCGGCTCACAGTGTCAATATATACTCAAAAATAAGGCTGGCCAGCTAGCCCTAGCGGGTGGCGGCGTGGCATCGACGTTGGACTGGTGGCCAGTTGGCTGCCTTCCTATGCTTTTCACTGCGAGGAATGGCAGAAAGACTAGAGAGAATGAGAATTAGAGGATGTTATTATGTATAAGGTTTTGATGATAACAAATCCAAGTGTTGTTGTTCCAAACAGGCTCTCCAAATAGGTTCTCACTGCTGTTCTCAATGCCTTAAAATTGCTTGACTAATGGATGATTAAGAACAGGTCCTTAATTCAGCGATATAAGTGCAGCCGTAAGGAACAAGATCTGCGAAGTGTTTGAAGCAGCAATTCGTCTTTCTACAAGATGACTGGTCGTTACAACAAGAAGTCTTGGTTTGATTTAGGTTTTATCTTTTTAGACTCTTGTTAATATGTCAATTAGAAAGTCTTGACTTACCACTTACTTGAAACGGTTTTGCTTTTTGGAAAATATTTTGGATCACCTCTTCAGAACAGTCCTGGAAACAGGGCGGTCAGGGTGTTCCCAGACTAAGCTGCGAAAAATGGTTTTACACGATTCTCTCTCTGATTTTGGGCAGCATCTCCGAGATTTGCAAGCAAGATTTTCTGTGGAGTATTTTAAACCCAAACGGTTATCTTTAACTAAATCTAAGGGGATCTGCAAGATCTTTTTTGATTAAAAAGAATCTCTAATTTTTGGCAAGTGGATAAGTTGGTTGAGAAAATCATGGGCTAGTGGTTGAATCCTTGTGGCTGAGAACTACCACCTTACTCAAGCGGTTAAGGAGTTTTTCCAGCTCACGTTACTCCACTACTTGCGGCTAAAGGACTCTATCTTCTTTAGGGATTTTGTTTTCCAAATTTGGAAAAAAAAATAAATTGTCTTGCCCTACAAAGTTCTCTATAAGAAGTTGTTTTCTACAACTCATTGGACATCGGTTTTCCAGGAGCAAAAATTTCAGTGTTCAAGAGCTTTAAATTTTCAAAAGAAAACCGAGTCAAGTGGGTGATATTTTTGAGCTTTCAAAATTGACATACTAGAACTTCATTGTACCTTATATTAGCTTAGTTGAGAAGTATTGTAATAGGGTGTTTCTTTGTAATCTCTCTTTTATAAAAGTGAGGTGAGTGTGTCCTAAGTCAAGTGGACTTTTGGACGTGGGGTAACCGGTTTTAGGGAAGACGGTTACGTGGGTTGCAATTTGTAACAAGGTGTGTTACTATTGTAATGTATTCAGCCCGTTTAGTGAAGTGGTAAATCCTACACGAGGTAGGTCGTGGTTTTTTCACCTCAGTTGGGCTAGAGGTGTTTTCCACGTAAAAATCCTGTGTCCATTATTTCTGCATTCAATTTCATTGGCTTTTCGCTTCTGCACAACTCAGAAACAGCCTATGCGAACAGGGTCTAAGACTGTTTGCCAGAAAAGTTGCGAAAATCGGACACCACAATTCACCCCCCTCTTGTGGCTGTGTACTCTCTAAATCAACAAGTGGTATCAGAGCAGGTTCTCCTTTGAAAGGCTAACACCTTGAGAGATCCTTGAAGATGAGTACCCCACAAGGCATACTTGAAGGTCAATCCATAACTCGACCACCATACTTTAATGGCCAACATTACAGTTGGTGGAAAAATAGGATGGAAAACTACATCCAAGCCGAGGACTATGAGTTGTGGATGCTCATCAAGGATGGACCACTCATCCCTAAGAAAACAACTGAAGATGGAAAGTCAATCCCCAAGGAGCCTAAAGAATTCAATACTGAAGATTACAAAATGATGGAGAAGAATGCCAAAGCCAAGAAACTTCTATATTTCGGCCTAGGTCCTGATGAATATACTCGCATATCTGAATGTGAGTCTGCCAAGGAAATCTGGGATGCTTTACAAGTAGCTCACGAAGGGACCAATCAGGTAAAGCAATCCCGGATTGAATTGCTTATGAGAAAATATGAGCTGTTTGAGATGGGTGATCGTGAAAGTGTGATGGACATGTACACTCGCTTCACTCACATAACGAATGAGTTGAAATCCCTGGGAAAATCCTTCACCACCGAAGAATTGGTGAGGAAAATCCTAAGAATTTTACCTCATTCTTGGGAAGCGAAAGTCACGGCCATCCAAGAAGCTAAGGACATGAACAAGATCACCCTAGATGAGCTGATTGGCAACCTCCAAACGTATGAACTTAGGAAAAATTCTCAACAGAAAGATGAGACAAAGAGAGATCGAGGTCTTGCACTAAAGGCCTTAGAAGATGATTCTGATTCTGATGAGGAGGAGATTGCCATGATAACTCAAAAATTTAAGAAGTTCTTCAAGAAAGTTAAAGAAAACAGCAAACGGAAGGACTTCGGCAAGGCCAGAAACACCTCTCGGGAACAGTTCTCTGGATGCTTCAAGTGTGGCAAGCTAGACCATATTGTGAGAAACTGCCCACTGCTCAAGGAAGAACAAGAACCCGAACACCCTAGAAAACAGGGCAGGAAATAGGGTGTAAGCAGCTCAGCGAAACGATTCTCAAAAGCTATGCTAGCGGCCTGGGGTGATTCAAGCGAGGATGAGGAAGGGTCTGAAGCCGAGGAAGCTGATGTAGCACTCATGGCAAGAAGTGACACTGATTCAGATGATGAATCAACAAACAGTCTAACTCAACTCAAGAACAAGGTATGTGGTCTCAATAAATCAACCCTTGAAGAATTGGTGTACACTATAATGGATATATGTGCTGAGTTAAAAAGGGATGTTCGAGACCTAGAACTTGAAAACGAAACTCTTAAAATGGAAAAGCTTGAAGTTGACAAAGAGACACTTGCCTTACATGAAAACATTAATGTGCTTAAAGAGACCCTTCTCATGAAAGAAGAGACTTGTTCCATTAATCTGACAGAGCTGGAAAAGGAATCCCTTGACTTAAAAGGAAAGGTCGAATCCTTGCTGGAAGAAAACAAAAATTTGCTTGAGAAAATAAAACAAATGGAATCAGACCTTGCTACAAACAAGCTCTGAAACAGGTTCTCAAGAGCGCTTGAATGGTTAAACACACATCACAGTCGAAATAGAAGAGGACTAGGTTTTGTGCCTAAGCGGATGACCTACCCAGTGAATAGAAAATACGTAGGATTATCTGAGAACATTGTATGTTATCACTGTGGTAAAACAGGTCATTACCGTTACACTTGTCCTTTGAGAAAGTATGCCATTGAAAGAAACACAATTTATGTAAGACAAATATGGGTTAGAAAAGATGAGATTTGTACGTCTAAAGGAATGGGACCCAAGTGGATCTGGGTTCCCAAAACTAACCTTTGACTTGTTTTGCAGGCTGAAGTGAGAGAAAACAACCCAGCAAACAACCCAGCAAACAGCTCGGGGAACAACCTAGGAAACAAGCAGCTGTGGTATGTTGATAGTGGGTGTTCGAGGCATATGACTGGTGAAAAATCCAATTTTCTCTCACTTACAGCTTCAGAAGGAGGGAGTGTGGCATTTGAAAATGGCAAATCCAGGACAATTGTCGGTATAGGTAAGATAGGTGAGTCACTCTCCCATTCAATTGACAATGTTTATTTTGTGGATGGATTAAAACACAACTTGCTAAGTGTGTCCCAACTGTGTGACAAAGACAACCTAGTAGTGTTCTCTCCAACACGTTGCTTGGTTGTTAATATGAACACAGGAGATGTTGTGTTGAGGGGGAAGCGACACAAAAATGTTTATAAAGTATGTATTTCTACTCTTCCCCAAAATAATTTGACTTGTTTGAGTGCCTTAAATGATGATGTTATGCTTTGGCACAAAAGACTAGGTCATGCAAGCCACTCGCTTTTGAATAAACTTGTAACCAAAGACTTAGTGGTTGGCTTACCTTCCATCAAATTCAATGATGACAAGGTATGTGATGCATGTGCCAAAGGCAAACAAGTCAGAAATTCTTTTAAATCTAAAAATTGTGTAAGCACTAACCGACCTCTTGAATTGCTACATATGGATCTATGTGGTCCAATGAGGATCTTGAGCAGAGGTGGAAAGAGGTATGTGCTTGTGATAGTGGATGACTACTCTCGTTTCACTTGGACCCTGTTCTTAGCGTCCAAAGATGAAACATTTGAGAAATTTCTTGCACTTATTAAAAGGATTGAAAAGAGAGTAGGACACTCATTGGTTGGCTTAAGGTCTGATCATGGTACGAAATTTGAGAATTCAAGCTTTATTAACTATTGTAATGAGCATGGTGTAGACCACAACTTCTCAGCCCCAAGAACACCCCAACAGAACGGGGTGGTAGAACGCAAAAATCGTACTCTAGAAGACATGACTAGAACAATGCTTGTTGCTAGTGGTCTTCCTAGAAATTTTTGGGCTGAAGCTTTGAACACATCATGTTACATTATAAATAGATGCATGATTAGACCTCTTCTTAACAAAACGCCTTATGAGCTCCTCAAGGGAAGAAAACCCAATATTATGCATTTGAGAGTATTTGGTTGTAAATGTTTTGTGCATAATAATGGGAAGGATGCCTTGGGGAAATTTGATCCAAGGAGTGATAAGGCAATATTCCTTGGTTATTCCTCGCACAATAAGGCATACAAAGTGTTTAATAAGAGAACCTTGTGTGTTGAGGAAAGTGTGCATGTGCTTTTTGATGAAACTAACTCTCTAAGTGAGAATGATGCACAGGAGGAAGACCTTGAACTAGGTCTTGTTAGAAAAGACTTGTTGCTCCAAGATGAACAAGGTAAGGATTCCACTGAAGGATCAGGGCCTGAAGCTGTTCTTCAGGGAGGTAGGCAAGGTGTGAACCAAACAGGGGGAAACAGTGTGGAACCCTGTTCGGGACAACATCAGCCGAATCCTTCAGGAATAAGTTCAGAAACAGGTTTCCAAATAGGCTCGAGAACAGATTCTGAACCTATTTCACCGAGCATTCCAGCTAGGATGGAGAGTGTGTCTATGGACCCACTTACTCCACGACCATGGAAGCACCAAAGTTCGCACCCCCTTGATCAAATTTTGTCTGACATTAATGCAGGAGTGCAAACTAGATCCAAGCTCAAAAATTTCTGTGCCTTCTATGCTTTTCTCTCAAAAATTGAGCCAAAGAATATCAATGAAGCTCTTGCAGATTCAGATTGGGTCACAGCTATGCAAGAAGAGCTTCATCAGTTTGAAAGGAATAAGGTATGGCACCTTGTGCCACGGCCGGAGGATAGAACAATCATTGGAACCAAGCGGGTGTTTCGTAACAAACTTGATGAGTGCGGAACAGTCATTAGAAACAAGGCCCAGCTGGTGCTTCAAGGCTACAACCAAGAAGAGGGAATTGATTATGAAGAAACTTTTGCACCTGTTGCAAGGATTGAGGCTATTCGAATCTTGGTAGCCTTTGCCGCCCATATGGAGATCAAGTTGTATCAAATGGATGTCAAAAGTGCGTTTCTAAATGGATATCTCAAAGAAGAAGTGTATGTCAAACAGCCCCCCGGTTTTGAAAGTGATGAATTTCCTAACCATGTTTTCAAACTTGACAAAGCACTTTATGGTTTAAAACAAGCTCCCAGAGCTCGGTATGAGCGGTTGTCAAATTTCTTATTTGAAAATAATTTCAGAAGAGGCAAGGTAGATAATACCTTGTTTCTAAAATCTAAGGGGGAACATTTGTTGATTGTCCAAGTATATATCGATGACATCATATTTGGTGCAACTCATCATGATTTGTGTGATGAATTTTCAAAAATGATGAGGAGTGAGTTTGAAATGAGCATGATGGGTGAGCTTAATTTCTTTTTAGGCTTACAAATCAAGCAAACTTCAAACGGCACCATGATCCATCAACAAAAATATATCAAGGAGTTACTTAAGCGTTTTGGGATGGAGTCAGCCAAGCCTATTGATACTCCCATCTCTCCCTCAACCAGGTTGGTAATGGATGATGGAAGTCCCTCAGTTGAGGAGAAATTCTACAGGGGCATGATAGGGTCACTCTTATACCTAACTGCTAGTAGACCTGACATTGTTTTTAGTATTGGTTTATGTGCCCGTTTTCAGTCTAAGCCTAAAGAAACTCATCTAAAGGCTGTTAAACGGATTTTAAGATATTTAAAACATACACCTGATCTAGCCTTGTGGTATCCTAGAGGTTGCAACTTTGATCTTGTTGGGTATGCTGATGCTGATTATGCAGGTTTTTTGGTTGATAGAAAAAGCACCTCAGGTATGGCTCATTTTCTTGGACCCTGTTTGGTATCTTGGGCAACCAAGAAACAATTTTCTGTTGCCTTATCCACAGTAGAAGCTGAATACGTGGCAGCTGCATCCTGTTGTGCTCAATTATTATGGATAAGGCAACAACTCAAGGATTTTTGTGTTGACATAGGATGCATTTCTATTTATTGTGACAATACAAGTGCAATTAACATTGCCAAAAATCCATGTCAACACAAAAGAACAAAACATATTGACATTCATCATCATTTTTTAAGAGATAATGTTGAAAAAGGACTAATCTCAATGAATTTTTGTGCCACAGAAAATCAAATTGCTGATATATTCACCAAGGCACTGAGTAGAGAACAATTTGAGAGGAATAGACTCGAACTAGATTTAATTAAAACAACTTGATCGTCTTGTTCTCTCTCCCTGTTGGCAATGTTTAAAGGCTACGGGGTCAATATGTTAAAAATTTTTTGTTTGCAATCAATTTCTGTGCTATTTTTAGCATATGTGTGGTTTGCAGCCTGTTGACACTCGTTGAGGTCTAATGAGATTGCCCTTATTGTCCCATGTTACCGAGCAAGTAACCTCAAAAACAAGCACCAGAAACAGGTACGCCTCTTGTTTGTCAAACGTGTGCAACTAGTTGTTGAGAATTAAATCTCTCATCCTTCCCGAGGCATGCGCGGCTGAAACTTAATGATAAGCCCGTTGCAACGGGCAAATCTTTTAAAGATCTCGCATGCTTCCCTGTTTAAAACCTTCCCAATTCGCTTCTTTCTCTCTCTCATAAAACCCTAATCTCTCTCCTACTTCTTGCAAAAATGGCATCTCCCATCGGCAACAAGAGCTCTTTGTCCCTGATTCAGGGAAGCCAATCACCGGTTACAGCACCACAAACAGCTACAGCCCTGCTTGCTCCCTCGCAATTTCTAGCGGCTCTAATTGAAGGCAAATCTGCTGGACCTTCTCGCCCCATCCTCTATAAGCCTTTTGGATTCCTGAAAAGCATAGACCTTAGGACAATAGGTCTAAAATTAGAAGATATCCCCTATGATTTTGGGTGGAGCTTGGTCCTATTTGGAGAATCTGATGCATGTCTGAAATCCGGAGAGGAACAAGAACCGATTAGGGAGTCTAGTGAGGAAATTGGGGCTAAAGATGAGTTCTTTTTGCCTAAGAATAACTTGGGTGACATCTGTTTAACTGAGTCATACTCTTTCGGGCTATTTCCCGAACAGGAAACAGGGGTCGAAACAGGGTCTGGGACCTTTGACTCGGTATTTAAGGATGACCTAGGAGATTATGTGAAGGATGACTCGGAAGATAAGTCAAATGAGACAGGGGGAAGTGGTGGTAGAATGGAGGTGTCCCCCGCTGAGACTGAACAAGCAACGCCGGTACAACAAACCGGTGAAAAACGGAAAACATACAAAGTTGTGGCTAGGCGCAGTAGGATGCCAAGATCAAAAACCCCATCAAGGTCCAAAAGTGGCCAAACCAAAGAATCCACAAAAGCTGAAACCCCTGCCCAACCACAATCAAAAATCCTTTCTCAGGCCAAACCCACAACCAGGCCAACCAGAAAATCGGTCAGAATAGCCTTTCAAGCCACACCCCGACCTGCGAAACAGTCCTCTCCCGTGATTAAGGAAATTGATTCCTCTTCTGAGAGTTCCTCTGACAATGATACTGAGAACACCTCTTTTAAACAGGGCACCCCCGTGTTCTCAGAATCCTCAGAGGACAAGCCCTTGCCTGAACCCATATTTGAGTCCCCCTTGCCAATTTCCCAGCAAGCCTCCACTCTACCCTCCTTCAAACCATTACCCACAAAAACTCCCAGTAAACGAAAAGCCTCTTCCAAACAAGCCTCCAAACAAGGTCGGGCTGAAGACACCCCTACTGAGCCTCGTCCTAAGAAAGCCAAGAAATCTGCCCCTTCTACCATTTCAGCCAAGCTTACTCAACTGCTTCAGAGACGGGTAGTCAGGGGAAAAATCGTCAAAGTCAAGTACTTTAAGAAACAAGGTCTTGGGGTGTTTCTGCAAAAGTTGCGTGTTCAGGGTTGGTTTGAGCTGTTCACAAACACCCAGCTGGGGTGTTCTGTCCATGAGTTGGCAGAGTTTTATGCCAACTGCTCAGTCACCGAAGGAGTGGTGACTAGTACTGTCAGTGGGAAGCAGCTTCGCTTTGATGCGAAGATACTAGGGGAGATTTTGGGGATTCCCTCCACGGGTTTTGATGTGTATGTGAGGGAAGATAAGTCTGTTCTTGGACAGCAAGGCTTTTGGAGCTTTCCCAAAAATTCAGCCAGCAAACACGCCTGAAAACACCCCAGTCAGTGAAGAAAGGGGATATGACATCCATTCATCAGTTACTGTTTTGGTTCATTATCAAGAATGTCATTCCCAGGGGCCAGGGCCGCAGTCTTGCAGATGCTATGGATCAGTGCCTTGTGGATCTGATGGACAGGGAGGAGCAAATCAATCTTCCTGCCATCATGATTCGTCATATCGCAAGAATTGCGAACATCTCCAGGGAACATGACTTTGGGTATGGCTTCCTCCTGACTTGTGTTTTTGAGCACTTTGGGGTGGAGTTGCAGAAAAAAGTGGGAGCTCAATTTATAGATGAAATCGGGGTAACACCCTTATGGGGTGTGGATATACCTTGGTTGAGGGATCTGCCTCTGAACAGGGGATCAAAACACCTCGTCCTCCTGTTCCTGGCAGTTCCTCAGTCAAAGTTGAGGCTGCTCTGGAGGAAAACTCCCGCCTGAATGCTGAGCTTATTGCGGTGAAGGCTGCCCTGGATGAGGAAAAGGCTCTCAATGCCAAACGCCATGAAGATCTCCTCGCTCTTCTCTCTTCCCTCTCAGCAAAATTCTCCCCTCCTGCTCCATGATCATCCCTCGTAGGCTGTTCTTGTAGGCTGTTCTGTTGTGGCCTCATCTGTCTCTTCTCTTGGTTTTCTCCCTTTTGCTGTCTCTAGATTCGCACTCTATGTTGCACCCCTTTGGCAAATAACAGTTATCTTATTTTTGATTGGCTTTGCCTTGCTTGTTTCTTGTTGTGGCTTGCTTATGTGTGACTAGGATGGCCAATCTCATTACCGTACCAAAACACTTGAGTGTATCGCATGTTGACTTTCCTCCATTACCCAAGTGGTGGTGATAGCAAACACCCTCTGTTTGACTGTTTGCCCCTTCCTTTTTAATGATGCCAAAAGGGGAAAATAGGATGACCAATGCTGTTTTAGTTTTGCCATGGAAGAGTTGATTTTCTTACCATTTTTCGATGCTAGCTGCCTCCTGTGAATTTTCGGTCCTATGAATAATTGGCACTAATCACTTCGTTTGTCTTTGAAAGTCAATATGGTCACTTGGTTTGTCATCATCAAAAAGGGAAAAATTGTTATTATGTATAAGGTTTTGATGATAACAAATCCAAGTGTTGTTGTTCCAAACAGGCTCTCCAAACAGGTTCTCACTGCTGTTCTCAATGCCTTAAAATTGCTTGACTAATGGATGATTAAGAACAGGTCCTCAATTCAGCGATATAAGTGCAGCCGTAAGGAATAGGATCTGCGAAGTGTTTGAAGCAGCAATTCGTCTCTCTACAAGATGACTGGTCGTTACAACAAGAAGTCTTGATTTGATTTAGGTTTTATCTTTTTAGACTCTTATTAATATGCCAATTAGAAAGTCTTGACTTACCACTTACTTGAAACGGTTTTGCTTTTTGGAAAATATTTTGGATCACCTCTTCAGAACAGTCCTGGAAACAGGGCGGTCAGGGTGTTCCCAGACTAAGCTGCGAAAAATGGTTTTACACGATTCTCTCTCTGATTTTGGGCAGCATCTCCGAGATTTGCAAGCAAGATTTTCTGTGGAGTATTTTAAACCCAAACGGTTATCTTTAACTAAATCTAAGGGGATCTGCGAGATTTTTTTTGATTAAAAAGAATCTCTAATTTTTGGCAAGTGGATAAGTTGGTTGAGAAAATCATGGGCTAGTGGTTGAATCCTTGTGGCTGAGAACTACCGCCTTACTCAAGCGGTTAAGGAATTTTTCCAGCTCACGTTACTCCACTACTTGCGGCTAAAGGACTCTATCTCCTTTAGGGATTTTGTTTTCCAAATCTGAGAAAAAAAAATAAATCGTCTTGCCCTACAAAGTTCTCTATAAGAAGTTGTTTTCTACAACTCATTGGACATCGGTTTTCCAGGAGCAAAAATTTCAGTGTTCAAGAGCTTTAAATTTTCAAAAGAAAACCGAGTCAAGTGGGTGATATTTTTGAGCTTTCAAAATTGGCATACTAGAACTTCATTGTACCCTATATTAGCTTAGTTGAGAAGTATTGTAATAGGGTGTTTCTTTGTAATCTCTCTTTTATAAAAGTGAGGTGAGTGTGTCCTAAGTCAAGTGGACTTTTGGACGTAGGGTAACCGGTCTAGGGAAGACGGTTACGTGGGTTGCAATTTGTAACAAGGTGTGTTACTATTGTAACGTATTCAGCCCGTTTAGTGAAGTGGTTAAATCCTACACGAGGTAGGTCGTGGTTTTTTTTCACCTCAGTTGGGCTAGAGGTGTTTTCCACGTAAAAATCCTGTGTCCATTATTTCTGCATTCAATTTCATTGGCTTTTCGCTTCTGCACAACTCAGAAACAGCCTATGCGAACAGGGTCTAAGACTGTTTGTCAGCAAAGTTGCTAAAATCGGACACCACAATTCACCCCCTCTTGTGGCTGTGTACTCTCTAAATCAACAGAGATGACGGGTGACGGTTGACTTGTGGCGGGGGGTCGTGTAGTCGATGGTCGACTTGTGATCGACCAGCAGCTGCGTTGGTGGTCCCTGATCATCGGTCGACTGACTCGACTGAGAGCCTGGGGCGGACTGAGCGTTGAGTGGCAACATGAGCGTGAAATTTTTCTTTTTGTTTTTTCCCCTTTTACTGCTAGTGTTTTTGTATATTCACAGCTGTTTTTTAATTTAAAAATTAAAAAAGTTACTAGTTCATTTGTTGGGCCGGCTGATGAAGCGTGTCCAAAGTGTGTGTGTGTGTTTTTTTTTTTTGGGTGCCTTTTTAAAGAGGTGTCCACCTACAACCGATCAAACTATTCAAGCTAGCTAATTAATTTTTTTTGGGTTAGGGTGTCCATGGACACCCGTGAGCTGGGGCTTGATAGATCTGCCCTTGCCTAAAAGTTCCATCAAGCATGTTGTTATATGTAATTAGTGGGGCCTATTTGAGACTATCTTAAAATATATCACAAGGCATATTTCTAAGGCAACTTTTAATTATTCCAGGGTGACTAATTATTTATTTAGGGTGATTTTGATGAAAGTCTTTGTCAGATGATTTGTTAATCATGACCTATGAATAAGAAATTTCATTCAAAAGAAAAGTTATCAATAATCTCAAAAATCTTTAAAAAATCACTCTAAAAGAGTCTATATCACCATAGTTATTATGTAACCCGACTTCACTGAAGAACTTGTATTGCTATAAATAACAAGGAAACTGTTTACACGTTAAAAAATATAAATATTGAAAAAAAATTAAAGCTACATTGGATAACCTACTTTAGACCCTGTGGAATAGCTCTAGCAAAGATTATATGGACAGCAAAATTCCCATCTCTTTTGACACGGTCCATGCTCTAATGTTAAAATGCACATCTAAATTAAGTGAAATTACAGTATTGATTTCCCTATAAAAACACTTTAACAATGCACCTTTTACAAGACAAATATTTCACATAATTTGCATTTGGGCGTTTTCATTTGGTGCCAGTGCACTTCTAAAAAATGTGCTTAAAATATAACGTGGAAACAAACATTAGTTTCAGTAAATGACTTTATGAAACATGTCTTTCTTTCTGCACTGCCCTACGAGATAAAATTCTCAAAAATATAGAGGTGTCAAATTAATAGCCCTTGCATTATAGTCACCCAAATCAAGATCATCTGACCAAGCATGTGGAACGGCTACATGGGTACAGTGTATTTGTTTTTTTAAAAAAATTTTTAAACCATTGATAAGGAAACCCGCTTTAAGGGTCATATCTTATAAGAACATCCTAAGTGGCGAATGCACATGGAAGAGAAGAAGAAATATGCGAACGGAAAATACGGGAACATCCTAAGTAGTGAATGCATATGGAAGAGATGGATTTAATTATCTCTTTATTCGAAAATTGATCAACTCTCAATAGTCAATAGATCACCCCCTTTTATGATACTACTGTTTTAAAATATTTCAACAACTAATTAGGCTTAAAATTTATAATTGGTGCGAACAACATTACAAAACAAGACCATTTATGAAAGAACAGATTTTGTTATGTGCAAAAATGCCAAGGATAGACCAAAACATACTCTATAGAGGAGACTTGGTACAGCAAGATAAGAAGAGAAGCATACAAGGATAGGGATGGGAGTTACACTCGAACTTGAAAAATCTACCTTGAGTCCACCTCATTTGTAACGGGTATACGTATGAAGAATTTGGGGGAAAAAAAGGGTATTGGGTGGGTACATGCCCTAAAATGGGTATGGGTACGGGTCCGGATTCGGGTATAGGCATCATCCGTCAAATACCCATACTCCCCGTACTAGAATTTTTTTGGGGGGTAAAATAAATTATTGAGTAGAGTTTTGAGTTTTGAGCATTGGTAATTTGTTTATGAAAAAGGTCTCATATCCCAACTCATACTCAACTATGCAATGCATCCATTTGTATCACTCATTTACTATGTCGATACATGAATCACGTGGCTTATGACTCACAGACCTAAAAGCCCAGCTCATTTGTTGTGTCCCTCACTCTCTCATTTGCTGTGCTACTCGTTCCCTCATTCCAGTCATTTCTAAAATGCAGTTTTTATTCACAAGCTAAGTATGAACTCTTGTACTTAATCCAATGAGTATTGTTTTTCTTTAGAACATTATGTCTAGTTGAATTTAGTATTATTAATTTCCTTAGATAAAAGAAATTATCGTACCCAATAGGTATTATATTTTAACATCTGTGGATACCTAAATAAAATCCGAAATACCCGATAAGTATGGGTATGGGAATAGATTTTGAAAACTTGATGGGTATGGGGACGAGTATGGGGATGACTTTTGAAAATGGACATGGATGCGGCTACAACTCCACCTACCTCGTACTCGCTCCACGCCCATCCCCATACAAGGAGAGATGCCTAGGATTGATGTTTGACATATTTGGCACTATTTTTAAACAATTGCATAGCTTCTCTACTCTCCAAACTAGAGATTTCTTTCCCTGCAGCCCGGGGGTATAAGACATTGTTGGAGATGGTGAAGTTAAGCATACAATTTGGAAAAATGTGTCACAGAGTTATATGTTTTTTTCCATTCTGTCACTGAGTTATTAGTCCGATCCAATTTACTACTGACAATAACAAGTTTCACGATCACTCGACGATGGTTGGTTAAAAAATATTAAACACAGTGCCATTAGGGACAAAAAAAGCGGTGGCAAAATTGAGAAGAAAATTGATAACTTCACTGCATTTTCATCCATAAACTCGGCTTCTCTCTCTACATTACATCGGTTATAGCCAGCACGGATTTGGGCCCAAGAGGCTACTCATTCATATGGGGTCCCAAAGTACAGTCAACAAGATGGAGGAACCAACAAGAACAAAGTTAGCCCTATCTGTACTTAAGCCTCAATCTTGAACACTAGGCTATAACCTCACTGCCATTTATGTCTAACGCATCTTACTCACGTTTTGCATGCGTTTAGCAACAATGCTGTCAAGGGGCTAGTCCCATGTCATGCACAAAAAATTGAGGAAAATGCTGCTAAAAAAGGCCATTAATGTAACAATAGGGCCAATCATCTGCAAAAGGCAACAAGAAATACAATAACATTTGGAAGAGGATTTTTAGGCTAGCAATATTAGAAGAGAAGAAGATCAAAGAGTAGGTTACTCTCAGATTTTTTTATACAAAAGTTTCAACAATTTGAAAACCCCCCAAAGAAAAACTTTGTTAGAAAGTCTATTGATGTGTCAACCCTGGACGTGCTATCCACTTCTCACATGGATGATATTTCAACATTTTCAAGTTTTATAATACATTATAAAAAAAAAGAAAAAGCAGACGGCTTATTTGATAACAAATAATTTTATTGGTGTTATGTCTAAACTCACTTCTAAGTCGGCAACCAAGTACTACCTGTAACTTCACGAGGTCGTACAACCGAACACTTGCATTAGAACATGCACAGCTCAACTTGCAATAGACAATAAAGAATTTAGGCATTAAGCTAGAAACTTTCTATATAAAGCTACCGTATGTTCCGGCAGTTCCATCAAGTATAACACCTGAAACATTCTTGAGCATCCACTCAACTGCAAATATGGATCTCAAGCCCATCCTTACTTTGTCGACTTTTCTTCTCTTATCGTTGATAGTTGTAGCTTCAGCTAGTGAGTATCGCTCTACATACTCGCCACCACTATCGCCACCAGCAGATTACACACCTTCCTCTACCGATGTGGCTGAAGCTCTAGAATCAGGATACTCAACTTCGGAAGAGCATAAGACTCCGGTTTATGCACCATCACCAAGCTATACCCTAGAACCTGAGATCCCAGGATATGCTTTGGAGTCTGAGGCTCCGGCACCAGGGTACTCAACGTCAGAAGAGTATGAGACTCCAATTTATGCGAAATCACCAAGCTATACCCCAAAACCTGAGATCCCAGCATATGCTTTGGAGTCAAAGACTCCAACATACGCACCAGAACCTAGTTACACAATGTCCCCAGTTTACAGCCCACCAACAACAAAGTACAAGGTTTCGACCTACACTCCAACCAAATCCTATAGCCCATCATATACTCCAAACCCAGTACACAACCCATCTCCTAAGTATGAGACTCCATCTTACACTCCTAAGTATAAACCATCATACACCCCGAGTCCTGATTATAGCCCATCGCCCAAGTACAAGACTCCATCCTACACCCCTAGCCCAGTTTATAGTCCATCTCTTAAGCATGAGACTCCATCATACACTCCAAGCCCTGTTTACATCTCATCTCCCAAGTACGAGGCACCACCGTACACCCCAAGCCCTACCTATAGCCCATCTCCCAAGTACAAGACTTCATTCTACTCACCTCGCTCAGTTTACAGTCCATCTCCTAAATACGAGACTCCATCATACACTCCAACCTCGATCTATAGTCCATCCCCAAAATATGTGACTCCTTATACCCCAAGCCCAATTTACAAGCCTTCCCCAAACTATGAGACCCCAGCATACACTCCAAGCCTTGTTTACAGTCCCTCTCCTAAGTACGACACCCCATCACACACACCAAAGTACAACCCAACTTACACTCCAAACTCTATCTATAGTCCATCTCCACAACACGAAGCCCCATCATACACCGCATCTCCAACATATGAGACTCCATCATACTCTCCATCCTACAAATACACTAAGGTCCTATCCACTCTCTACGGTGTTCAAGGCATCATTTATTGTAAATCTTGCTATGATCTCACACCCATTGAAGGTAAGTTCCCTTGTAGTTAACGAATTTAATTTTCAATTTCATCGTTGCCTTTGTGGTTGGAACAAATATTCATCAAGTTTCACCTATTTGTTAAGCCTAGCTAGTTGCTACATATAATTAAAATGCGCTTGGTGCAGGTGCTATGGCTAAAATTTCCTGTGAAGCAAAGAATGGATGCAAGTCAACAACATTCTCCATGCCAACTCCCAAAACAGATAAAAATGGTTACTTCTTAGCAACATTTTCCCCACAACAGCTTGGGGGTTTGGAGCCAACAGAATGCAAAGTCTACCTTGAAAGCTCTCCTTCCTACACTTGTAATATCGCCACCAACACTAACCAAGGAATTTCTGGAGCCCCCCTGACTTATTCAACCAAGATCGCAAACTACCAGAAAACATACAACTTGGAGCTCTACTCTGTCCCAACTTTTGCGTACATGTCAACCACAAAGTGTGAAAAGCCCACTTACTATAACACACCCGTTTACACTCCTGAATTGAGTTATGAGGCTCGCACGTACATTCCAACATACTACGCAACAATGTACACTCCAAAACCAAGTTACAAAGCCCCAACCTACACGCCTTACAAGGCTCCAACTTACACCCCATCAACCTATACTCCGAAGTCAAGCTATGACGCTCCAACTTACACGCCACCCACCTACACTCCAAAATTGACTTACACCCCTTCGGTCTATGCTCCAAAGGCAAGCTACGAGGCTCCGACATATACTCCATCAACCTATGCTCCAAGCTACAAAGCTCCAAAGTCAAGCTATGAAGCCTCAACTTATGCTCCAAAGCCTGAGTACAAAGCCCCTTCTTATGCCAACTACGGCTCCTAGCTGCGGAAACCTATAAATTATGATTTGATAGTTTAACCATTATCTACCACTTACGATGCTTACGCCATTGCTGGGTTTATTTTTACTGAAGGGTATTACCCTTGTCATTGTAATGATTATATGAGGATACATGCAACACTTATATTTATTTTATACTCTTTTTTTGAACATTCATGTTGCACCTTGTACACATTATTGTTGCCGCAAAAGGGATCCAAGGAGCTCCTAGATTGTATGAGCCTCTCTATTATATTTTTATATCAATTGGGTTTTCCTCATACGAGTCATGCATATAATTTCAAATGAGATTCCAATCAAAAATCAATTGACAATAAGTAGAGTAACTCACAAACTTATATACATGCTCAAGCTCTTTAATTTTATCAATATGGACAATGTTCATTTTCATATTCTTTTATTTTATCAATATATAACAACAACCACTTTCATACTCCAACGCGCCCCCTCACATGTGTGCTGCTAACAAGGCCCCAACACATGCGCACAATTTTAATCAAATGGGGACGGTGACAAATCAAGATCGAGCAACTTGCTCTGGTACCATATTAAATTTTTATATCTATTGGACTTTTAATAAACGAGTTATGTTACAAGCTCAAATGAGGTTCTAATCCAAAACCAATTAGCAATGAGTGGAGTAACTCATAAGCTTATATACATGCTAAAGTCCTTTAATTTTATCCATGGTGGGACGACACGCTCTTTCATATTCTTTTTATTTTATCAATGTGGGACAACACTCATTTTCATACTCCAACACCTTCGTCTCTTTTTTATTGTTGCTCTTGTTCTGCATACCTTTGATTAAATGCCATGAAGTTCCCCCCAGGTTTAGCTTTGGCTTTGGGGAAATCTCTTTCATGCGAAGACAGTGTTCCATTGAGACTTTAGGGCCAAACTCGGCCCCTCACATCTAGTGCCATATCTCCGAATCCTAACCCATTCTGTTAGTCATAGCTAAACCCTGTCTCTGCAATCATGATGTAGCCCATGTATACTGTGAGTTGCCCTATTAATTTTTCTCCTCCCCAGAAACTGACTTCAAACCATTCCTATGCAAAACCTAAATAATGCATACTTCCCCAGTGGCACGAATGAGTTTGGGTCCGCAGGCAACACTATTCCCTCCTTGTCGATGTCTGTGGATCAAGCCCTAGCAAATATGCATCTCAAAAACAATACTAAACCACCTTCACCACTGTCTTTGACATCCTAAATATCAGTAGTGTTGTGATACCAATCCCTTAGTTAACCCGAGGATCACTTCACTTGACGCATGCAATTTGCCACTCATCACCTACTTGGATCCACGGTTGGTGGATGGGTCAGTCATGCCGCCATCACCTGTTCGAATTTAATTCATGATAATTACTTTGGTTAATTTCAATTTAATAAAGTTGAGTGCCGTATTTGAACTCAACATTTGAAATATTTATATGCGTGCAAGTTGAGATAATAAAATATCCTCGTAATAAAATTTAATCATACTCTATACTAAATCATTTAGAACTTATAAATAAATAAATAAATAAATTCTCATTTATAAAAGTGGGCAAAAATTATAACTTTTCATGGAATATATATGCATACATAAAATTTGCTCCCCTATGTTATGCAAATGAAATCATAATGTGAGTAAACAAAATAAAAATAAATGTAAAGAACACATATTAATTGGAATTTATAATATTCTTCCAAACAAACTATGAGAATACTAAAAACAGCCCAAGGATTAGCGCAAATATTTAGAGGGGAATTGTTTTGCAACAAAGGGAAAAAAGGGGAAAAGAAAATGTAAGCAGAAATATCTAGAGTTTAGGTGTAAATTAAATCAAAATAATCTGACCAAACTAAACCCCCTAATTTCTCAAAACCCACGTGGACCACCCCTACTCTGCTTCACGCACACCCCCCCTCCCCTGTTTTTTTAAAAGCATTTCCAGCTGAAGTTTCAGTTTTTGAAACTCTGGCCTGCCAGGTCAGTAAAAGTTTCACAATTTTGGAACTTACATTCTATCACTCCTCCAACCCATGAAATTCTAATTTTGATCATCCAATAAAAATATTTGTTATGGATCTACCTTCTAACACACAACCTATTTTTTTAATCATTAAAAACTATATATTTACTCCAAAAAAAGAAAAAAGAAAAAATATATTACAAAAATATAAAAGTGGCCTGCGGGGAGAAATGGGCAGGCGTTCTCCCCCCATGTCACACGCATTTTGTGTTGGTTGGAGAGAAAGGAAATGACGCACAGCAAACACGTGCGCCCCACACCTGCCTCGCGTGTCTACCGCTGCTATTGCTTTAATGCTAGCCCTCATCTCCTGCCAGTCACTGCCCATCGCCAGCTGCCGACTGCTGTGATTGCCAGATGCTAGCCGAAGCCCCACTGTCACCAAAATCATCTCCACCCACTCCTTTCTACTCTTGTTCCTTTGGTTTTGAAAGGTGAACCCTAAGTTCTCTTTCAATTGTTTTCACCATTTCACTTCTTAATTTTTTTAGTAAATATGTTTTTCTAATTTAGATAAGTGCTAAGTTCTGTTAATTTAGAATTTATGAAGGTGATTTTGAGGATTTGAGTGAGTTGATGTTATGGGCGTTCATTTAAGAATTGGGGATTGAACATAGCTTGTTGGCTGGTGCTCTTGTAATTTGATTATGTTGAATTTTGAGGATTTTGGTTTTGTGTGAATGAAACTTAAAGGAATAATGGCGGGTGTGTTGGAAGTTATCATGGAGGGAAATGTTAATTTGAAGGATTTTGAAATAAATTGCTTAATACAAACTTTGAAATTAATTTGGGAAATTGTAGTGGGTTTTTGTTTTGGGTGAAAATTGATTGGATTTAGTTATTTAATGGTAATCATGAGCTTGATATTGTCGGTTAATCAAAGTAGTGATGACGATGGCTTCTAATTAGTGTTAAGAATAGTAAATGTAAAAATTAGCCAAGGAAGTAATTAAAAGTAGAGCTATGTTCACCTGGGTTAAAAGAATGACATATTCTCTTGCAACCTAAAACAAATAAATAGAAATTGAAGTCTACTTGAGGCCTTAAAAGTGAATACTTTTTGATTTAGTCCCAAAAGCATGTACTTGACATCGAAAATAAGCTTAGAATTGCAAACCGAACTTGGTTAACCTCTTAATGAATAAATCACTAAAATTAATACTAATATTACTTCTAATAATAGTTATTATTATAATAACAATAACCATAATATTGATAATGATGATAACATAAATATTAGTAGCAGGAAAGATAGTAATATTACGACCTATAGTATCAATAATAACATCAATGCCATTACTGATAATAGCAACGACAATAACAAAAAGATGCCATAATATAAATGGGAAATAAGATCAATTTGTGTACTTAAATAAACAATTCTGAGTGCATTGATAATTAAGAAAAGTACAAAGGAAAATTAGAAATACTTACTAACGTTGTAATTAATAACACACATTTGAAACTCTACTAACCCCCCCCCCAACACACACGTACGTATGCACATGTGTGCACTTACATACATATATACATGTGTGTGTGTGT
>JAKOGI010001200.1:0-27500 GCA_029747015.1 Carnegiea gigantea
CCACATCATTGGTCACTATCATGATGAAAGTTTATGAGTGCCAAGTCTTACGACCATCAGCCACCATCACGGTGAAAGTTGGAGGGTGCCAAGCCTCAGTGCCCTTAGTGGCCAGGCTTAGATTCTACATCATCACAGTCAAACAAGCAACTACAAGTGAAGACCATTACTTTGACCTTCATCTTACCTAGGCTCGATCAGAGTGTGGGCTAACTGTAAACACCTAAAAATGGCATCTTATTTTTCATTGCCCAATAGCTTTTATCATATCCTAAATTGTGTACTTGCTGGCCCTGTAAAGTAATCATTGATTTCGAGTCCAAAAGGTGAAATAGCCTAAGAAGACTTAATAGGCCCAAATTGACAATGTTTAACAACCAGTTTATATCCACTCTAGGGCGTACAAGATCATTAAGTCTCGATATCAACATTATTCATTAAACAAGTGTTCTAATGACATATTATGCACCACTATCCAATAAGGCGCTAAGCAATGAAAAAGATATAACACGAATATCTGGACTTGTGTTGAAAATGATACTTGTTCACTATGTTGCTTATATATTGTTCTACACTTGTCTAAAAATTCCTAAATTAGTTTTATTAGAAACTAGACTCAATAAGCTTTCAAGGAGAAAATTCACTCAAAACGAAGGTCGGATATGAAAGTCATAGACAAAACAAATTGGATTGTCTACTGCCTGGTCTAAGAACCCGAGCGGGTTCTCATCTCCGAGAGCCGGGCCTAGTCCTCTAGATGAAAGCTCGACTGGCCTCCCTCTCTCTGAACACTTTTTTGCTAAGTAGGATTAGTTAACTAGAATTCTAGAATGATTAGTTTATCGAGACTAATTAGTCAGAGTCATAGCTAAATTAGAGTACCTATTTAGATTAACCTTAATAGGACAAGGATTAGTATTCTATTTCTAAACTAATTCAAACTATCCCCTCAACCACTATAAATTGGGGGCTACCCCTAAGGGTTAGAGGCATGCATGGAATTGGCATGGATTAGGCTTTGATTAGAGGCATAAAATCAGTTAGAGACATCAAAACACATCAAAATATTACAAAGAAAAGAGCATCAAAACTGAAAAGAGAAATACTACACACATTGGAGATAGAGAATCGAGTTAACTATTAAAACGGTGTCGCTCTGCTAGGTTCCCAAGTAAAGTAAGTGGGTTATTATGAGGGCAAAAGCACTACCCTTCTCTATTCTTCTACTCTATTCCTCTTTCATGATTTTTTGATGTTAAATTACTAAAGATGTAGTCTTTAGTTAGTTCCCTATGCCTTGTAATTTATTTATTTTACTTTCGTTTGTATTGGATTAAAGTTTGTACTCTTTTACATGATTATATGAACGATTCTAATTGGTTGTATGGATGTGTGTTAGTGTGATTAAGTTCTAATTTTCCGTATTGATTAGTAAAGGTCATTAGTAATGACAGTTGGTGATTTAGTGCACTCAATCATACCATTGTACCTTTGTCCCTGAATCTAGAGCCTCGGTTGCAGACCAAGAAGTCAGGATGGGTCCCCACACTAAGGATTACTCGGGGCCTTTCCAAAACCCTTTTGAAGCAACTTTAATTTGTCCCTTCAGTGCCTTTGTTGGTATAATTAGTTTTGAAGGGTGTTATGGCTTGTAAGTCTTCATAAAACTTACTGCGCACTCTATTTAGCTAAAAACTCATTCTTTACTGTTTTAATTTGGTGTCCATTTATGCATTGTTAGGCTAAAGGGATTGATTAGGATCTAGGCGGTAGAATCTGTCTGGACCCAAAATAGGGCACTTGTTCTGATTTCGGAACCTACCTGGGTGCCTGAATCATGCTCGCACCCTGGTTTTGCACTAGCCGAGGAAACTGCTGAGAGCTCAGTGTAGCAGAGATAGACTTGGTACTACCCAGGGAACCGAATCGGGTTCTCTAGCCAGGCCCAAGCCCATTCTCCGTAAGCCTGTAGCATAGAATTGCATAAACCTGTACTGTAAAAATGAAAAAATTAAAAAACTACAATTTCTAGAAATACATAAAAGTACCTAGCAATAAGTTTTAAGCCATTCGTCGGGGATTGCACCCTTTGGGAGGTGAACACCTCTGCTTCTCAATCATCACAGACTCTAATCTCATCTCCATTGTAAAACTCAAGACTCCTGGTCTCAACCATAGCTAAAAATTTAAGACTGAATATTCATTCCATATTCATAGTTTTCTAAGCGGGCACTCGCCCATTTTGTAAGACAGGGGCCCCTTACATTTCCCTAGACAATTAAGAGTTTCACGACGATAAACATTTCCCACCATGGAGATAACTGTATTCTTTAAACCAAGACAAAGGCAGCTCTAGGCAACACTAACAACATCATATTTGTCTACCACATCCCCACACAACTAGGGTTTGCCAACTAGCAAATACTTTCTAACATGGGAAGCATCACATTGATTCTACTAGACTGGGGGCTACTTTAATTAAAACTAGCACAAACATCTTCAGCTGTCACCATCCTTTCACATCTACAGCTTCTGCTACAATAAACAAAAAATTGGGTGTTTCTTGAAAGCAACAGCACTTTAATGCAAAATTAAAACTCCTCTATTTAAAAAATGTTTTCCTATCCTGGGTAATTCATACCCGATGACCTAACCTAATCTTGCAGTCACTTAACTTTTTATCCCTTATCTTAAGCCATAGACCACTACCGAGCTCAACCCATCAATCACCTATACCTTAATAGGGCCTTATCTAACGGACCCCAAACTTAGCAAGAGACCTTCACCTACTTCCATACAAGGTTATGTCGCCACTTGTCTATACAGTCAGCATAATTAGTATAAATAAGTCTGCATAATCAACATACATGCATCGTCTAACCTATGCTAGTAATTGGTCATGCGTCCTTGATCACTTAGGAGCCCTAGATTCAAGAAGAGTGCAATTAGCCTCCACAGTGACCATATAGGAGGGGCGCACAACCCTAGTTAGCCATGAATCTACATCAAAAGTTCTTAAGATGGCATCAACATATGCCATGGAGGATGTTTATACTCTACCCCTACCCTCAATTAGGCAGAACTTAAGATGGCATCAACATATGCCATGGAGGACGTTTATACTCTACCCCTACCCTCAATCAGGCAGAATCAAAATGAGGGCTCCATCCTCAAAGAAGGCTTTACATAAGCATCCTTAAAGAAAGGACATCAATCCGACTTCAGGTTATCAGGTAAGAAAGCCCAAGAGAATGTAGCCATAGAGGATGCCTTATCCTTTTTATCTTAACATAGAAGGACATCTTAACATCCAGTACATTTTGGCATTCAACAAATTTCCATCAGAAGGAGATGACTCCAATGCCCAATTGACAAAAAGGTCAAACTTGAAGATTTGACGTCTCAATACCTCATATCAGAAGGTCTTAAAGGCTCAATCGTCAGGCTCAAATGCTAACAAGTTCATAGGGATCTAGCTACAAATTTTCAGCTTCAAATGCCAACAAGCTTAGATCGTTAGGCTCACACCCCGATAAGATCATAGGGATCTAGTAAACAAATCTTCAAGCTCAAACACCACTAAGTTCGCAGGAACCTGGCTACAAGTCTTTAGGCTCAGATGCCACCAAGTTCTGAGGGATTTGGCCATAGATCTTTGGGCATCCACACTATTAAGGCTCACTGCTAGCTCCTAGCACAATGGGACATTTCAACGCCACTGGACCGACACAATGGGATATATCACCATCAAAATCCGCTGGACTGGTGAAAGGTCCGTTACTTCGACCATAAGAAAATTTACTAAACTAGCAAAAGGTCCACTAATATGGTGCCAAGGATAAATTCAAGAATCTGCTAGAGTGGCGCATGGTCTACCATCTAGCAACAAGGAAATCTGCTAGATAGGCGAAAGGTCAGCTCCTTCGGCGATAAGGAAACCCACTAGATTAGTAAAAGGTCCGCTAATCCGACGAGAGGATAAGAACCCACGAGCTCCCGGCATAATGGGACATCATCAAGCCACCGTCATAGCGAAAGTTGGCGAGTTAAGTCTTAGGACCCTCAGCAGCCAAGCGTTGATTCTACATCATCGACCATTGTTACTGTGAAAATTAGCAGGCGCCAAGTCTCAGGACCCTTAGTAGCCAGGTTTAGATTTCTAACAAGGGCCAATGTCATGATAAAAGTTGATAGGTGCCAACTCTTAGGACCCTTAGAAGCCAGACTTCAATTCTGTATAATCGGTCACCGTCACGACGAACGTTGGTGAGCACCAAGTCATATGACCCTCAGTAATCAGGCTTAGATTTCTAGCATCGACCACTGTCACAGTGGAAGTTGACGGGCACCAAGTCTCAGGACCTTCAATGGTCAGGCTTGGATTATGCATTATTGGCCACTGTCATGGTAAAAGTTGGTAGATGCCAAGTCTCAGGATCCTTAGTGGTCAGGCTTGGATTTCTAATATCGGCCACCATCACAGTAAAAGTTCACGGGTGCCAAATCTCAAGACCCTCATAAGCCAAGCTTTGATTTTACAATATCATTCATTATCACGGCTAAAGGTGGGAGGTGCCAAGTCTCAGGACCCTCAGTGGCTAGGTTTGGATTTCTAGCACTAGCTACTGTCACGGTAAAAGTTATCAGGCATTAAGTTTTAGGACCCGAGGACTGGATTCCACTTCATCGACCACTGTTAAGGCGAAGGTTGGCAGGTGCCAAGTCTTAAGACCCTTCATGGCCAGGCTTGGATTTCTAATATTAACTACCGCCATGGCGAAAGTTAGCGGGCGCCAAATCTCAAGACCCTTAGCGGTTGGGCTTGGATTTCTAACATTAACAGTCATCACGGCGAAAGTTGGCAGGCACCATGTCTTAAAACCCTTAGTGGCACACTTGGATTCTACATCATCATAGCTGGACAGACGCCTAAAAATGACATATTATTTTTAAATGCCTGATGATGAATTTATGCCCCAACCTCTGTGTTTTGGAGGTCGAGCAAAGTAATCCTTAATTAAGTTCGAAATAAATACTAAAAAAGCGTAAATAGGCCCAAACTGATAGTTTACGATGTCTAATTGAGATCCACTCTAGGGAGTATAAAATTATTGAGTTCAGGTATAGATATTCTTTATTTAATTAATTTGGTAATGACATATTGTGCATTAAAACCAGATAAATGACAGAAAATATATTAGCCGAATATTGTGGCTTGTGCTTTAAATGATACATGTTCACTTTTTTGCTTATATCCTGTTCCAGAGTTATCTGAAAGTTATGAAATTAGTTTTACTAGAAAGCAGACTCAATAAGCTTTTGGAAATAAAAAAAGTCACTCAAAATGGAGGTTGGACGTGGAGTTATGACCAAAACAAATTGGGCTATCTGTGGCCTGACCAGGAACCCAGCCATGTTCCTGCTTGATACGACTTGATCATACCAAGAATAGCGTTTGATCCTCTAGCTAGGAACCCGGTTGGGGTCCTTCTCTTTGAGCTTTCTACCTAAATGGGATTAATTAACTAGAATTCTAGGATGATTAGTTAATCGAGACTAATTGGTCAGTATCCTAACTAAATTTGTATAGCTATTTAGATTAACCTTAATGGGATTATGATTAGGTCTCCTTTCTCTACACCAATTCGAACTATCCTCTCAACCACTATAAATAGGGGGCTACCCCTAGGGGTCAGAGGCATCAGTCAATTGGCATCAAAAGATTTCCATAAGTCAATTAGCATCAATTAGAGGATCAAATCAAATTGGCATCAAAACACATCAAAAAACTAGAGAGAGAAAAGATCAAAATTTAGAAGGAAATACTCCACACATCGGAGGTATTGAAAGAGAGAGAATTGAGTCACCCATTAAAAGGCTTCCCTTTATTGTGTTCCTAAGTAAATCAAATGGATTATCCACTGAGCAAAAACTCCATCTTCCCCTACTCTTCTACTATATTTTTTTAATGATTTTTGATTCTAAATTATAAAAGATGTAATCTTTAGGTAATTCCCGTCCACTCTAAATGTTACTCTATTTTTTATTTTTGTTATACCAAAGTTTGTTCCTTTTGCATGATTTAATTTGATTTATACTAATATGAGACATAATTGCATGTTAGTATGATTAGGTTTTGATTTCCATGTTGATTAATACAGGCCATAAGTGATGACGAGTGGCAATATGATGCATTCCGTCATGTCAGCGTACCATTACTACCGAATATGGATCCTCGGTTTCAGTCTATGAAGTCAAGTGGTCCCCACACTGGGGATTAATTGGGGGCCTTTTGAAACTTTCTGGAGTGAATTAATAGTCCTTTTTGTTGTCCCTAGCAGTTTATTGTTCACTTCGAAAGTAAAATTTATTTGTAAGTCTTTCCTAATGCTCATTAGCAACTCTATTATTTAAAGTTTAATTTTTTAAATTATTTCACCTATTTCCTTTTTTCCGCACTTTTGAAATTGGGTTAACGGATTCAAATTCTGACAGTAGGGCATGCTTAGACTAGATTTCAGGGCTAGATATGCCCCAGGAACTTGATTGGGTTCTTGGATCAGTCCTATTCTGAGATTTGGGCCAGACTGAGCTACTGGCGAAGACCAAGTTAGCTGAGATGGACCTGACTCTGGCCAGGGAACCCGACCAGGTTCTTTGGTTAGTTCCAAGGCCCAGTTCACCATGATCTTGTAACCCAGTTTTGTTTCTAATTTGCAAATAACTGAAAAAAAATGAAATCTACTTCTAAAAATAAAGCACCTAGTAAACGATTTCGGTCATTCGTGAGATATCGCACCCTCAAGGAGCTGGATCCTCACAGTGTTTTACTATAGAAAATTTAGTTAATGGTATTAATCTCTTCATTAGAGCTTTTGGAATGGAAATTTAGGGTGGAGACTCAGTGAAGGAAACCAAACTAAGGGTGTGTTTGGTAGGGGAAAAAATTATTTTCTCGGAAAATCATTTTCCATGGAAAATGATTTCCCAAGGAAAATAATTTTCCACCTACATTTTTTGCTGTTTGGTAGAATGAAAATTCATTTTTCCGGAAAATCATTTTCTGCTGTTTGGTAGAATTAAAAACCATTATCTAATACCATAATTCTCAAGTGTTTGATACTAATAGGCCAAGCTAATAGAGAAACGGTCAATTTAGTCATCAAGCAGTGCTTACAAAGTCATCAAACAGTCACAAAATCATAATTCTCAACTGTTTGTTCTCCCTAGCCAAAAAAGGGGAGATCCCCCCAAAAAAGAGGGAGAAATATCACTTCATTCAATTGTTCTCCTTGAATTTTTCAAGGCAAATCCTTCTCAGTTTGTCGTTCTTCGCTAGAAAGCCCTTTGCAAGGTTTTCACGCTTTACGAGGTGATTGAAAGCGCTACCCAAACAGTCTTCTTCAAACCCTTCGGTTTTCATCACTTCTTGATAAAGAAGGTCGATGTCGAGCTTGGTTTTCAATCCTTCTACAAATCATTGCCTCCTTCAAATCAACCACCTCAAAGGTACACCCAAACCAGCCACAACTTCCAAATTTAAGCAAAATTTAACATATCACATAGAGATAAATGAGAAATTTCGACTGAATAACCATATATATAGCGCAATAGACAGAAAAATTGATAATTTTCAGTCCCATCAACAAAGAAAAGCCATTAATGGCGAGAGCCAAAACTTCCAAATTCAAGAAAATTTCAGCTGAATTCAGAGAAATTGAAACGCTAGATCTAAAAGCTTACCTGGAAAATTGAATCTGAATACAGTGGTAAGAGTGCTTGGACTGAGACTCGAATGCAGCAGCGAGAGTGCTTCAACCGGCTTTCAACAAGGAATAAGGCTTTCGAACGTTGCTGAGGTTTTCCTGAAATCGAATAGAAGTTACAGAAGCAAAGTTGTTTTCGAGCCCCACGAAAATGATTTTACGGTCATTTTCACGGGAAAACAGTTTCCTTCTCACGAGGTAAAATCATTTTCCTCTGAAAATGATTTTCCCCTCCGCTTTTTACCAAACAACGTAAAATAAAAAAATCATTTTCCGAAAAAATGATTTTACCCCTACCAAACACACCATAAATCCGCCCTAAAATCACCACAGTAGAAGTTCTAAAAATTAAAACTTGGGACTTCTACATTTGGCCACGCTACAAAACATATCGCTTTGGTACGTGATAAATTGGTGCGGGCGCATAATCGTGTCATTTCATTGCGAATGTTTCAAAAAGAGAAGAGGAAGCAAAAACATATGTGACCAATTGTAGGTTGATAGGTCATTTTAAGTTTTATCTCTCCTCTCAATTTCCTTACTTGTTCTTAGACCTATTAATTCACACAGACGAGTTAAATACATATTGGATATATTTTGATTTCGAGTAATATACGGGTCAGGTGTATTTTTGGTACGTGTGAAATACTAGTGGTTGCATTTTGGTTATACGGTTTTCTGGTCAACCTAGCGCATTTAGAGCGCCTTTTTATAGGTTATTTTCTTTGGTTCAAAAATTAAAGACTTGACTTATTTAAAAGTTAAAATTGTTCATATTTAACGCAAAAGCATTGTAATTATAATTTTTTAAAAAATATTAAAGATATTCAAACTTTTTATTATGATATATGTGCATCATGTTTGAGTGGCCAAAGAGTCTAGCCCAACGAGCCATTTGCCAATTAAAATAAGGTTAATAATGGGTCAGATTATTTATACGCCAGCCTATTGGAAGCATGTTAACGAGTCGGAGCAGTAACAGTTTTGCCTGCTAATGAGTCGTTTAATAATTCGAAATTTTTGTTAACTAACTTACTATTACCTTATTAGGTACAATTTATTAGTGGGCCGATCTTCACATGAACACAAGTCGGTCTATTACTCAATATCATAGTTTGAAACCTATTAGAGTAGAAAACGAATGAAAGGATATTGGAGAAATACAAGATATTACAATTACCTTTTAATTATAACGTCCAAATGCTAGATTATTACAGAGTAACATTATTTAAAATATGATGAGACATATACATTACAACAAAAAATAATGGTATGGCTTGCACGTTTTAAATATTTGCCTTATTCTAAATTTATTTTCTTAATACTAGATAGTTATTTCGTGCAATTTCATACAATTTTAAAGGTTTTTCCCATTTATAAATTGTGTATAACATTGTTGTATCACAAGCAAGTTGGGAGAGAAATGGTAGTATTGTTTAATTTATGCAGGGATGCCACAATTATATAATGTTCTTCTAAATGTACCGATATAATGAATACTCATTGTTTTTAAAAGGGATAAATGAAAGAAGAATCAAAAAACAAAGATAAAATATTCGGATCGAGTGGAAGGGTTCAGGTTGGTTTTGATCCAATAGTTTGCAGGTTTATCAGGTTCGTACTGAGAAAATTGTGTTTCAAAACTCAAAATTTTCGGATGGGTTCGAGTCCGATATTCGGATAGGGTCAGGTTTTGCCAGTCTACTTGTTCTGATTCTTGCGGCCGGCCTCCCCCAACCCCCAAAAAACTTTTGGACCATTGGCAAAGAGGCAAAGTATATCAGAACGCTCCAATTACAACAGTAAATTTATTAATTTGCATCTATTAGCTATTTTTTTCAACTGGTGGGTGTCTTCTGTTTTGAATTTTGATAGTATAATCACAAGCTGCCTCCACTCTTACCTTGCACATAATGTCTGCAATGTCTCCTTTTTCATTTTCAAAATTATTCACCAAAATTACGATCGAGGAAGTGTTTTTTTTTTTTTTTAAAGAGATTATTGAAAAAATTTAGTGAGTTGTTAATTCATATTTACTTTACATGTTTTTGAATATTAGTGACCTATTGTAATCTTAATTTCCTAAGTTAAGTATCATTTATAATGGTGATGAATTATTATTTTGTTAGAAATTTTTAAGAGGAAATAACGTTAAAAACTCTCTAAATGTTTTTTGTGTTTATCAATTATGAATATAGAACCGTATTCCGTCCCCATTTCCATCGCCAACTTTGATAAATTTTCCTCCCAGTTTATCCGTCGCTATGTCCATCGCCAATTGTTATGGATTTAAATCTGTCGTTATTTGGTGCTATTTTAGTAGTGTATATTGTTCACATCACTTGAAGATCGTAAAGGTTGAATTGTAAGTTTAGTACGTTTAAGTCTACCATCACATATAATCCAATTGAGTTATTCATTAGAAAAACACACACCAAAAAATAAAACTAAAAAACTACGCACAATTCTATTTATCTTTTCATCTATGTTATCTCATAATTAGATGAGACTAAAGAAATATCTCACATTGAGATTGTTTTAATGTATTCTATTGTTTGAATTCAAGGCTCTAATGGTTAGGAATGCATGGTAATCTGTAAAGTATGATGATTATATGATTAAACGATATCGACATAATGTTACATTGGCTTTCTATGCTTAACTCAACATTGAGTTGAGACAAACTGTACCTCGACATTGACCAATAAGTCGGTATGCTTTGACAATGTACTAATATTCTTTCCTTATTTGATTGGGAGAAACTTAGCTTAATTATTTTAGCCTATATATATTAGATATGTTGATTCATTAGCCATGTTGTGAGCTAATCAAGTGGCAAGCAAGCTTGAAAACTAGTTTGCAGATTTTTTTTCTATAATTACCAAAATTGAAAGTTGCTGTAATTGGACATTGAATTGCAAAACTAGTCTGCAACGGCTAATTGAAGTGTTCTGTTAAGAAGAATCTAGCGAGGCAGATTTCTCCAAAGCAGGAGACTTCATGTTTAGCAATTTATTCAAAGTGGAAGTCAATTTTGGAACGAATGTGCAAATGATCATTTGTGCGCTGAAAGTGGACGCCAGAAGCTACAATAGTGCAATGACTACAAGATTACAAAAATGATCATGCTAGGCTATCAAGCTATACATACAAGACTATTTTATAGCGGACTAATACATGGAGCTTTCATCATATGGCAAGGATCCATATGTAGAAACTATCACAAATTTGGATTGACTGAACTTCGTGAACACATTGATTGTTTCGTCTGATTTCAGTTTTCACATTCCATTTACATTAAGGGCATGTTCTTTTCGATTTATGAAAGGTTTTTATTCTTAAAACATGCTAAATCATACTAAAGCATGTTGAATCACGATGAGCAGTTAAAGAAATTATAATTGTATATTTTTAATAAGTACTTAGCAGTGTGAAATAATGATGAATGATACTAAATTGTGGTGAATGTTACTAAATGTTGAAGACAAATACTTATGATAAATTTAAAAGAATACACTCTAAGCACTTACAATTCAATCGGAATTTGGACTACAAGTACAGCCTACCCCTCCACATCATCCCATGATCCAACTTTTTGCATTACAATTCCTCACCTCAACATGTCATGGATGACCAATTTGCATAAAAAATTATTTTTGTAGGCCCCACCACTAGACATACTATTCTTTTATTTTGTAACTATTCTTTTATTTTGTATTATTATTTGTGTGAATGAATTGTGAAAAATAACTTTTATATTTTCCAAAAAATTGAATAACTAACAGTTGTACCCACAATATAAAAGACTGACATAAAAAATTACAATGTAAGAGTTTGATTTTTTTAAAAATACACTAAAAGAGTTTGAGTTAAAGAAAGTCCAACGAGCTTGAATTTTAAAAAATATACAATTCAAGAGTTCTAGTGTTTTCTTTTAAAACAATAGGAAAGCCCCTACATTTTCCTTAATTTCTTTTTTTAATCAACTCAAGCAGTTAGAAAAAAGGATAAAATAGTTGGTGAGACAGCGGAATCTTGACACGTAATTGGAGAAACAAGGAACAAACGGATTGTGCAGCCGATCCAATTGACCTTCCAAAATCTTGGAATGTTTCTCACAGATTCAGCATTGCAAAGGCTCTTATATTTGCAAAAATCAGTATCAACATTCTAGAACACTGAAATCAAAAAAAGCTCATCACCATATTCACTCCCATCCTAGGTGATTATACATATTTGGGATCCATAGAAATGATGCAATATAATATATGCAAAATGATAAGTGTCTTACTATAAGACAATTCATTAGTGTCTTGTTTTGACTTAAAAATCATACTATTATGTTTTTAAATTGAAAAAAAATGATAGGATCGAATAGCAGAAACATATTACAACTTATACATTATATATAATTATCTTTTCTCTATAATTTATCATATTTCTAAAATATGCGTATCATATACACTTGCAGATAGGGTCAATGCGTTTAGGTATCATTTAATACTTCATTGGCATAGCCGACGAATATTTAAGGTTAGTAATTCATAATTAAGCGTAATCATTGAAAAATTTATGATTTTAAATTATAAAATATGTTAATTATGATGAGGCAAGACGCTTAAGAGTGTCTTGCAGCAAGACATATATCACTACCCATAATATACATCTATATTGCTTAATATCTTAAAAAACACTTTTACCGTTACCTATATCACAGCAAAACATATGGTGTACTGTTTAAGTCTTTCTTTCACGTCAACTTTGTACTGTGTTGGCCTTTTTATGCCTTCCAGAACAACAGTGCTTACGAAAGTTCTTGATTTCATCCCCAAGTTATGCAACTGATCGCCTTAAATCTAGGGTGCTAATGTTACAGTACTCTGGTAGATACAAACATAAGATTAATTATATACATGTCAAAGCAAATCCTATCAAACCTGTGCATGCAGTCAACTAAGTAGGAACAGATTCGCCATTGGGATATACTTACATAGATGGATTTAATTCATTAACAACGGCAAGGGGTAAAACTAGAGCTTTTAGTCGTTCCTTACTCCTGCAGAAAGAAACCTAATCAATGACAAAGAGTTAACTTTCTACACCCTCTTCTTTGGTTTCTAAGGAAGAGAGATTCTTTTTTATCAACTTTTTTCTGGATTAGGTATGTAACCATTGCTTGCCGGCTCCTCGTAGTGAAATACCTCAGTTGAGACAAAGAAAGATTCTTCCTTTTGTATTTTTTTGGGGTTAGGTATATGTACCTATTGCTTTGCTTGTACTTCACGAGTGATATAGTTCTTTGGAGCTATTTTCATTTCAGCAGCGTAGATTTGTTTGGGGAGGCAAATATTGACGTAATATATTAGGCCTTTGGGATCTTTGAATCTCAATTTAAATGAAAGTGATCTACATCCTGTTGACTAACAGGAGATTAGTAGTAGAGGAAGCGTGGTGTCAGTGGGATCAACTGACACCCCTTCCCCGCCAGAAAAAATAAATAGTATGCTGAAAATTAAGGGGAATATGATAAATAAATAGCATTGCAGACATGGTTGATATAAATCTCAATAGCCTAGTGGTGGGAGCGCCTTTGTTGTGGGATTTTAGTCGTGGACTTTGCGGGTTCAATCCTCCTGAGGCTTGTTGTTGATTTTTTTTTTTCTTGATTTTTGGGACCGCATGCGTTGTGGGTTTCTGGTCGAGGACTTTGCGGCTTCAGATCTTGTTGAGGCCTGTTGTTGAATTTTTTTCTCTATTTTTTTCAGTTAGTAGCATCCCTTTTTCTTTATCTTTTTTTTGGTTAGTAGCACCCCTCAATTTAAAGCACAAAGTGTATTAATTATAGTTTAGTACTTTAATTGAATTCAATTTGTGATTTAATTTTTAATTTGCAAATTAATTTGTTTTTAAGTTTATTTATGAGTTTAATTTGTGAACTACAATTGTAAATTTGTATAACTTATGGGTTTAATATCAATTCTGGGTCAAAGTATATAAATATTTCAAAAAGATAGCACTTTAATTGATCTTAGTGGCTCAACTTGTTGATTAATCCTTTAACTTGAGGTTAATTTACTTTTTCAGTTTTAATTTATGAGTTTCATCTGCCAATTCTAATATTATTTAATTTGTGGGTTAATTTGAATTCTAACTCAAAATACATAGATATTTCAAAAGGATAATTAAAGAATCATCATTCCCTTCAAGTTCTAAATTCGAAAACTCACTATTGAATGAAGAAAGTGGAAACGATATCACTCAACCGCAATTGTCATTTTATTTTCGACACCCCTCCCCTAAATTCATGACTTCGCCACTGCAGGAGATGTTGCCATCCTACCACAATAATTCTCTGTTCACAAGATCCGAGTCTAGAGCTTTACTCAAGAGACATGTATTAAACCATATGAACAAATTATATAATCATCTAATAAAACTAATATATAAGAATAATTCTGGTACTTTTAATCTGTTGAATTAACGGACACTTACAAACTACACTTACTTGTTCGTCACCTTCAGTAACTTTCACACTTGTGAAAATGATATCTTAATTAATACTGTAAAAAGTATACATTAATGACGCAATTTTAAAGTCTATAAAAAAAATTTATAAAAATTTAAGAATATGCTTTTCCCAATAGCACATGATATTGTACTTTGATTCACTACATCCATAGATGAACCAATGGATTGTTTTCATAAACTGTGATACGATAGCGTTCTGAACATATACGAATTCAATTTGTATCTGTACATAAGATTGTGGATTAACTTACTTAGCTAAGTTCACTATATATGGAGACATTTGCTATGTACTCTCAGAACAAACGAGTTTAATTAGAAGGGTAGTGATATATGTCTTATTGCAAGACACTCTTAAGTGTCTTGCTGCAAGCTCATCATAAATTAACATGTTTTTGATTTAAAGTTACAAATGTTTTGATGATTACACCTAATTATAAATTGGTAAGTTTAAATATTCGTCGACTACGGTGAAAAAGTATTAAATGATACCCTAATTGTATTAACACTATTTGCGAGTACATATGATATACGCATTTTAGAAATATAATAAATTATTGATAAAAAGATAATTTTATATAATTTATAAGTTATAATATACTTCTACTGTTCGATCCTATCATTTTTTCAATTTAAAAACATAATAGTATGATTTTTAATTCAAAACAAGACACTTATGAAGTGTCTTGTAGCAAGACACTTATCATTTTGCTTAATTAGAATCCCCCTTCCCCTCTTTTGCTATGAAAAGAAGTGAATTTAGAAGAAATTTTCTTTAAAAAGTTAAATTAGTGTCAACTTGCATTTAAAGTATAGAGTGACATTGAAATTAGACCACCAAAATTTTGATGAAATTTTCGTGACTTTTCAGACGTTTATGGATAAATCAAACAAAGGGCAAGAAAAATCAAACACGTCAAATTTATAATCACTTGGGATCGAATATCTTTGGTGTTTTAGTTTCTAATTTTTCATTAATTGGCATACTTTCAAATCATAAGAGGTCGTGCTCTATTCATGTACACTTTTTTCAATTTATGAGATTTAAACTAAAATTTTATTTTTTTAAAAAATAAGTATCAAATCACCTAAAGTATGGTATACTATTATCGATGGTTATGTATGATAGATGGTGGTGAAATGGGATCATGTCAATAATCCCTAGAAAAATGACGAAAAATCTGCATGGAAAGTTGATTGGGTAGACAATGAGTAAAGTAGGGCATGTCAGTATCATAATTACCATTAACTGAGGAACAATGCATGTGATGCAATTCAATAATCGCCGTTGTTCCTCATTTTACTATAATAGACTACTACCATATACATATATAGCGTTACTTATTTAATTAACTATATTTTTTGTTTGACTCAATTAATTAATTGCAACAAGATCAAGCATAAGTTGGTTTGGAACCTTGGAGTGAGGAGAGTTAGATACAACCAATCAACCACATATGCATTTAAAATTGGGAGCCACACTTAGCTTCTACATATTCACCTGCCATGGATTTTCTAGCTTAGCTAAAATTATGTCATACAACCCAACAGAGTGGGGCAAAGTTCATTAGTTGTAGGTTATGCTTGCATAGATTTCAGCACTCTTCTGTTCCCTACAACACGTGAATCATGTATGCAATTTATTTATTTATATATATTTTGAGAAATACAAAATTATAATGATAGTTTTTTTTAAAAAAAAAAAGTTAGTCTTTCTGTTTGTAAGAATAAAATTATCTATATTTAAATTTCTGTAAATATTTTATAAAAGAGATTCATGTTATTAGATGTTATTGTTATATAAAAAGGTATGAACAATAAGTTTATGATTAGAATTTCAATATAACTATTGAGATTTGTTCTGCCAATTGAGTTGTCCAGGACAATTTTTTTATACGTAATGAAATACTAATTAATTATGTCCTATCATGTATAGATTCTAATGCTATCGTTCCAGGTCAGAGTCCAATATGATACGTATGAAAAGGAAAAAGCTCTACTATGGATGTAAATTAACAATCATCTTGAATAAGACAACTTTGTAAAATTTCAATTTTTATATAGGCACGTGTTATAATCAGAACAAATATTTTCATAATTGAGATTTCTATTCAAAGTTAAAAGAAGAATTAAAATTTGGTGAAAGTTGTTGCTTCCTTTTTACTATTTTACGGCTAATTCAAATTTTATCCTGTTTAGAATTATAGATTCATTGTTAATGAACTCTTACCCATTCATACATCAGGTTTTAGGTTTTACATAATGCACTTCCTTTAATTATAAATAATATTGAATGTATTTTTATATCAAAAATGAAACGAAACCCCCCCCCCCCCAAAAAAAACACAAAAAAAAGAGGAAACGCACTCATCGTATGACAAGTTTTTAATAAACACTAGAGACTAATTTGTTCTCGAAATTCTGTGTGTAGCTCCCTTTATTCCCGCAAATATCTAAGACTACATTACAATTATCACTATACCTAATTCATGATACTAGAGTGATAAGGCATTGGCTCCAGCACCCATAAATTTTAAAATAGAATTGCCATTCAATTCGTTTTCTTTTGTTTCAAGAAAAACAGAAAGAAATATGAGACAAAGTTTTCGCATAATTGCAGTGTATAATAACTATGTAGACGAAACTCACATTTTTATGGTTACATATCTAGAAGGTAATCTATGTTATTCTGCCGAACAATACAATATGCAGCAAAATGTTTTCTAACCACTTCAGTAGAATGGGCACTCCCCTAACCTCACAAAGGAAAAAGGAAAAAAGAGGGGGGGGGGGGGGAGCAATCCTAGAACAAGAAAAAGAAAAGGAAGAAAAGATGTTACAATCGTTACCAAATCAGTAGTATGTCCAAAACTCATAGTCAGAGTTGTTGATCGCCAAGCCAATCTTCAAGCATCTCTTGTGAGAAGACAAAGGGATGATATTCTGGGGAATTGGGAGATAACTCATTACTACTGTTATTGTTGGTATCATCCCCGTTACAAGTCTCATTGCTAAAATCAAAAATATTCGAAAAATTATCGGAATCAAGGATGTCCGAAATTAGGCTAAAATCTCCCACGTCAAGATTGTTACCCATGAACTCCAATTCCATCTTGTTCTCCTCCTCTGGCACACCAGCCAGCAAAATGTGATCAAGCAAACATTCGCCATTATCATGACCAATTGAGTTCGGTTGTAAATACACGTTATCGGTGCTTGGTTGAGGTGGATCTGGAGGATTAATGAAAACTTTGGTGCACCGGACCGCCTTGGTTCGGACCACACTGGACGCTGGGGTCAAGGTGGGTCCACTGTCGGCAACCAGGTTCTTATTCTGTTGATCAATTCGGGACTTCTTGTGTAGTTGCTTAGTGGTGGAGGAACTGGTTTTACAATGTTGATTCACTCTCTTGCTTAAGTTGGTATTCCAATAGTTTTTGATTTCATTGTCTGTTCGTCCTGGAAGCCTTCCAGCTATTAAAGACCATCTGTATACAAGGATAAATGACTAAGCATTCTTAACACTGTAATGTGCCACTTACTAGTAATTGAACTTTTTGTCGATTTATATGATGAAAAATCCAAAAGTTTTAAAAAATGTGGACCATTGATCTTGGTTCTGAGTTTTAAATGTATATAAAACAAAACAAATAAAGCCGTTATCCCTTTCCAGGTTATGTATGCATACCTGTTGCCTAAAAGCTTATGAAGCCTTATGATGAGTTCTTCCTCATCAGGGGTGATATTGCCTCTCTTGATATCTGGTCTAAGATAGTTCAGCCAGCGTAATCGGCAACTCTTTCCACATCGCTTTAATCCTTCAAACCGCAATAAAAGAAAAGGCAAATACAAAATTACAATCTAATTACCTTAATTTGCAGAAT
Organism: Carnegiea gigantea; assembly: GCA_029747015.1. Taxonomy (NCBI): domain Eukaryota; kingdom Viridiplantae; phylum Streptophyta; class Magnoliopsida; order Caryophyllales; family Cactaceae; genus Carnegiea; species Carnegiea gigantea. Next base: position 18,176 of record JAKOGI010001200.1, read on the forward strand.
TTAGCCAAGAAGCAAAATAGTTAGCATGACTTTTAAATTCTTTGTTGCAATCTTCTTGGATATTTCTCACATACCTGCTCTCTTGGGGAGATTTCTCCACCTGCCTTCCCCATGGACCTTGATGTACTCAGTCAAAATCTTATCCTCCATGGCAGTCCATGCACCCCGGTTCAGCCCCTCCTTTGCACAACACGGGCTCCTCCCCATCGCCGCCTCCACCTATGTGTGTCTGTGCGTGCGCGTATTTACGATCGACACCTGCACACTCAATGATGTGAGTGAACACAGAGAGGGGGTATGATTGATGATCCTTTTCAAGTCTCTCTCTTCCCCAAGGTGGATGAAGCTAAGAGAAACCAAGAAATTAAACTACGAGCATAATTGGTAATTGAGTCTAGAGAGGGGAGCTTTTTGGCTGTTTAGCTTGAAGAAGTGTTGGGTCATATATATAGTTGGTTTATCTACGTATGTGGCATTTGACTGCAAAGTTTCAGTACGTTAAGTCTCATCAAACACCCATTAGGAGAAATGTATGTGGACCTCACGGCCATTAACCTAATTAGAAAATCAAAGTGACTCGATATCTGTAATTGAAAATTTATCAATAAATCCCATCTGTAATGTATTGCCTGCTTTATTTGTATGCATCATTTATTCGTAAGGGAATAAATGCGGGCTCTCTTCCATTGCATCTGCTTGCAGAAGTTATTATATATTATGAGAAATGATAGAAAGCATTCGACTAAGTTAGAATTTTGTTTTAATTTAGCCTAAATTTATATATTAAGGGATTGCTCTTTTCGTTAGGAAATATAGGTTGGAAAATGGGTAAAGTTCATTGAGATTAGTTGAAGTGGTAGATATTGGTTTTTTGTTGTTGAAGTGGATTGAAGTTGATTGAAGTGGGTAGAAGTGGATATATATATATATATATATATATATATATATATATATATATATATATATATATATATTTATATGATAGGTTGAAGTTGGTATTTTTTTGTTGAAATAGGTTTAAGCAGGTTGAAGTAGGTTGAAGTGAATTGAAGTTGATAAATTGGGATTTACCAACGAAAAAAACATGCCTTAAATGGTCCTAATTAAGATCATTAAATTGTTGGTTATTTAAAAAACCATTGAGTTGGAGAATCTATTGGCCACAATTAGGGCCACGAAAGACAACGAAAAAATCTTACATACATTCAAAAATACAGTATTATGTACACAGCCAAGAGTTCAATTATCACATGAGCATAAATATTAGATTTTTCAACTTCAACATTAGTTCAAGGTAGGGACTTGTGGTAAACAGTGATTCCTTTTTGGTGAACTTTGCCAAGCGGTGTTCGTTCCTATTCAACGTCTTTTTCCTCTTTTGTTTTTTTTTTGGGCGCAGGGTTTTTCTTTTTCCAAAAAAAAAATTATATAAAAATTCAACAAACAACAACATAGAAAACATCCTCCGTCCCTATATGTGTCAATATGCACAACAAAATACAAACATGCGAATTCAATTCAACAATAACTTATGTATTATTTCATAAATACGTAAGCTCCCAGGAGAACAATATGGCCACGGACTCCACAAGAAGGTGGTTGAGGTACAAGCAAGCTTGCCTTAATGTTAGATGGAGGTTCCTCACAAAGAGATGTAGAGATGTGAACCATCCCAGGTATGTTGTTCAACATTACCGACATCAAGAAGAAGCCAGACTGTTGAACTTTAATTTGTCATGATCGCAAAGGAACAAGTATGTGAAAAGATTCACACAATGGTGGACATTCTTTGGAACCGTGACTACTTGCATTCATTGTAATGCGACGATGTTGTGTGACGAAAAGGTGCATAGCGGTAGAATGCATGAACCTCGCTTTAGGTTATGTTGCCACTTTGGTCAAGTTAGATTGGTCCTTTACTTGCTCCCCGGCCTCTTCTTAATTCATTGTTTAATGATAGAACTCTTATGGAGAATATACGCATTTATAACTTCATGTTGTCTTTTACTTCGATAAGAGCAATTATTGATTACTCTATTACGGATGCTCGTAGATCATACACATTTCGTATAAGTGGAGCAAACTATAATCAAATCGGGTCCTTAGTGCCACCTGAAGATTGGCACAACTTTATATTTATGACACACAGTATGAGTCTTACAATAGAATCAATGCTTTTAGGAGGGGAAGCAATTTAAATGGGGTTAATTCGCCCACCATGGAGAATTTGTAGCAAATGTTGAATACATGTAATTCATATGTACAAATATTTCGCCAAGTAAGAGATAGTATCAACATTGATAATGTTCATGATATGCACATTAGCATCATCACTGCAAGGCTAGGGGACAATATATACGGCTAACTGCTGACGAAATTGCTGCTTTTATTGTTGGAGGTGAAGGTGTAGAGGTCGTTGGTACTGATATAATATTAAGAACAGTTACCGGTAATATAAGGCAAATATATGGGACATATCCTTCTTATATGACCCTCCAATATCCGCTCTTATTTCCCTTCGGAGCAGATGGATGGGTATGCGGCATTCCTTTAGCTGAAGGGTCAAGTAGCTACCGTGAAGATGTTACATTGCTCCAATATTACGCATTCAGAATATAATTTAGGGTTAATAAAGTAAATATTTTACTTTGAGGAGGAAGATTGTTTCTTCAATTTGTAGTTCATTGTTACACTATCATTGAGCATGAACATCTCCATTACATACGAGATCACCAAAACGTGTTATGCATAAAGCTGTATACTGGTTTAGATGACGCTATCGCCAACAGCAAATCCAATGCCATCGCGGTTGGTCAAAGGTGCATCCTATCTTCCTCTTTTACTAGAGGTCCGGGCTACATGAGAAAACATTTCCTTGACGTGATGGCAAGATGTGCATATGTTGGGTACCCAGATTTCTTCATTACATATAACCCAAGTTGGCCCGAAATACGAGAAGCACTTGAACAACAACCAGAACAATATGCGAATAACAGACCAGACATTGTAGCCCGTGTCTTTTGATTATGGCTTCAGGAGTTGATGCGAGATTTCAAGGAGAAAAACTTCTTTGGCACTGTTGTTGCAGGTTCATTTTGTACTTATGCAACATTGTCACTATAACTATATTAATTGGGAAACAATTTTTTCATTATGCTCTTACAAGTTTTGGTGCCTTGATGTGTTTTCTATTTTGTAGATATATATGTTATTAAATTACAAAAATAAGGGTTAACCCATGCTCATATTGTCCTGACCCTTGCCACTAATGACGAACCTATATGCTCTGAGAAAATCGATGCCTTCATTTGTGTCGAGCTTCCTGATCAAGATGAAGATCCGCTTGCATATGAAACTGTTACAAAGCAGATGATACATTGGCCATGTGGCGTGTGTAATCCTTATCTTCCCTATAAGGATGGACCAATGTGCACAAAGCACTACCCGAAGACCTTTACTAATGACACAACTATTGAAGAAAATAAGTTTGTTAGATATCAACATAAAGATGACGGCAGAATGATTACTATTAATGGCAACCAGATCAATAATCGGAGGGTTATTCCATATAACCATGTTTTGTGTGTGAAGTATGACGCGCACATCAATGTTGAGTGATGTGCGCAAAAGAAGGTTATTAAATACCTTCATAAGTATATGTATAAAGGTCTCGATCAAGCTACATTTGTCCTTGAGGAAAATGGTCAACCTAATGGAGAAAGAGGTCATAATCAACATGCAGAAGTAAATGAAATTACACAATACCTAGATGGTAGATATGTATTAGCTATAGATGCAGTGTGGAGAATACTTGAGTTTGAAATGACACATCGGTATCCATCTGTTGAAATACTGCAGTATCATTTACCAGGGCAACATAACATTATTTTCAAAGAAGATGATAACTTGAATGATGGTCTTGATATGACCAGACAATGAATTAGTATATTCACGGCAAGGTTTCATGTCAATGCGGAAGACCCTGACGCCAAGCGATGCACACATGCTGAATTCTCGATGTATTACGTCCGGAATGGGAGTGCCAAAAAGTGGACCAGACGCCAACAGCGAGTATTTATTTGAAGACTACCATTTGCAAATCCTAACTCAGGAGAGCGATATTATTTGAGAATGTTGCTTCCTATTGTTCATGGGGCCGCGTGTTGTGATGACTTGAGAACAGTTCATGGCATGTTGTACCCTACATATCATGAAGCTTGTTGCGCAAGGGGATTGGTCAGTGATAATAGTGAATGGGTTGATGCTCTTACAGAAGTAGCGACATGGGCTACTGGGGCGCAACTATGGAGTGTGGTTTGCTCCATGCCTATGTACAATGAGATTGCACAACCTTACATACTATGGGAAGGTGACTGGGAAGACTTGATTGATGACTTGGAACGAAGATTGCAACATGAACATCGGGATGATGACTTGCATTTAAGTACTGAACAAAGAAAAAATCTTGGTTTATATGAATTGCAAGTTATTCTAAATAGAAATGGTTGTTCCCTGAAAGACTTCCCTTTGATGTCATTGCCCTCTTCTGATTTTCCACGATAGCTTAGAAATCGATTAAAGGGAGCAACAAGATTATGAAACTAGCAAAGAAGCTGCTACTTTAAATTTTTTGCTTCCTATATTAAACTCATACCAGCTTCAAAATGTTATTACTATGGACGATTCCATTGAAGGAGGATGCTTATTTGTATATGGCAATCACTATACATGCAAGAGCTATGTTTGGAAAGCCATTATTGCTACACTTTGTTCAAAAGGACAAATTGTTCTATTAATCACGTTGTCCAGAATAGCAGCATTATCATTACCATTAGGAAAAACTGTTCACTCGATGTTCAAGATTCCTATTAATGCTACGCACACATCATATTGCTTCTTTTCTAAATTCAAAGTTGCCTGAGTTAATCCATCAAACAGCATTGGTAATATGAGATGAGACACCAATGACGTATCATTATGTTTTTGAGACAGTGAACCATACATTTAGGGATATATGTGGAACCAACATCAAGCATTTTGTGGAAAATTGGTTGTATTTGGTGGCGATTTCAAGTAAGTACTTCCTGTTGTCACTAAAAGTGGAAGAGCAGACACAATTGCGGCATCAATTTCTAGATCCTATTTCTAGCCTTATCGCACAATAATGCATTTAAGGATCAACAAGCGACTTAGGGATCCAAACTTACGCCATGATGAATATGAGCGGGTGACATTTTGCGGAGTGGATCTTGAGTATTGGTAATGGCACATTGGAAGGTATATCATTACAAGAAGGGAGCGAAGCCAACTGGATAGAAATCCCTTTTGAGTTCCTCATACCAAATGACAATTATGGTTTGGACAACTTAATATCATAATTTTACCTTGCGTTATCTACTAGACACAATGATGGTTTCTAAATGTAGCAACGTTACATACTTGCTACTACAAACAATGATGTTGATCAATTGAAAACATCAATTGAACTCCCAAGTTCTAGGAATGCTTCTGGAAGTTCTCACACATACTTAAGTTCAGATATATTTCAGGAAAGCAGTGAACATCCTGACGTTGATGACATTCACCCACAGGAAATATTACATGGGTTAACTTTCTCAGGCTTGCCTAACCCTAAAATTCAATTGAAAATAGGTGCGCCAATGGTGCTGTTGAGGAATCTTGATCCACATATAGGGTTGTGTAATTGGACAGGCTTGATTGTTGAACGTGTGAGGAGTAAGGTTTTAGAAGCGATGATTATTACTGGTCGCAATATTGGGTAAAAAGTGATTATTCCACGTATTGACTTGACACCATATGCAAATGACACAGCATTTGCATTAAAAAGACGTCAATTCCTAATTAAATTGGCGTTCGCAATGATAATCAACAAAACTCAAGGTCAAACAACATAGACAACTTTATGTTGCAATTTTTTGTGTTATGTCCCCATTTGGTTTAAAATTTTTAATTTGCAATAAGAGTGATATCCCTGAAAATGTCACCAAGAATGTTGTACACAGAGAAATCTTCAATGACATACCTCATCATGATTAATACGGATGTATGCTTTATATTTATCATTTCAATTAGTGCATACATTATGGATAAACAATATTGTATGGATTATGAAGTACATAAATTTTCCATCTTTCTATGGTTTTGTTTTTCCTTAGCTCATTAGGGAGGATACCTCTCTTTATTATCATTCTGCTTTATGGTTCCATTTTTTTAAAAAAAGGCCTCACATTCTATATTTTAAGAAGAAAAGTCAAACTTTTCATAAACAGAATGATATTCACATAATACCACAAAATCATAAGGAATATATTTTTCCCCCTAACTTGACACTGATTTAGGCACACATTTTTGTGAAGGATGATAATAAATGTCGAGGATGTCATTAATGTATCCAATATATTTTTTATATGTATACCAAGGTATAACTCGCTTTAGGTTATGGTGCCACTTTGGTCAAGTTAAGCGACATATTTTGTCAATTACTGTACTTATGTTTCACACTTGATTTTATACCTTTACAGGCATGACGATATATCTCTCATTTGATTTTATATCTCCTATTATAGTATGTCTATATGCATTTTCATACATTTGATGAGAATGCTGAGTGTTCGAGTATATAGCAGTCATAGAGTTTGGAATGTTGTTTGTATGGATGCTGAGGTATTTCAATTTTCTCTACTATTTTGCCTCCACCATTTGTTTAAATTTATTAATAATATATGTTCTTATGCATTGACAACATAACGAGGTTTTAGGCATGATAATGGACAAAGAAATCGATACGTGGATGGTTATTTTGAAAATTGATCGAGTACATCGCCTCTTTGGTTTCTCAGTGAGTACTACCACATCTAACGATGAAGAAATAGTGGAGAACAACCTGAAGTTGTTCTTCACTCATAGGACTCAATTACTAGATTTGCTTGATGAGTACAATGTAATCCCATGCCACCCCCTCCCACCATTTGTTCCTTTTGTTGATGTCTCCACACATTTACAACCTAATGCGCAAACAACAGGTAAATATAATGTACAGTGATTTTGTAAAGTATTCAACCCCCCTATACATGCCTGTTACTAAATTTGTTGTGCAGACATCGTTGGTTTAGTAATTGTTGTTCTGAAACTGAGAAGATACGTGCGGAAACCCTTAAACGAGATGTGCTTATTTGTGATATGCAATATGCACTTTCAACTAATTATACCTTGACCTTTTTGTTATGTTGTTCTTAATGTTTAAACATTCAGTTTCGCAGTAGATCCTATTAGTAGATTACTCTTTCTTTGGTAGGCTAAATGCATTGGAACTCACCTTATGGGAAGATTTTGCTAAAATTGAAGGCGATCATCTTTCCCGTAATTTATTTTTTGAAAATGTACTACTTGCATCTAGGTTATTTGCAAGAGGGTACAAAGGTATGTATATTATTTATCATTTCTAACAATTACATTTGACATTCTATTTCCTCTTCCATTTCGCATTATCTTGGCTTACCATGTTAACATATGTCGTAATATATTCCCTAGGAATCACGTTCTCTATAACACCTAGAAGTAGATTATTGATTAATCCACCAATTGAACATAATTCATAGTTTGAGAGATGGTATATTGAATCCCATATTGTTGTTCAAGTTAATATAATATGTGATCACCAATTTTTCTAAATTTTATTTAAAATGTATAACTATGTTCAATTGTAATTTATGCATGTGTTAGATGGGCTAACGATGAACATGCTCAATGACGCTTACAGTTTATACGTCGGAGAAGATTGCGAATCCCTAATTTAGAGAAGTTATTCATTACTAGGCAAATCATGCTTTCCGAATACTCTCCATTGCATAATGTATTATTTACTTCATAATATAGTATTAGATTTCTTGTGCTACTTCATATATAATTTGTGTTGACAACTACTGACCCAACTTGTCTATTGTGTTATAAAATATGTGAAATTGCATGTTTCATATTATCACATGTTTACATACGCCGAAAGTATTTTCCTAATTGTTTATACATCTTACCCTTATTGCCATCTGTTTTCCCGTAATTATGTACTTGACTTCAATATACTGTATCGTACATACATGTCTACATCCACAAGAAGTAACAAGGGCGGAGCTAGGTTTCGAACCAAGGGTGTCGGGATAAAATATGTACATAATATAAAATTTAATATTAGTTGTGAAAATGAAAGTACATAACTAACACATTTAAAAATTTTCCTCGATGACATCTTATGTTTTAATAGTGATGTAAAGCTTTGTGAGTTTTATGAAGTACTCAACCGATCATTTAAACTAATGATGAGTCAATGGTGAGTTTTGTGGTGAAAGTACATAGCTTCTGCTTTCTTGAGTTAATGGTGAGTTTTGTGGTGCAAAGATTGAACCAATGAATCAGTTAGCTATCTTATTGAAAAATTTATTCCTTTCAAATTGAAATATAATTTTCTTCGTACTAACCCATTTTCCCTAACAAGCAATAACCAATCAAATTATTCCAATTCTACAAACTAGAATGTTAATTTCTTAATTTATGAGAATAAATCACTAAATCTATCAACTATTTAATATGAACCTGACTGCAATTAGTAAATTAAATACAATGAATATAATTATAAACTAAGATTAAGGATTTACATCAAATTTGGCTTTAGGATGTCGAAATTAGGTAGAGAAGGAACTAAAAGTGGCCAAATTTTTTTTTAAGAAAAGATAGAATAGAATAAACACAAATTTATGGGACTAAATCACTAAATCTGCTAATTACTTAATATGATACGACTAAAATCAATTTAAAAATAATAATTTGGAAAGAAACATAATTATTTACCTCAAATTTACCGTTAGGATGCTTGGAAATTAGTAGGGTTTAAGTAGGCAAGACATCAACACAAAAAAAAGGGGGGGCACCTATGTTGTGCCCAACTGTCCATGTATTAACTGGGATCTGCATTTGGAAGTAGGGATTGGGTGGCCATGAAAACAAAAGCGTACAAAATAGATGCTTGGGGCAAGATTTAAACACGCAACCAATAACAACATGAGGATCAGGATGAAGCGCCGCAACCACTGGAGCAACCCGCAACAATATTGATTTTTGGACCAACGAACCTTATAAATAAACTTTTGGTCTCCCAGAATTCCTTAACACAATTTTTTCCCCCCAAAACATGGGGTGTCAAGTAACACCCCTTGCACCAATACAACTCCCCCCTTGAGAAAGCAACTTCTCAAAGGTATACATTTTATGGTATTCATTCAGTATCATTTAACCTTTAAATTGTTAAGATGTG